>LR753316.1:1477894-1612215 GCA_902729485.2 Mus minutoides | reverse complement strand
GGGTTACTTCACTCAGGATGATGGCCTCCAGATCCATCCATTTGCCTAGGAATTTCATATATTTATTGTTTTTAATAGCTGAGTAGTACTCCATTGTGTAAATATACCAAATTTTTTGTATCCATTCCTCTGTTGAGGGAGATCTGGGTTCTTTCCAGTTTCTGGCTATTATGAATAAGGCTGCTATGAACATAGTGGACATGTGTCCTTATTACCAGATGGAATATCTTCTAGATATATGCCCAGTAGGGGTATTGCAGGATCTTCCAGTAGTACTATGTCCAATTTTCTGAGGAACCACCAGACTGATTTCCAGAGTGGTTGAACCAGCTTGCATTCCCACCAACAATGGAGGAGTATTCCCCTTTCTCCACATCCACACCAGCATCTGTTGTCACTTGAATTTTTGATCTTAGCCATCCTTACTGGTGTGAGGTGGAATCTCAGGGTTGTTTTGATCTGCATTTCCCTGATGATTAAGGATGTTGAACATTTTTTCAAGTGCTTCTCAGCCATTCGGTATTCCTCAGTTGAGAATTCTTTGTTTAACTCTGTGCCCCACTTTTTAATGGGGATATTTGGTTTTCTGGTGTCCACCTTCTTGAGTTCTTTATATATATTGGATATCAGTCCCCTATCTGATTTAGGATTAGTAAAGATCCTTTCCCAATCAGTTGGTGGCCCTTTTGTCTTGTTGACAGTATCTTTTGCCTTACAGAAGCTTTGCAACTTTATAGGATTTTCTAGAGTAACATAATTTATAGAATGAATCTATATAGAAAGGAAAGGGGACTGATTAGAATGGCTTACATGCTCTGGTCCAGCTAGTCCAACAATGGCTATCTACCAACTAAATCCATGAATCTAGTAGTTATCCAGTCCATAGCTGGATGTCTTAGCTTGTCTTCAATATATACCAGAATTCCAAAGAATAGACTTGCTACCCAGTACAAGAGCAAGCAGGCAAAGACTGACAGAATTTCCTTCCTCCATATTTTTTATATACACTGTCACAAGAAAGTGTATCCTCGATTAAAGGTGGATTGTTTTAACTCAAAAGATATGAATTAAAAGTAGATCTTTTCACTTTAAATGTTTTAATTAAGATATTTTTTCAAACGTATACCCAGCCATTTGGCTTTTACTTAATTCCAGATGAAGTCAAGTAGACTACCAAGAATAGCCATTACAAGTCTACTCCTTGTCAAGTTGACACACAATCATATCTCTTCATGCCATGATTACATCTAACATGATATAACTATCCCATATATAATTATGAACACATTGCATATTTAAGCTAGAAATAATTATAGCTAACATGATGTAACTGTTCCTCATACAATACAAATGTATTATAAATTTGAAAATATGTGGCAATGTCTCTTGAAGGGCATTCCATTAGTATCCCAAAATTTAAAGATCACAACTACTGATATTCTCTCTTTTTTACTAGTTTCTTTATTTACATTTCAAATGTTATCCCCTTTCCTAGTTTTCCCTCCGAAAATCCCCTATCCCTTTTTCCTTCCCCCTGCTGACCAACCTACCCACACCCGCTTCCGGGCCCTGGCATTCCCCTCTACTTGGACATGTAACCTTCACAGGACCAAAGGCCTCTCCTTCCATTGATGACCAACTAGGCCATGCTCTGTTACATATGCAGCTAGAGCCACAAGTCCCTCTGTGTGTACTCTATGGTTGATGGTTTAGTCTCAGGGATCTCTAGGGGTACTGGTTAGTTCATATTGTTGTTCCTCCAATGGGGCTGCAAACCCCTTCAGCTCCTTGGGTCTTTTCTCTAGATCCTTCATTGGAGACCCTGTGCTCTGTGCAATGGATGGCTGTGAGCATCCACTTCTGAATTAGTCAAGTACTGGCAGAGCCTCTCAGGAGACCACTATATCAGGCTCCTGTCAACAAGCTCTTGTTGGCATCCATAGTAGTGTCTGGTTTGGTGGTTGTTTATGGGATGGAACCTTAAGTGGGGAAGTCTCTGGATGGTCATTCTTTCATTCTCTGCTTCAAACATTGTATAACTCCTTCCATGGGCATTTCATTCCCCCTTCTAAGAAGGATCAAAGTATCCACTCTTAGGTCTTCCTTCTTGAGTTTCATGTGTTTTACAAATTTTATCTTGGGTATTCCAAGTTCCTGGGATAATATCCACTTATCAGTGAGTACATATCACCTGTCTTCTTGTGATTGGGTTAACTCACTGAGGATGATATCTTCCAGATCCATCTATTTATCTAAGAATTTTATAAATTCATTGTTTTTAATAGCTGACTAGTACTCCATTGTGTAAATGTACCACATTTTCTGTATTCATTCCTCTGCTGAGGAACATCTGTGTTCGTTCCAGCTTCTGGCTATTATAAATAAGGCTACTATGAACATACTGGAGCATGTGTCTTTGTTACATGTTAGAGCAACTTCTGGATCTACACCCAGGATTGGAATTATTGGATCCTCTGATAGTACTATGTCCAATTTTCTGAGGAACTTCCAAAATGATTTCGAGTGGTTGTACCAGCTTGCAATCCCACCAGTAATGGAGAAGTGTTCTTCTTTCTCGGCATTTTGGCTAGCATGTGCTGTGACCTGAGTTTTGATCATAGCCATTCTGACTGGTGTGAGGTGGAATCTGAGGGGAGTTTTGATTTGTGTTTCCCTGATGACTAAGGATGTTTAACATTTTTTAGGCACTTCTCAGCAATTCAATATTCCTCAGTTGAGAATTATTTGTTTAGCTCTGTACCCCATTTTTAATTGGGTTGATTGATTTTCTGGAGTTTAACTTCTTGAGTTCATTGTATATATTGGATACTAGCAGTCTGTCAGATTTAGGATTGGTAAAGATCTTTTCCCAATCTGTTGGTTACCCTTTTGTCTTATTGACAGTATCCTTTGTCTTACATAACCTTTGCAATTTTATGAGGTCCCATTTGTGAATTCTTGATCTTACAGTGTAAGCGACTAGTGTTCTGTTCAGGAATTTATCCCTTGTGCCCCAATGTTCAAAGCTCTTCCCCATTTTCTCCTCTATAAGTTTCAGTGTCTCTGGTTTTATGTGGAGTTCCTTCATCCACTAAGACTTGAGCTTTGTTCAAGGAGATAAGAATGGACCAGTTCACATTCTTCTACATGATAACCTCTAGTTGAGCTAGAACCATTTGTTGAAAATGCTGTCTTTTTTCCACTAGCAAGTTTTAGCTCCTTTGTCAAAGATCAAGTGACCATACGTGTGTGGGTTCATTTCTGGCTCTTCAATTCTATTCCATTGATCTACTTGTCTATCACTGTACCAGTACAATGCAGTTTTTCTCACAATCATTCTGTAGGTCAGGAATGGTAATTCCACCAGAAACTCTTTTCTTGTTGAGAATATATTTTTGCTAGCCTAAGTTTTTTTGTTATTCCAGATGAATTTGCAAATTGCGCTTTCTAACCTGGTGAAGAATTGAGTTGGAATTTTGATAGGGATTGCATTGAATCTATAGATTACTTTCGGCAAGTCAACCATTTTTACTATATTAATCCTGCCAATCCATGTGCATGGGAGATCTTTACATCTTAAGATATCTTCATTGATTTCTTTCTTCAGAGACTTGAAGATCTTATACAGATCTTTGTTAAGATCTGTATAGATACTTAAGATCTGTTAAGATACTTGCTTTGTTAAGGTCACATGAAGGTATTCTATATTTTTTGACTATTGTAAAGGGTTTGGCTCCCTAAGTTCTTTCTCAGCCTGTCTATCTTTTCAGTAGAGGAAGTCCAGTGATTTGTTTGAGTTAGTTTTATATCCAGCAACTTTGCTGAAGTTGATTATCAGGTTTAGGAGTTCTCTGGTAGAATTTTTAGGATCACTTTATATACTATCATATCATCTGCAAATATTGATATTTTGACTTTTTCCTTTCCAATTTGTATCCCCTTGATCTCCTTTTGTTGTCAAAACGCTCTGGCTAGGACTTCAAGTACTACATTGAATAGGTAGGGAGAGAGTTGGCAGCCTTGTCTAGTCCCTGATTTTAGTGGGATTGCTTCAAGTTTCTCTCCATTTAGTTTGATGTTGGCTACTGGTTTGCTGTATATTGCTTTTACTATGTTTAGGTCTGGGCTTTAAATTACTGATTTTTCCAAGACTTTGATCATGAATGGGTGTTGAATTTTGTCAAATGCTTTCTTGGCATCTAATGAGATGTTCATGTGGTTTTTTTCCTCTGAGTTTATTTATATAGTGGATTATGTTGATGGGTTTCCATATACTGATGCATTCCTGCATCCCTTGGATCAAGCTTACTTGCTCATGATGGATGATTGTTTTGATGTGCTCTTGAATTTGGTTTCCAAGAATTTTATTGAGTATTTTTGCATCAATAATCATAAGGGAAATTGGTCTGAAGTTCTCTTTCTTTGTTGGGTCTTAGTGTGGTTTAGGTATCAGAGTAATTGTGGCTTCATAGAATGAATTTGGTAGAGTACCTTCTGTTTCTATTTTGTGGGATAGTTTGAGTACTGTTGGTATTAGGTCTTCTTTGAAGGTCTGATAGAACTCTGCAGTAAATCCATCTGATCCTGGGCTTTTTTTGGTTGGGAGACTATTCATGACTGTTTCTATTTCTTTAAAGTTTATGAGACTGTTTAGATCATTTATCTGATCCTGATTTAAATTTAGTACTTGGTATGTTTCTAGAAAATTTTCCATTTCATCCAGATTTTCTAGTTTTGTTGAATATGGGCTTTTGTAGTAGGATCTGATGATTTTTTTTGGATTGTCTCTGATTCTGTTCTTATGTCTCCCTTTTCATTTCTGATTTTGTTAATTAGGATACTGTTCCTGTGCTCTCTAGTTAGTCTGGATAAAGATATATCTATTTTGTTGATTTTCTCAAAGAACCAGTTTTGGTTGATTCTTTGTATAGTTCTTTTTGTTTCCACTTGGTTGATATCATCCCTGAGTTTGATTATTTCCTGCCATCTACTCCTCTTGGGTGAATATGCTTCTTTTAATTCTAGAGCTTTTAGGAGTGCTGTCAAGCTGCTAGTGTATGGTTTCTCCAGTTTCTTTTTAGAGGCACTCAGAGCTATGAGTTTTCCTCTTAGGAATGCTTTCATTGTGTCGCATAAGTTTGTGTATGTGTGACTTCATTGTCATTAAACTCTAAAAAGTCTTTAATTTCTTTCTTTATTTCTTCTTTGACCAAGTTATCATTGAGTAGCTTCCATTTTTATGTTGGTTTTCTATTATTTATATTGTTATTGCAAACCAGCCTTAGTCCTTGGTGACCTGATAGGATACATGGGATTGTTGTATCATTTGAGGCCTGTTTTGTGGCCAATTATATGGTCAGTTGTGGAGAAGTTACCATGAGGTGCTGAGAAGAAGGCATACCCTTTTGTTTTAGTATAAAATGTTATATAGATAACTGTCAAAATTATTTCCATTTCTTTCATAACTTCTGTTAGTTTCACTGTGTCTCTATTTAGTTTGTTTCTACGATCTGTCCATTGAGGAGAGTGGGGTGTTGAAGTCTCCCACTATTTTTGTGTGCAGTGTAATATGTGCTTTGAGCTTTAGTAAAGTGTCTTTTATTAATATGGATGCTTTGGATAATAGATGTTCAGAATTAAGAGTTCATCTTGGTAGATTTTCCCTTTGATGAGTATGAAGTATCCCTCCTTGTCTTTTTTGATAACTTTAGGTTGAAAGTCGATTTTATTTGATATTAGAATAGCTACTCCAGCTTTTTTCTTGGGACCATTGGCTTGGAAAAATTATTTTCCAGTTCTTTACTATGAGGTAGTGTCTGTCTTTGTGCCGGAAGTGGGTTTCCTGTATGCAGCAAAATTTTGGTTCCTGTTTACATAGCCAGTCTGTTAATCTATGTCTTTGGGGGGAATTGAGTCCATTGATATTAAAAGATATTAAAGAAAAGTAATTGTTGCTTCCTGTTACTTTTGTTGTAAGAGTTTGGATTCTGTTCATGTGGCTATCTTCTTTTAAGTTTGTTTAAAGATTACTTTCTTGATTTTTCTAGGCTGTAGTCTCCCTGCTTGTGCTGGGGTTTTCCCTTTATTATCCTTTGAAGAGCTGGATTTGTGGAGAGATGTTGTGTAAATTTAGTTTTGTCCTGGAATACTTTGGTTTCTCCATCTATGATAATTGAGAGATTTGCTGAATATAGTAGCCTGGGCTGGTATTTGTGTTCTCTTAGGGTTTGTATGACATCTGTCCAGGATCGTCTGGCTTTCATAGTCACTGGTGAGAAGTATGGTATAATTCTAATTGGTCTGCCTTTATATGTTACTTGACCTTTTTCCCTTACTGCTTTTAATATTCTATCCTTATTTAGTACATTTTTTGTTCTGATTATTATGTGTTGGGAGGAATTTCTTTTCTGGTCCATTCTATTTGGAGTTCTGTAGGCTTCTTGTATGTGCATGGGTATCTCTTTCTTTAGGTTAGGGAAGTTTTCTTCTATGATTTTGTTGAAGATACTTGCTGGCACTTTAAGTTGAAAAATCTTCATTCTCATCTATACATATTATCCTTAGGTTTGGTCTTCTCATTGTGTTCTGGATTTCCTGGATGTTTTAAGTTAGGATCTTTTTGCATTTTGCATTTTCTTTGATTGTTGTGTCCATGTTTTCTATGGAATCTTCTGCACCTGGGATTCTCTCTTCCATCTCTATTATTCTGTGGGTGATGTTTGCATCTATGGCTCCTGATTTATTTCCTAGGTTTTCTTTCTTCAGAGTTGTCTCCCTTTGTGATTTCTTTATTGTTTCTGCTTTCATTTTTAGATCCTGGATGGTTTTGTTCAATTCCTTCACCTGTTTGGTTGTGTTTTCCTGTATTTTTTAATGAAATTTTTGTTTCCTCTGTTTTTTACCTGTTTACCTGTAATTCTTTAAGGGATTTTTGTGTTTCATCTTTAAGGAAATCTATTTATTTATCTGTTTATCTGTGTTCTCCTGTATTTCTCTAAAGGAGTTATTTATGTCCGTAAAATCCTTTACCAGCATCATGAGATATGATTTTAAATCTGAGTCTTGTTTTTTCAGAGTGTTGGGATATCCAGGACTCACTGTGGTGGGAGTACTGGGTTCTGATGATTCCAAGTAGTCTTGGTTTCTGTTGGTAAGATTCTTGCATTTGCCTTTCACCATCTGGTAATCTCTGGTGTTAGATATTCTTGCTGTCTCTAGCTGGAGCTTATTCCTCCTATGAGTCTGTAAGCTTGTGTCACCACTCCTGGGAGAGTAGCTCTCTCCTGGCAAGACCAGGGCACAAGGGCTGTAGAAATGCCCCACCTCCTGGGTGCAGATGTAGGCCTGTAGGACCCTGTTCCAGCTGTTCTACCACTTCTGCAGCCTGTGTGCTCTTGAGTAGATCTGCCTTAGAGAGTTTCCAGAGAGAAAATGGCAATGTCACCTGAGTCCCAGGGTCAGGCACTTCCTGGAGGCAAGCTCTTCTCTGGCAGGGAAGGTGCACTGAGGGCTGAGGATCACCTCCACCTCCTGGCTGCAGATGTAGGCCCATAGGACCCTGTCCCAGATGCTCTGCTGCTTCTGAACCCTGTGAGCTCCTGAGTGGAGCTCACATCCTGCATATACTTCCCAGGGTCATATAGTTCCTCCTGATATTCTCTTAATTGATTTTATACTACAAGATAATCAAGTTTAAGAGAGAAAATTTAAATATCTCTACAAATACAATATTAACAAAATATTATAGAAACAATCGTGTCAATTATAATTCTTGGCCTTACATGTTATTTATAGCTACCATCCTTAACTGCCCAATTTTTATTTCCTCCACACTCAGCAAACACCTCAACAGGTCTTGGCCATTTTCCTGGAGAAGTGACCATACCTTCATCCTGGGAGATTCTGTGCCATTTGTTATCCAACCTGGATTAGGTGACTGTATTTTCCCATTTATTTAAATTACAAGACATGGTAGCACCAAGAGACATCCTAAAGGACCTCTTCCACTCCAGACATAAACTTTCTTACCTCCATTCTGGAACAGCAATCCATTTTCCTCTTGGTAATATGGATCAATCATCCTTTCTAACACTGTTATGCCTCCTAAACTTGTTGGCTTAAGGAATCCAGAAGTGCAAAATAGTTAGGGGGACATCAGAGCTTCCAGTTTAACAGAGTGTTACTTGTGGCTTTTGGGAGAAATGTTTCCCTGTTCTAGAACAAAACTTACAGACCAGCAGAACTTAATGTCACAGGAACAATATGCAAAAGAATTTCCTAGTGGTTCACTAGGGATGATAGTGAGTGAAATTATTCCCCTTTCCACCCCTTGATTCCTGGACCCATGACTCCTGGCTATGGGACAAAGTGTACCATATATTGGGTGCTCATTCAATGCATATACCACCTGGAGAACCCTGCTCCAGCCCTTCAGGTTGCTATCACCTAACTGACACTGTTACTGTGTCTTCAAAGGACCATTCCTTCTTTCTATTAGACCAGCTGCTCCAATATGGTGGAGAACATGGTAAGACCAGTGGATTCCATGATCATACACCTAATGTTGCACTTCTTTGTTAAGTGAGTTTCTTGGTGAGAAGCAATAGTGTATGTAAGGCATTCTGTGAGTCAAAGGATGATGCTTTTCACAGAAGCATTATATGCATGAAAGGCAAATCTATAACCAGAATAATCTACTCTATTAAGGAAAAGTGTTGTCCTTTCAATTGAAGAAGTGGTCCAAAAGAGTCAACCAGGTCAATGGCTGGATATTGTAGAAAATAATAGACTCACTATTGCATGCACTGAGGGTCCCTGCTATTGGCAAATCTGGCACAGTGCAGCAGTTGTAGCCAGTTCTGATTTGATAAGTAGAAACCCATGCTGTCAAGTCAATGGATAATCTATATTTCTACCACCATGGCCACTTTGTTCGTGGGCAATATCATGAGCCAATATGGTATCTTTGTGGAACAGTCAGACTATTAAAATCACTTTTAAGTTATAACACAGGGCTGGAGAATTAATATATTCTTGAGGCAAAACTGAAAAGATATACTGCTAGCCTTACCAACTGAAAGCAATTTTTTCTTGTGGTCATTTTAGGCAGGTTTCAAGAAAAAGCCTTTTGCTAGATCAATAGCTGTACACCATGTATAAGAAGATGTGTTAATTTGTTCACCTAAGGATATCACATCTAGTTATAGCAGCTACAATCATAGTCACTACTTGAGTTTTCAATAGCCAACTTTCATTCTTCACATTCTCCACAATCCACCTGTCTTGTGCACTAGCCAGATAGAAGAGTTAAAAGGAGATGTTGTGGAAATTTCCAGCCCTGAATATTTAAAATCCTTGATGATGGCACTAATTTGGGCAATTCCTCCAGGGATGCAATATTGGTTTTAATTCATAATTTCCCCTATCATGACCAATGCTAACAACTTCCATTTAACCTTTCCAAACATAAGTCATTACTCCACAGGTCAACAATGTGAAAATGTTGTTAACTTCTGTCCCAGTTAAACCTTCTTGAACTGGGGAAATAAACACAGAATGAGTTCAAGGACACACTGGACCTACTGTTCAGGCAAAACTCTATTAATCATCTTACCTCTATAAGACCTTACTTTAACTGGAGGAGTACAATGTTTCTTGGGGTCTTCCAAAATTAGTGTCAATTCAGACACTCCAGAATTAGTGTCAATCCAGTAGACTCCAGAAAGCTTGATTAATTCATTTCCCCCAGTGTACATTTACCCTTTTAAAGGGTCATAGATCAGTCTGGAGAAAGGATAACACTAAAATTTGTAAGCACTTTATCAAGGTCCTTCTTCAGAGTTACCTGGTCATCCCTTCATTCAAGGTGTACTGGGGCTGCAAACTGGCTGTAGTCTGGAAATTGGTTTGGGGGCTGATGTTCCCTTTTGCCTCAAAGGAATGTAGCCTTTCTTTCATTGTCCAAAACTTTTTCTGCTTATACAGTTCAAACAAAAATGCAGTATGTTTCTTATCGATTTTAGGGCTGGAAACACTGTGATTGATTAGCCAGTATGAAAAGTCCATATGAGTCACGTCATCATAAAATTCACTTTACTGCCAGCATGGGGGGATATCAGACTTTCCTATTGTTAGATAATATCCACACAGTAATTTTACTTTTATTTTATTACTTAAAGCTTTTTATACTTTCATTGGTAATTTATCTAGAATTCAAGATATCTAGAACAAGACCACAAAAGTTCTAACTCACATTTCATTAATTATAACCCTATTTTCACTCTAAGAGAAGATTTGTATGAATATTAATGCTTATTCCATCTATTTGTAAAGCACTCTAAAGTTCACAAAGCACTCAGATATTAGGTGAAATACCCAGAGAAAGCATTATTATCCTTGTTTTAGAAATGAGAAAAATGAGGTTTGCAGAGGTTAAACTTTCCAAAGATCCTACAGCTAATTAGTGGTAGAGATAATGTTCTAATCAAGATCTGTTTCTTGTTAAGCCATATATTTTTAATTACTAATTCTTCTTTTAACTAAAACGTTTTCAGTTTTATTTTTGTGATTCCATAATATTTGGACTGTGTGTAAAATACTTACCTCATCCTTTTACATTCTTGGGGCTTTGCGATAAGATTTAGCATCAAGGTAGTATAGCCATATACTTTATTGGGAATTGTAATATTTAACTTTTAGAGCAAAATAATTTTGTGTTTTCAGGAAAACATAAGTAAAATATTACTTTTTTAGAGGTGAATTAATACAAGTTCATGGAGATAAATTCTTGTTCAAGTTTGGATAGCTTGCTAATTTAATTACAAAGACATTGCTTGTTTTTAAGCTGTACATTTTTCTATTCTACCTTCTGAGATTAAATATACCACAATTACATTATTATATATGTTTATTGATAATATGATTAGAACCTAATCTGCCCCCTCATTCCATATTATCCTCTATTTATTTCTTAGATTATAGGGGAGCAAATTTTTACAAACTATAGACACATATTAAAATGCTATTTTTATTAACTAAATACTACAATTTATATTAGTGGTCATGTTATGTCTTGTATATATGTATTATGACATATGAATGGTATGTGTGTATCTTTACTGTCATATAACATTGTTACAGCCCCAGAAGAGCCTGTAGTCAATGTATTCATCTTCTCCTTCCACTTTTCTTTCTTTTTCCCTCACTGAAAAACACTGGTCTCATAATTTTATGTTTTCTAGAATATGACACTTTTGGTATCATATCAGATGGCTTCTTTAGATTGGCCTCTTTCAATTAGCAATGTATTTTGAAGATTATATATTTTCATAACTTTTATGCCTTCATTTTATTGTAATAAATATTGTATGGATATCCAAATTGTAATAACTATGAATAAAGATGCTTATTCATGGAAAAAAGAGGAATTTTTTTCAAACATATGTTGGATTTATAAAGCTTTATTTTTTCTGTGTTTATTTATTTATTTATTCAATTTATATCCTGATTGAAGCCCCTCCCTTCTCTCTTCCCAATCCTACCCTCACAAATCCTTGCCTGTTACCTCCTCCCCTTCTTCTCAGAGAAGGGGAAACCCCACTTTCAGTACCATCCCACCCTGGGACATCAAGTTAGACCAGCTAGAGGAAGGGGATCCAATGGCAGACAACAGAGTCAGAGACAGTCCCCACTCCAATAGGTATGAGACCCACATGAAAAACAAGCTGCAAATCTGCTATAAGTATGTATGGGTCCTCGGTTCAGCCAGTGCATGCTCTTTCGTTGGTGTTCAATCTCTGTGAGTACCCATGAGCTTAGATTTGTTGACTTTGTAGGTCTTCTTGATCCATCTGGCTCCCTTAATCTCATACCCAACTCTTCCTCAAGACTCTCCAAGCTCCACCTGATGTTTGTCTATGGATCTTTGCATCTGTTTCCATTAGCTTCTGAATGAAGCCTCTCAGGACACAGTTATGTTAAGTTCCTGACTGTAATCATAGCACTGTATCATTAATAATGTTAGGAATTGGCATTCTCAATGGGAAGGGTCTTCAGTTAAGCCAGTCATTGACTGAATGACTCAATCTCTGATAATTATCCCTGCATATCTTGTATGCAGGACAAATTTGGGGTTGAAGATTTTATGGGTGGTTTGATAACCCCTCCCTCCACTGGAAGTTTCACTTGGATATAGGAGGTGGCCACTTCAGTCTCCATATCCCCAGCTGCCAGGAATCTCAGCTAGGATCACACCCATAGACTCTCTGGAGCCTCCCCATCCTGGGTATCTAGCTAGTCCCAAAGATGTGCCCCACTGATTTCTGTTCTCCCAACCCTCTTCCTAATCCCCTCTCCCCACACATGATCCCCATCCTCTTACCCTCTTCAACCCCTATACCAACCAGTTGCCCCTCCATCCATCTTCAAAGTCTATTATTTCCCCTTCTCAGTGAAATTGAAGCATCCTCCCTTGGGCCCTCCTTACCACTTAGGTTTTTTGCATCTGTGGATTGTAGCGTGGTTATCCTGTACTTTACTACTAATGTCTGTGTATAACTGAGTATATGCATGTCTTTCTGGGTGCAGGTTACTGCACTCAGGATGATATTTTTTAATCCATCTATTTGCCTCCAAATTTCATGATGTCTTTCTTTTTAATAATTAAATAGTATTCCATTATGAAGATGTACCACATTTTCTTTATCCATTCTTCAGCTGAGGGACATCTAGATAGTTTCCAGTTTCTGGCTATTACAAATAAAGCTGCTGCTGGGTGTGGTGGCACATGCCTTTAATCCCAGAACTTGGGAGGCAGAGGCAGGTGGATTTCTGAGTTTGAGGCCAGCCTGGTCTACAAGTGAGTTCCAGGACAGCCAGGGCTATACAGAGAAACCCTGTCTAAAAAAAAATAATAAAAAATAAAAATAAAAATAAAAAATAAAAATAAAATAAAGCTGCTATGAACATAGTTGAGCAAGTGTCCCTGTGGTATGTTGGAGTATATGCCCAGGGGTGGTATAGCTGGGTCCTAGGATAGAAAGATTCCCAATTTTCTGAGAAACCCCACTTTGGAAATTGATTTCCAAAGTAGTTTTATTTCAGTAAATCTCCAGCCCAAATATGCCTTGCAATGAAAACACACCTCAGTTAATATGAATACATGCTGTGCACCTAGATTGGGCAGATCTACCATTACACTACCATCTTCTCTATCTATGAGACCCCTTAGAACTTGCAGTTTCTCGGGTTCATATGCTTCTGCTTAGCTTTTCTTCTTCCTCCTCCTCTGCATCCTCTCCCTCTTCCATTTTCTCCTTCTCTCTCCCCACTTTCTGCTCTATGTTCCCTTTTATCTGCCCAATCATCAACTCTCTTTTTTTTTTTTTTTTACAAGGGTGGGAAGCAAGTTTACAGGAAATCACCTGACTCATTCCTTGTTCACAACAACTCACAGGAGAATTTAGCCCCAGGGCTATCCACAACAGTTGTACAAGTTTGCACTCCCACCAGCAATGGAGCAGTGTTCTGCTTTCTCTACACCCTTGTCAACATGCACTGTCACTTGAATTTTTGGTCTTATCCATTCTGACAAGTTTAAGATGGAATCTCAGAGTAGTTTTGACTTGCATTTTCCTGAGGACTAAGGATGTTGTACATTTCCTTAAGTGCTTCTTGGCTATTAGAGATTTCCTCTGTTGAGAATTCTGTTTATCTCTATAGCCCACTTTTTTAATTAGGTTGCTTACTTTGTCTAATTTTTTGAGTTCTTTATGTATTTTGGATATTAGCCCTCTGTCAGATAAAGGGTTGATGAAGATCTTTTCTCATATTGCAGGCTACCATTTTGTCCTATTGATGGTGCACTTAGCCTTTCAGTTTCATGAGGTCCTATTTATTAATTGTTGATCTTAGTGTCTGAGCTATTGGTATTATTGTTAGGAATTTGCACCCTCAGTCCATGGGTTCAAGGCAGTTCCCCATATTTTCCTCTATTAGATTTAGTGTGTTCATTTTTATGTTGAGGTTTTTAATCCAGCTGGACTTAAGTTTTGTGCAAGGTAATAGATATGAACATATTTATTCTTCTACATGCAGAAATCCAGTTAAACCAACACCATTTCTTGAAGATGTGTTCATTGTTCCACTGTAGAGTTTTGGCTTCTTTATCAAAACTCAACTGTTCATAGATGTGTGGGTTTATTTCTGGGTCTTCAGTTCTATTCCACTGATCAACCTGTCTGTTTTAATGTCAATTCCATGCAGGTTTTAATAATATTGCTCTGTTGTACAGCTTAAAATCAGAAATGGTGAAACCTCCAGAATTTCTTTTATCATACAGGATTTTTTTAGCTATCCTTGGATTTTGTTTTTTCATATGAAGTTGAGAATTCCTATTTCAATGTCTCTAAAGAAGTATGTTGGAATTTAAATGTGGATTGCAATGAATCTGTAGATTGCTTTGTGTATGATGGCTGTTTTTACTATACTAATCCTACTGGTCCTTAAGTATGGGAGATCTTTCTATCTTCTGATATCTTCTTCAATTTCTTTCTTCAGAAACCTGAACTTGTTGTCATAAAGGTTTTCACTTGCTGGGTTAGAGTTTTGCCAATATACTTTACATTATTTGTTGCTATTATATAGGATGTTATTTCCCTAATTTCCTTTTCAGCCCATTTATCATTTCTAGGCTGCCATTTTGTCCTCTTGATGGCTTAGGCTTGCAAAAGCTTTTCAGTTTCATGAGGTCCCATTTATTATTGATCTTATTGCCTATGTTATTGATGTTCTGGTCAGAAGTTTGTCTCCTGTGCCAATGGGTTCAAAGTAGTTCCCCACATTCTATTCTATTAGATTTAGTGTGTCCATTTATATGTTGAGGTATTTGATTCACTTGAACTTGGGTTCTGTGCAGTGTGACTTTTTGAGTTAATTTTATATCCAGCCACATGACTGAAAGTGTTTATCAGCTGAAACTGTTCTCTAGTAGAATTTCTGGAGTCACTCATGTATATTATCATATCATCTACAAATAGTGAGACTTTGACTTCCTCCTTTCCAATTTGTATCCCCTTGACCTCCTTCAGTTGGCTTATTGTTCTAGGTAGAATTTCAAGTACTAACTTGAATAGATACATAGATAGTGGTCATCTTTTCTTGTACCTGAATTTAGTGGAATTGCTTTAAGTTTCTCTACATTTAATTTGAGGTTGGCTATTGGCTTGCTGTATATTGCTTTTAGTATGTTTATTCTTTGTCTTGTTCTCTTTGTTTCTAATTTATTGTTTTCAGCTGTGGAGTGGCTATTTCCTGTCACTTACTCCTCTTGGGTGTTTGCTGCTTTTGTTCTAGAACTTTCAAGTGTACTTTTAAATTGCTAATATGAGAACTCTCCAATTTCTTTATGAAGGCACTTAGTGATATGAACTTTCCTCTTAGTACCATTTTCATTGTGTCCATAAGACTGACTGTGTTGTGCCTTCATTTTCATTGAATTCTAGAAAGTCTTTAATTTCTTCTTTAACCTAGTGGTCATTGAGTCAAGACTTGTTCAATTACCGTGAGTTTGTAGTATTTCTGTTGTTTATGTTGATGCAGTCCAGCTTTAATCCATGATGGTTTGATAAGATACGAGGTGTTATTTCAGTTTTTCTGTATCAGTTGAGGCTTGCTTTTCAACCATCTATATGTTCAATTTTGGAGAAGGTTCCATGAAGTGCTCAGAAGAAGCACTTCTCACAAGAGACAGCTATATTAGGGTCCTTTCAGCAAAATCTTGCTGGCATATACAATAGTGTCTGCGTTTGGTGGTTGATTATGGGATGGATCCCCGGGTGGGAAATACAGAAGTGGATGCTCACAGTCATCTATTGGATGGAACACAGAGCACCCAATGGAGAAGCTAAAGAAAGTACCTAAGGAGCTGAAGGAGTCTGCAACCCTATAGGTGGAACAACAATATGAACTAACCAGTACCAGCTCGTGTCTCTAGCTGCATATGTAGCAGAATATGTCCTAGTAGGCCATCATGGGGAAGAGAGGCCCTTTGGTCTTGCAAATTTTATATGCCCCAGAACAGGGGAATGCCGGGACCAAAAAGTGGGAGTGGGTGGGTAGGGGAGCCTGGCTGGAGGAGGGTATAGGGAACTTTCAGAATAGCATTTGAACTGTAAATGAATAAAATATCTAATAAAAATTTGGAAAAAAAGAACAAACTAGTTAAATATACATCAACTCCTAAAAATAAATTATACTACATAGGAGAACTAAGGGACATAATTGAAGACAAGTCAATGACCATTCCATTTCATCGTTATGATGTTTCCTTGATTAAGATAACCTAAAAAGTAATATAAAATAAATGTCATTCTATAAGGTTATGAAGGAAAAAAAAGAAGTTATATTCTTTTGTCTTTGGGTGAGGTATTCTAGCAATATGTTAGGTCCATATTATTCATAATGTTGACTAGTTTCATTATTTCTCTGTTTAGTTTCTTTCTCAATGACCTGTCCATTGGTGAAGTTGGTGTGTTAAACTTTCCCACTTTTGATTTATGAGGTTCAATGTGCAATTTAAGCTTTAGTAATATTTCTTTTATGAATGTACTACACTAGCATTTGGGGCATAAATGTTCAGAATTGAGATATCATCTTGGTGAATTCTTCCTTTGATGATTATGGCATATACTTTCCCACCTGTTTTGACTAAGTTTGGTTGAAAGTCTATTTTATTAGATATTAGAATGTCTACTCCAACTTTCTTCATGGGTCTGTTTGCTTAGGAAACTTTTTACAGCTTTCTATTTTGAGGTAACATTATCTTTGATGCTGAGCAGTTCATCCTGCATACAACAGAATGAGAGATCCTGTTTTTGCATTCATTCTCTTAGCTGGAGTCTTTCTATTGGGAAATTGAGTCTGTTTAGGTTAAAAGATTTTAATGGCCAATGACCATTAATTCCTGTTATTTTGGTGTTGGTGGTAATAGTGTGTGTGTGTGTGTGTGTGTGTGTGTGTGTGTGTGTGTGTATTTCCCTTCTTTTGTTTATCCTGATGTGGCATTATTTATTTTCTGTGTTTTCTTGGATGTAGTTAAGCTCCTTAGATTGGAGTTTTCCTTCTAGCATTTTATATAAGGCTGGATTTCTGGATAAATATTGTTTAATATAGTTTTTGTTTTCTTGGAATATCTTGTTTTCTCCAACTATGGTGACTGAGAGTTTTGTGGGTTTAGTACTCTAGGAATCTGTGGTCTCTTACTGCAAGACATCTGTCCAGGTCCTTCTAGATTTAGAATCTCTGTTGAAAACTCAGGTGTTATTTATTAAAAGCTAGTCTTACAGCCAAAAATATAAAGCTTTATCTAAAAAAGTAAGATAGTCATTGTCCTTAAAATGATGGTTCCTTGTTCAAGTATTAATTTTGATATAACTTGTTTGCCTATTATTTCCCTCATTTTGCATTGCTATTTTATAATTGACATTGGGATATATAATCAACATTTCACTCTTTGGTTAACTTATTTTCCATAGCATATACTTTTTTATACTGCTGGATTTGACTTGATAGTTCCTTCAATATACTATATGAAATAGTCAAACATCTAGCACAGTTATGAGATTATATAGATATTTAAAACATAGCCTGACTAGAAAAGGCAGTAGCTTATTTTAAAAATTGGTGTGAATTGTTCTGGGCATTACATTTTACAAGGTCCTCATAAATGATGTTACAAAAGGTTTAAGGATGGCAACACAACTCTGTGTACAATAGTTGCTGGGTATTCACAAAGCCCCAAGTTCAGTTCCAAAATTTTGTCACCCTATTTCTTAACTATTCCAATAAATAGAGTTCTAATTCTACAATTTCCCAGAGTGAAAGCAGAGGCATTTCCCATGGTTTATCTTCTTGGAAATTTATCCTCATCTATTCACTTATTACCACAAACAGGATTATCAAACAGTCTAAGCCAATGTTTTAGTTTAGCCTTAGGCTGCAATAATTTCTGCCTGCATCTCCTGGATCATATATCCTCTCCTTATGCAATCTATGTACTAGCAGTACTAACTCATCCATTTTTTTCTTATTTATTTATTTATTTACACTCCAGATTTTATTCCCACCCCCATCCACCTGAAAACTGTTCCACATCCCATACCTCCTTCCCACTCCCCCCCCCTCAGTCTCCACAAGGATGTTCCCACTCCCACACCCACCCCACTTGACATCTAAACTCCCTGGGGCCTCCAGTTCCTTGAGGGTTAGGTGCATCTGATTGAACACAGACAGGAAGTCCTCTGCTGTATATGTGTTGGGGGCCTCATATCAGCTGATGTATGCTGCCTGGTTGGTGGTCCAGTGTTTGAGAGATCTCAGGAGAGCAGATTAATTGAGACTGCTGGTTCTCCTACAGGAATACCCTCCTCCTTAGCTTCTTTCAGCCTTCCCTAATGCAACCACAGGGGTCAGCAGCTTCTGTCCATTGGTTGCATGCAAATATCTGTATCTGACTCTTTCAGCTACGTTTTGGATCTTCTGGAGTGTGGTCATGCTAGGTCCCTTTTTCTGAGTGCTCCATAGCCTCAGTAATAGTGCTGACACTATTACTTGGGACCTCCCTTTGAGCTGGATCCCACCTTGGGCCTGTTGCTGGACCTTCTTTTTCTCAGGTTTCTCTCCATTTCCATTCCTGTAGTTCTTTCAGACAGGAACAATTATGGGTGAGAATTTTGACTGTGGCATGGCAACCCCCTCCCTCATTTGATGCCCTGTCTTTCTACTGGAGGTGGGCTCTATAAGTTTCCTCTCCCTACTGTCGGGCATTTTATGTGAGGTCCCTCCCTTTAAGTCCTGAGAGTCTCTCACCTCCAGTAGAGAAAAGTAAGGTTTAAAAGATAAGTAGGTCTCTGCTTATCTTTTAAAAGGAAAATAAAACTTCATAACATCATTTTTTAAGCTTGTTATTCCCAAACTAAAAGCTTAAGGTCAACCATGGTTTCACACACCTGTAAATCCCAGCACAGCCTATTAAAGGGCAATGTGGCCTATCCAGTGAGGCTCTGTTTTCAAGCAAAACTACAACATAAAGTTAAAACTTACCATCCTTACAACAGCCTATGATTTATATCCAACCTGTCACACCTCTAGCCACTCATGATTTGATAGCTTTCCATGAAGAAGGATGGTGTATTCTTTCCTCTACTTAACTAAGGATACATAACTATGTGGTTGTTCATTCCAAGCTCCATTAGACTGCACCTCATCAGAAAGACTCATCTGTACTTTATGACACTATCTTCTCCTAGGTGACTTCCTAGAGTACAAGCCACTACCTAACTACTTCTTTGTTTACTTTTCAGTAACATATGCAGCCATGCACACAAATATAAACCCAAACATAACAAATGTAACATATTTTTTGGTTTATTTACTAACTATTCCAAAGGAATTGATATGATTATAGTTCAAAAAGACCTGAAGTAAATACTTGTCAAAAAATGAGTAAAAGGGGACTTGTTTCCCAGGTATTTAGAAGCAGTTAGGAACCAAAAATTGTCCAAAGCATAATAATATTTCATTTAAAATTACATACAACCCTAATAATTCCATAAATGAAAGATAAGTATTCTCTTTTAAACCTAAGATTCCAAAAAATTAAAACTTGATTACAGCTATAAATCATACCAGTGGTAAAAAATACACATATGGTATCTACTCACTTATAAGTGGATATTATTCATAAAGTACAGGATAGCCACAGTACAATTCACAAATCTAAAGAAGCCAAATAACAAGGAGGGCCCAAAAGTGGACCATTATATCTTTCTTGGAAGAAGAAACAAAATAGATATTACAGGTAGTCAGAGGGAAGGAACTAAGTGGAAAGGGGAGGAGGGAGGGGAGGGAGGGGAGCTTGTTAGGTGTAGGGAGAGCAGGGGAAAAAGAATGGAAATCCACCCACTGTGAGTGCATGGGAGTAGGGCATGCCAGGACATGCCAGAGGTGTCTAAGAGGACAACTAGCTAAGACTCCTAGCAGTCAGGATATAGATCCTATAGTGGCCACATCTTGTAGCCAGGCAGGACTCCCAGTGGAGGGATAAAGACAGCAACACATCCACAAAACCTTTCACCCAAAATGTGTATCCTGCCTACAAGATGTGTAAAAACAAAGATAGAGCAGATAAGAATGGAATAGAAAACCAATAACTGCCCCAACTTGAGACCCACCCCATGGGCAAGCACCAATCCCTGACACTATTAATGATACTCTGTTATGCTTGCAGACAGAAGCCTAGCATAATTGTCCTCTGAGAGTCTCCTTCCAGCAGCCAATAGAAAGAGATGCAGAGAGTTACAACCAAGAATTAGATGGAGCTAGGGAGTCTTGTGAAGAGTTTGGGGAAGGAATGAGTAATCTGAAAGAGGACAGGGACTCCGCCAGAAGAACAACAAGGTCAACGAACCTGGACCCTTAGGGGCACCCAGAGACTGAATCACCAACATGGGCCTGAACTAAGCCCCCCTGCATATATGTAGCAGATGTGCAGCTTGGTCTTCATCTGGGTGCCCCAAATAAATGAATTACTGGTTGTTCCTGAATCTTTTGCCAGTCTGTAGATCCAGTTTTCCTATCTAGTCTGTCTTGGCTGGCCTCAATGGGAGAGGATTTGCTTGGTCCTGCAGTGACTTCGTATGTGTGGGTGGGGTGAGGGGTATCCCATTCTCAGAGGGGAAGGGTGGGGCATAATAGGGGGAGGATCTATCTGAGGAGGTACTGGGAAGGGGACTGATACAGGGATTAAAGTGAATTATCAATTTTAAAAATGAACAAGTATCTGCTAGTAAATGGAGTAAGTATAAAATTTCCACTCATGTAGTTTGGTGCAGTTTTTCTACTATGATAAAGACTGCTGCTGGGGATCTAATCTCATTTAATTTCCCGTCTCTTATACCTGTGTCATTTTATTGCTTCATTCAGACTCCTAACATATCATGGGCAGAACAGGAAGAGGTATTTGAGACAACAAGGTCAACTAACCTGGACCCTTAGGGTGTAATATAAAATGTATTTGGCCTATTTCCTGAGCTTCTAAAGCACTTGAATTTACTTAGTAAGGCAGAGTTATCTGTTATTCTTTCTTAACAAACTGATTTGGACCTGTATTTGTATAAATGGGATGACAGGTGGTTGGATCCCCAGATAGACATATGGGGCTTGTTGCCAGAAATACTGGTTAGACTAGAATTAGAACCTAGGTGAAAGTGAAGATGAGCTAAAGTCTTTACACTATCGAATATGTGCAAGATTCAGTGGGCTTCTGCAGTGCCAGACACATGGAGATACCTGAATAGTCAAGCCCCAGCCACGGCATGGAGTTTGTGTCTCTTCCTTATTCCATGCCCTGTGAATCTTTTTCATCTGTCTATTTAACCATATCATTTGCAACATTGCTTATAGGTCCCAGTGGACCAGGCATTTCTTCACTGTCTTTGCAAGTTAATTAAACCCAAAGAAAGAGGAATGGTAATTCCAATTTAAAGCTGCTATGCCTAAAGTACAGGAGACCTCATGTAATGTAGTAGTGGTAAACAAAATAGGAGATGTCTTGTATGTCTGAATTCATAACCAGTGCTACCTGGTACTTTGTTCAGTGTTCCAATTAAACTGAAAAGAAAGAACCCAATAGGTGTTCACTGAAGCATAACTTGTATCTTATTTTATTTTCTGTGATAAAGCTAAACCTGGCAGAGCAACTCTGCCTTAATGAGAAAAGGTATTATTTCAGTTTACAGTTCAAGGGTGTAATTCATCACAATGGGGAAGTCACAGCAGTTAGAAGCTTGAATTACCTGGTCATATTGTGTCCCCAGTTAAGAAACAGACAAATGCATGCTAGTGCTCTTCACAGTCTCATCACTTGTATAGAATCCAAGAACCCCTGCCAGGGAAGTGGTTCTGCCCACAGTTAAGACGGGTCTTTCCATAGCAATTGCCATAATCAAGATAATCCTTCATAGCATACTTACAGGCCCATTCTCTGGTAATTCCAGATTCTGTCAAAGCGGCAAGTAAAACCAGCCATCACAGTTGGCATGAGGAGGTGTGTAGAGAGCCGCTCTGAGCACTGACAGCATTAACCATTTAGAAATGGCGCTGGCATCCAGCATTCTCTCATATGATCCTTGGAATGTGCTTTGTCCTGGGGTGAAAGCGCGCGAGTCACAGAGCCCATGCCCGGGGCGATTTGGGTTTATGGCCTTGTAGCCAATCCTATGGGAACACGCTGCTCCAGGGCTACCTCAGGGGATATAAGGGAGAGCCCTCCGGGGGCTCGCTCTCTCTGACTCTCTCTCAGACTCTCACTCTCGCTCTCTCTGCTCTCTCTCTCTTCCTCTCTCTTTCCTTCCCTCTTTTAGATTATTTTATAATAAAGGATTCCACAGACGTTTCCTTCAGTGTCAGTGTGATTTCTCGCAGGCGAGGAAAGGCGCGTTCCACAGAGGTGGGGGACATACCACACTTATATTTTGGATACAAAAATGTATAATGTGAAAAAATATGTTTTTTCTATATCTTACCAAAAGTAAATAAACTAAATAACTATCCATAGAAGTTTAGCCCTGGTTCTTCCTCCCAGCTCCATGCTTCAAGAAATAAGACTCAGACTCAAAATATATTTATACCTTGACCATACAGTTAGGCTCTTCTCTGACTAGATCATAACTTACTATAATGCATTTACTATAATTTACTATCTACCATATAGCTGGTTACCTGTGTTCAGGTACCATGTGTCCTTCTCATTGCATCTTCCCAGGTGAATTTCCCATGCCTGGTTCTATCCCAGAATTCTCTCTGTCTCCCAGATGGCCCATCTTCTATTCTACCCTTAACTAGAGGCCATAGGTTTTTTAATTGACAGGTGATACATCCATACAATACACAAGATATTCTCTCTACAGTTTCCCCCTTATAGTCCAATAAAAGGCTCTTTTTCATTAAAATATAAATTAAATACAATTATAACAATTATGAAAACTATAAGGTATAATGTATATTTACAGTGTCCAGTACATACTACTTGGCAATTAAGGAAAATGTTCTATTATCTTTCTTATCTTGGTATATTCAAGATAGCTTTGTGCCTAACTCAAATTTTATCCTAACTTGAATTATCAACCTAAAAACATATGCTTAGCACTGAAACATTTTTTAAATCCTAAATAACTTAACCATAAATAAGAGGTTATAATTATCTAGTCTTCAACATCATCAGAGAGTTGAAAAGGGAATTAATATTATGTAAGTATGCAGGAAGTACAGGCAAGCATTTCCAAAACTATAGAAAAGACAGACAGTTGGCTACACAAACAGCTATACACTATTCTAAAACATTGGAACATCATCTTCAGCTTTCTGACCCAGAATATCTGACAGACATTTTTGTGAAGGATGAATT
Source organism: Mus minutoides (assembly GCA_902729485.2). Taxonomy (NCBI): domain Eukaryota; kingdom Metazoa; phylum Chordata; class Mammalia; order Rodentia; family Muridae; genus Mus; species Mus minutoides. The sequence continues at coordinate 1,588,754 of LR753316.1, read as the reverse complement.
ATGAAAGACTTGCTTACTTTGTATTAGAAGAATCCAGAAGTCAACTCTCCTTCAGTTAAGCTCATCCTTTCTAGACAGCATTCTGCCTGCAGATGAACTTCGGCCATATATTTGCTTGGTGGCTAGCTTGACACAAATGAAACTATCTCCAAATGCTCATCATCTTCTTCCAAGTCAACTGGGGTGTGGCCAGGAGCTGATATGTCTCAATATCAAAAATAAATAAATAACACCCTTAAATTAATAAAGGAACATCTTTAAATGCAATATTCTGTGAGTCTCTGAGGTTTTTGAAGATATCTATCTTCAAAATATTCATAGCATATTTGAATAAGCAAATGTTGCCTGTTTTAGCTATTTATTATTTGTTTAAACAAGGATGTATATTTTTGTGATAATCCAGACTATTATCTGACTTGACCATGAGTTTGATTGTCTAACAATTCCTATAAGTTTTCAATACCAGCTATTAAAAGGAGTTAAACTAAATCTTGTATTTTTAAATGAGTTGCATAGGCATAATAGCAATACAAGAGTTAAAAACATACATGTATTATGTCATAACAAAACTAACCATAAATTTTGTATCAATATACAAAAATGTATATTAATGAAAACCTTAAACCTGTACCAATATACAATAATCTATACCAATGTGAATAAAAATAATCTTATATGAGAATACCTATATTTCTATGTTAAAGAGCAGATTCAATAATCTACCATTTCATTCTATTACTTCTATATGATATTTCTATATCCCCCCTTTTTCTTCTTAGACCCTTCCTTTTATCTAAGAAAGAGAAAGAAAAGGGGAGATATGAATCCCTGAGCCTAACCTCCCTATTTTGTTTCCTCCATGTCCAAGATCATAATTATTTATAATCATCCCCTAAAATGACAACACATCTATAACTCATAAATGACTAAAACCACCCACCCCCAACATAAGTGAATGGGGTGACAGTCTTCTTATAATTGCTTCCTAATAATTTTGGACATACCATTTCTTTTTTAGAACTGAAGAAAATTAGAATAAATGGTTAGTCTTAAGAAAGCTAGCTGTAGGATTAGTTGTCTAGTCTCTATGTGTTGAGAAAGCTCAAGGCTTAACTGCAATACTGACTGGAACAGTATGTGATGCTAAACTAAATGAGCTAGCTGTTTTGAAGTTATCTTGGAAGCAAGTCTTTAGAGGAAACAGAATTTGGGTAGGATCAGGCAGGAAGCTGGCATCTCAACATCTCCTAGGGTGAATCTTGTCAGGGCTGCATTCATGGCTATTGTTTGGTCCTTGCATTCTGCAACATGCAAACTTTCATGGGCAAATATACAGTTCTATAAAGATATTTGTATGGAATGTGCAAGGTGCAGAGATCATTTAAGGATGACTTTGTGTCCCATGTTGACTAGGTGAAAGACAATTATCTTTCTTTAGAAGTTAGTTTGATCTTATAACCAGACTGCAATGTAAATCTCCATTCACCACATATGAAAGGATGGCATACAATAATAAGTTATGAGAACTCTGTAGCCTACAGATTTATAATAGGCCATATAAGATGAAGTTTTGGCCAGAGTAACTTTTTTGTCTCACTCAGTTTTGGAGCTGATCCCAACGGGAGGGACCAGCAAATACATCACCTGTTTGTTTTATCCTTTTGTTTTCTCTTGTCTGTAGCTGAGATCTTCAGGAGGGTTTCCCCTGTCAAATCTGATCTTTATTATTTTGGATGAAATCAAAATCATCCTGTTGACACAAACACAAAGCCTATTTCCCAACATAACATATCTTTTGTCTAGCAGTTTGAAATCATCAGAAGTATAGATTGGTTCAACCTAGCAGCCCATTTCTAGCCAGATCTGCTCCATTTTGACGTTTCTCAGAAAGGATGTACCACCATTATCATTAAACACATGTCCATATTCATATTAATAAATCAAAATAAGACTGGATAGAGTCCACATATTTGTTATTTATTGATACAGGGTTTCCCTGTGTAGTCAAGGCTGTCATGGATTTACTCCATAGATCAGACTAGCCTCAAACTCATAAGGAACCCATCTGACTCTGTCTTTGTCCTCCCGCATATTATAATCAAAGACATGAACATATTTATTTAGTATCTATGTAACCTTGAAACATTTGTATTGAATGGCTCCACCTGAGTACACATCATGTCTGCAGACTCCAAACCCAACACTGTTGCAATGGTTAAGAGGCGCTTGCAGACAGAAACCAAGTATGGCAGTTCCTGGGGAGGTCTGGCCAGCAATTGACCAATGCAGAGGCGGATGCTTGGAGCCAACCATCAGGCTGAACTCAGGGAACCTGGTGGAGGAGTTGTAAGAAGGACTGGAAGATATAAGGGATATTACAACCCCATTGGAAGAACAACATAGGCTGACCTGACCACCCAGTTCTCCCAGAGACTTGACCAGCAACCAAGGAGTGTACCAAAAGGGATCTTTGGCGCCAGATACATATGTAGCAGTGGATGGTCTTGCTTGACAGCAACAAGAGGGGAGGCCCTTGTTCCTGAGTAGGTTTGATGCCCCAGAGTAGGGGGATGCAAGAATGGTGGGCAGGAGAGTGTGAGTGGGTAGGGGAACACTCTCATATAGGCAAAAGGTAAGAGGATGGCAGATGTGGGATGGGGATGGCAGAGGGGTAACCGGAAAGTGGGATATCATGGGATGGGGGTGGTGGTGGAGGGAATAATTGGGAAGTGGGATATTATTTGAAATGTAAACAAATGGAATGATTAATAAATATTTTTAAAAATTATATCAATGTTTATTTCTATCTCTTTTCTTTGGAGATTATCTATGTGGATGGATTTATCCTACCTTTTCCTCTCTTAATTTGATATCCTTCTCAGTACCCAAATTTATTTAAATTCCTTTCCATCTGAATGCATGAGCATATCCTCAAGCAATAATGTGCTTGCTCAGAAGTCTTGGTCTAGGTTATATATCATGTGGTAGGCTGAGACATTATCAGTTCTTCCTTGGGAGCACCAAATCTAAGGAAACTGGTAGGCTAATCAGGGTAGTGTTGACATTGAACATCATTGAGGATTGCAAGTCCCCAATCCATGCCAGTTTTTAACTAGACCATTGTCTGTCACTGTATCCAGTTGGATACTACAATGACATATCATATTTGGACTTCAATTGGCATTAATCCATTGTCATTTTTAATTTAAAACAATATAACATTGTTTCTATGATATGTATTCATTTGCTTTATTTATCTCCTTTGACAAAAAGGCACTTGTATTCTGTCTTGTCAGGCTAATAATTAATATACAACACAGTTATTAAGTTTAAGAGTATAATTTTTTTTATGTTTCTCATGTCCATTGGTCTCTGGATTTCTTAGTTGGATGCCTTCCCTCTCCTAGAAAGGTAAAAACAAACAACTCTATCCCAACCCTAATTCTGTGTCCTTACATTAACTAGTAGGATAGATCTTTTCTAGCAAAAAACAGGTTTTGGCAACAGAAAAAATATTAGTCTTCAAATTAAAATTATAAAGATATCTTGTGTGTATCAATATACCTATATTTCCCTTTCTCTTTATATAATTTAACATTGATGCATATTTGTTTTTTAAATTACTAAGAACATTTCTATTTATTTAAACTGAGATGCTACGTTGCACCTGGCCACACCCCCATTCCTTTGTTTACAGGGAGAGGCATCTGAGCCTTCCACCTGACTTTGGCCATAGCTACCAAGCTAGGGTTGCATTTCAGCTCACCATCCCTGCTGAGCATTAATTCCCATAGGACAGGATTGGACTGAGAAGCCATACCAAGCTTGGGAAAACCTGAAGTTGCGTATTCCACTCCAAAAGTTGCCATGTGTTCTGTCATTCACTGCTGCATCGACTGCATTCAGCCCATGTGTAACCAAGAGCCTGGTTCCTCCCTCTTGGCACTGCTGCGCTCCAACCTTTGTGTTCTGCTTTTAAATTTAGTAGGGGCCTCTTTAAAAGCCATCTTCTGTACTATCTCTCTGTTCCTCGGTTGGTAAACCTCCTTCTCATCTACATAGTGTCATTCTGAAAATTTTTGGTCAGCTTTAGTTTTTTCTTTTTTTGGTGTTTGGTTGGTTTGGTTTGGTTGGTTTTGTTTTTAAGAGAACCAGTTTCTTGTCTGGCTACCCCAACTCCTCCACCCCACCCCCACACTGTTTACTTGGGGTTGCCTTCATTTTCATTAAATTCTAAGAAGTCTTTAATTTCTTTCTTTATTTCTTCTTTGACCAAGTTATCATTGAGTAGGGCATTGTTCAGCTTTCATGTGTATGTGTATTTTCTGTTGTTTTTATTGCTTTTGAAGACCAGCCTTAGTTTGTGGTGATCTGATAGGTTGCATGGGATTATTTCAGTCTTCATGTATCTGTTGTGGCTTCTTTAGTGGCTGATTATATGGTCAATTTTGGAGAAGGTTCCATGAGGTGCTGAGAAGAAGGTATATTCTTTTGTTTTAGGATGAAATATTCTATAGATATGTGTTAAACCCATTTGGTCCATAACTTCTATTAGTTTCACTGTGTCTCCACTTAGTTTGTGTTTTCATGTTTTGTCCATTGACGAGAGTGGGATGGTGAAATCTCCCACTACTATTGTGTGAGGTTTAATGTGTGCTTTGAGCTTAAGTAAAGTTTCATTTACGAATGTGGATACCCTTGCATTTTGGAGCATAGATGTTCAGAATTGTGTGTGTGTTCATCTTGGTAGGTTTTTCCTTTGATGAGTATGAAGTAGCCTTACTTATCCTTTTTCATAACTTTTAGTTGAAAGTCAGTTTTATTTGATATTACAATGGCTACTCTGGCTTTTTTCTTGGGACCTTTTGCTTGAAAAATTATTTTCCAGCCTTTTACTCTAAGGTAGGGTCTGTGCTTGACATTGAGGTGCATTTCCTGTATGCAGCAAAATGCTGGATCCTGTTTACATATCCAGTCTGTTAGTCTATGTCTTTTTATTGGGGAACTGAGTCCATTGATGTTAAGAAATAGTAAGGAATAGTGATTGTTGCTTACTGTTATTTTTTATGTTATTTTATGTTTGTGTGGCTATCTTCTTTGGGTTTGTTGAAAAAAGATTATTTTCTTGCTTTTTCTAGGGTATATTTTCGCTCCTTGTGTTGGAGTTTTCCATCTATCATCCTTTGTAGGGCTTGATTTGTGGAAAGATGCTGAATACATTTTTTTTTTCATGGAATGCCTTGGTTTCTCCATCTATGGTAATTGAGTTTTACTGGGTATAGTCACCATGGCTGGCATTTGTGTTTTTAGTGTTTTAGGATTTATTTTATTTTGTGTGTGCATGTATATCTGAGTCCATAGATGCCAAAGACATTGGATCCCCACAGGCTTGACTATCTATCTATGTGGTTACTGAGAATTGAACTTAGGTCCTCTATAAGAGTAGTAAGGGCATTTAGTTATGCCAGATATATTGCATACACTAAAAAAATCTGTCAAACTGTTTTAGGTATTAAGTAACAAAAAGCTGACGTGGCCTTAAGTATTGAACTGTACAATACTAGGAGTGTTTATTTCCATTGTTAATCTGGGATTTGGGGTTTCACCCTCTATCTTTGATGAGTCTTCTGTTTTTCTACTACAGTCTGGTTCTTTCTGTAAACTTGGAAAGAGTTTCCTTTGTCAGTGTAGACTGATATTAAATCTCAAAGTAGGATGTGGCATTGGAGAATCCCAGTCAAGCATCTAGCAGAGCTCTGGACTTCCAGGTCAAGTGTGGTGGCTAAAGGATCTCTGATTTGGAAAATGTTGACATCTGTTGAGTCTCATTGGAAGAAATAAGCTAGCATGATGGCCCTTGCAAACACAAAGGCCAGCAGAGTAAAGATACATGTGAGGCAAGAAGGAAATGTTATTCAACATGATTTAGTTAGCAAGACTTCTAACTTCTAAAGTCTGACCCTAAGCAGTTTGCTTTAGACATATTTTGACAAAAAGTTTCCTGGTAATAGTTATCATAATAATACATAAGGTGTAACTACATCAAAACTCTTTCCCAACATATATGGGACTTCTTTCATAAAAACATGTTCTAGCTCTAGCTCAAGCCTAGTTGCCCTGAGCAGTCTGCTGTCCCAGGAAGACCTCCATTCTCCCATTGCCTCTCTCCCTGCTTCATCAGACCTGAGACTCATGAATCGCACAGGTAAACTTCCCTTTCCCCACCCATCATCCCTGCTTTCTGAACCCTCTGGAACTAGCCAACTTGCCCTGAGCATTCTGCTGGCCCAGTAGGACCTCCATTTTCCTGTTACTTTTCCAACTATTCCATCGAACCTCAGGATCCTAAACCATATAGACCAGCAGGTCTGGAGCCATACAGCCTAAGGATACCTGACAGAGATCTGCCACACCAGGACCATCAAGGTTCACCCACCTCGAAATACCTACTACAACAAGAACATATAGAGACCAAAACCATCCAGATGGCTAAAGACCCTCAAAAGAACACAATCAACAAAAGTCAGGGTAATATAACACATCCAAAAAAACAGTTATCAAACTACTGCAAACCCTGGATATCCTAACACAACCAAAGCACGCACACACACACACACACACACACACACACACACACACACACAAATGACCATGAATCTAATTTTATCCCTTAAAGAAATACAAGAAAATATAATCAAAATTACAGAGGTCTTTAAAGAGGAAACAAATAAATCCCTTAAAGACATACAGGAAAATACAATTAAACAGATGAAAGAAATACATAAAACTGTGTAAGTCATAAAAGTAGAAATAGATGCAATAAAGAAAGCACATTAAAACCATCAACATCAAAATAACAGGAAATAACAATCATTGGTCATTAATATCTCTCAACATCAATGGACTCAATTTCACAATAAAAAGCACAGACTAATAGAATGGATGTAAAAACAGGATCCATTATTTTGTTGCATATCAGATATATACCTCAGCAATAAAGACAGGCATTAACTCAGAATGAAGGACTGGAAAAAAGTATTCTAAACAAATGGATCCAAAAAACAAGCTGGAGTAGACATTCTAATACCTAATAAAATAGACTTTCAACCAAAATTAATCAAGAGAGACAGAGAAGGATACTTTATACCTATCAAAAGAAAAAAAATCTACAAAGATGATATCTCAGTTGTGATTATCTATGCCCCCAATACAAGGGCACACACATTTGTTAAAGAGACATTGTTAAAGCTTAAATCCTACATCAAACTCTGCACATTAATAGTGGGAAACTTTAACACCCCACTCTCACCAATTGACAGGTCTTCCAGACAAAAATTTAAAGAGAAATAATGAAACTAACAGACATTGTAACATTGTGAATCAAATGAACTTAACAGACAGCTATAGAATATTTCACCCAAACACAAAAAAATATATCTTCTTCTTAGCACCTCAAAGATCCTTCTCCAAAATTGACAATATAGTCAGTCACAAAGCAAGCCTAAGCAGATGCAAGAAAATTTAAACATTGCCTTGTATCTTATCAGACCACCATGGACTTAAACTGGACTTTAACAACAACAGAAACACTGGAAAACCTACACACTCATGGAAGTTGAATAACTCTAGTCAATGATATCTGGGTCGGGGAACAAAGAAAGAAAGAAATTAAAGACTTTCTAGAATTCAATGGAAATGAAGACACAACATACCCAAATTTATGGGAGACAATGAAAGCAGTGTTAAGTGGAAATTTCAAAGCACTAATTGCCTCCAAAAGAAAATTGGAGATATCTAATATAAGCAATGTAACAGCACACCTCACAGCTCTGGAACAAAAAGATGCCAGCATAACCAAGTGGAGTAGATAGCAGGAAATAGTCAAAACCAGGGATGAAATCAGCCAGTTAGAAACAAAGTAAATAATACCAAGAATTATTTCTGATAGAGGGCTAATATCCAATATTTACAATGAACTCAAGAAGTTAGACTCCAGAGAAACAAATAACATTATTAAAAATGGGGTATAGAACTAAACAAAGAATTCTCAACTAAGGAATACCGAATGGCTGAGAAGCACCTAAAAAAAAAAAAAATGTTCAACATCCTTAGTCATCAGGGAAATGCAAATCAAAACAACCCTGAGATTCTACATCACACTAGGCAGAATAGCTAAGATCAAAAACTCGAGTGACAGCACATGCTGGCTAGGATGTGGAGAGAGAGGAACACTCCTCCATTGTTGGTGGGATTGCAAGCTGGTACAAACATTATGGAAATCAGTCTGTCAGTTCCTCAGAAAATTGGACATAGTATTACCTGAGGACTCAACTATACCACTCCTGCACATATACCCAAAAGATGCCCCAACATATAACAAGGATACATGCTCCACTATGTTCATAGCAGCCTTATTTATAATAGCCAAGAACTGGAAAGAACCCAGATGTCCTTCAACAGAGGAATAGATACAGAAAATGTGGTACATTTACACAATGGAGTATTAGTCAGCTATTAAAAACAATGAATTCATAAAATTCTTAGTTAAATGGATGGAACTAGAAAATATCATCCTGAGTGAGGTAACCCAATCACAAAAGAACATAGTTATGCACTCACTGATAAGTGGATATCAGCCCAAAACTCAGAATATCCATGATACAATTCACAGACTACATGAAGCTTAAGAAGAAGGTGTGGAACACAGACTGAAGGAAAGGCCATCCAGAGACTGCCCAACCTGGGGATCTCTCCTATATACAATCACCAAACCCAGACACCATTGTGGATACCAGCAAGTGCTTGCTGACAGGAGATATTTCCTGAGAGACTTTACCAGTGCCTGACAAATACAGAGGTTGATGCTCTCAATCATCCATTGGACTGGTCACAGGGTGCCTAATGGAGCAGCTAGAGAAAGAACCTAAGGAGCTGGAGGGTTTGCATCCCCATAGGAGGAACAACAATATGAATCAACCAGTACCCCCCCAGAGCTCCCAGGGACTAAACCACCAACCAAAATGTACACATGGAGGGACCCATGGCTCCAGCCACATATGTAGCAGAAGATGGCCTTTTTCGGTCATTAATAGAGGAGAGGCCCATGATCTTGTGAAGGCTCTATGCCCCAGTATAAGGGAATGCCAGAGCCAGGAAGCAGGAGTTGGTGGGTTGGTGAGCAGGGGGAGAAGGGAAGGATAGGGGGGTTTTGGAGAGGAAACCAGAAAAGGGGATGCCATCTGAAATGTAAATTAAGAAAATAATTAATTTTTTTAAAAAAGTGTTTTAAAATAAAAGAAAAAGAGTTGGTTTTTTGTGTAAACAAGATAGACAAACCCTTAGCCAAACTAACTAAAAGACAGAGAGACAGTATCCAAACAAACAAAATCAATATGGAAAGGGTAACATATCAATAGATTCTGAGGACATTCAAAGAATCATTGGGTCTTACTACAAAAGCCTGTACTTTGCAAAATTGGAAACTCTGGAGGAAATGATGATTTTCTAGACAGATACCACTTACCAAAGTTAAATCAAGATTAGGTAGACAAATAGCCTGATAACCCCTAAAGAAAGAGAAGCAGTCACTAGACATCTCCTAACTCAAAAACATCCAGGGCAAGATGGTTTTAGTACAGAATTCCACCAGACTTTCAAAGAAGAGCTAATACCAAAACTCCTCAAACTATTTCACAAAATAGAAACAGAGGAATACTGCAAAACTCATTGTATGAGTCCACAGTCACACTGCTACCTAAACCACACAAAGACTCAATAAAAAATGAGAACTTCAGATCAAATTTTCTAAGGAACATTGATGCAAAAAATATGCATTAAAACACTTGCCAACCAAATCCAGGAACACAACAAAGACATCATCCAACATGATCAAGTAGGGTTCATTTCAGGGATGCAGGGATAGTTCAATATATGAAAATCTATCAATAAAATTCACCATATAAATGAACTGAAGAAAAAAATCACATGATTATCTGATAGACGCTGAAAAAGGTTTTGATAAAATCCTACACCCCTTCATGTTAAAGGTATTAGAAAACTCAGAGACTTGGGACACACACCTAAACATAATAAAAGCCAATAGTCAACATTAAACTAAAAGGATAGAAACTTAAAGCAATTCCACTAAAATCAGAGACAAGACAAGGCTGTCCACTCTCTCCCTATCTATTACATATAGTACTTGAAGTTCTAGACCAAGCAATAAGACGATTAAACAAGATAAAGAGGATACAAATTGGAAATGAAGAAGTCAAACTATCACTATTTGCAGATGATATGATAATATACACAAGCAACCCAAAAAATTCTACCAGAGAAGACCTACAGAAGAAGAACAGCTTCAGCAAAGAGGCTGGATACAAAATTAACTCAAAAAAATTAATAGTACTCATTTATACAAATTATAACCTGGCTGAGAAAGAAATTAGGGAAACAATCCCCTTTACAATAGCCATAAATGATATAAAATATCTTGGTGTAACTCTACGCAAACAAATGAAAGATCTGTATGACAAGAACCTCAGGTCCCTGCAAAAAGAAATTGAAGAATATATCAGAAGATGGAAAGATCTCCCACTCTCATGTGAAACAGGAATTTGGACATGTTTCTCCAATGAACATAGTGAAAATGGCCATCTTACCAAAACCAATCTACAGATTCAATATAATTCCAGCACAACATTTTAAGTACATTGAAAGAACAATTCTCAACCTCATATGGAATAAAAACTAAAACTAAAACTAAACCTAAACCAAGATAGCCAAAACAATCCTGTACAATAAAAAGTACTTCAGAAAGAATTACTGTCTCTGACATAAAGCCAAAGTACAAAGCAATAGTGATAAAAAAAATAAAATCTGCATGATATTAGTACAGAAACAGATATGTTGATCAATAGATCTAATCAAAGACATGGAAATAAATTCATAGGCCTATGTACACTTGGTTTTTAATAAAGAAGCTAAAAGTATGCAATAGAAAAAATAAGCATCTTTAGCAAATGGTGATAGACATCTAACTGGATGTCTACATGTAGAAGAGTGAAAACAGGTCCCTATTTACTACCCTGTACAAAATTCAAGTCCCAATGGATCAAGGACTTTAACATAAAAACAGATACACTAAATCTCTTAGAAGAGAAAGTAGGAAATGCCTTTGAATGCATTGGTACAGGAGACAATTTCCTGAACAGAACATCAGTCTCTCGGACTCTATGATCAACAATTAATAAATCCGACCTCTTGAAACTGCAAAGCTTTTGTAAGGTAAAGGAGGATACTGCCAATATGACAAAGCAGCAGCCTACAGAATGGGAAAGGATCTTCACCAACCCCACATCTGACAGAGGGCTAACATTTGAAATTTACAAAGAACTCAAGAAATTAGATACCAACAACCTATAAAACATAATTTTTAAAAATAGGGTACAGAGCTAAACATAGAAATCTCTACAACGGAATCACAACTGGCCAAGAAGCACTTAAATGTTTACAGTCCTTAGTCATGAGGGAAATGCAAATCACAATTCTGAGGTTCCATCTTACACTCACAGAATGGCTAAGATAAAAATCTCAAGAGATAGAACATGCCGATAAGAATGTAGATCAAGGAAAATACTTCTTCATTGCTGGTGGGAGTATATACTTATACAAACACTCTGGAAATCAATTTTGTGGTTTCTCAGAAAATGGAACATTTCTACCTCAAGGCCCAGCTATACTACTCCTGGGCATATACCCAAAAGATGCTCTAACATCTCAACAAGATACTTACACAACAATATTCATAGAAACTTTGTTTATAATAGCCAGGCACTGGAAACAACCTAGATGTCCCTCAACTGACTAATGCATAAAGAAAATGTGGTACATCTACACAATGGAATACTATTCAGGTATTAAAAACAAAGAAATCATGAATTTTTCAGGCAAATGGATGAAACTAGAGAATATCATCCTGAGTGAGGTAATACAGTTCCTAAAGGTCATGCATGGTATGTATTCACTTGAAAGTATATATTAGCCATAAAATGCAGGTATTTCACAGACCCAAAGAAGCTAAACAAGAAGGAAGGTCCAAGTGAAGAAGCTTGAATCTCACTTGAGGGGGGAATAAAATAGTCATAAGAGGCAAATGGAGGGAGGGAACCAGAAGGGAGAGGGGATGAGAAGGGGAAGAGGGTTCACAATCAAGTGTAGGGAAGGACAAGAGAGATGTTTAGATGTCCATGAAAATTAATGGAAGTCTGCAACTGACAGGAAGGAGAAGGTGGATAGCATCTCCACCTGGGAGGCACCCAAGAATCAATAGGGTGACCTTAGCTGTAACTCACATCATCACATCATCGGCAATATGTAACCTGAAGAGGCCACTTTCTATAGCCAGACAGGAACCCCAGCAACAGAGATATCAACCCACCAAAAAGACTTTCAACCCAAAATTTATCCTGTCTACAAGAAATGCTGGCGTAGGGAATGGAAAAGAGACTTGGGGAATGGCTAACCAATAACTGGCCCAACTTGAGATCCATCCCATGGGTCAGCATCAGTCCCTGACACTATTAACGATATTCTGTTATGCTTGCAGACAAGAGCATGCTGTCCTCTGAGAGGCTCCTGCCAGCATCGAACTCAGAAAGATGCAGACACCCATAGCCAAACAGTGGATAGAGCTTGGGCACTCTGGTAGAAGAATATGAGGAACGATTGCAGTCCTAGAAATGGATAATAACTCCACAGGAAGTTCAACAAAGTCAACTAACATGCACCCTTTAGGCTCTGAGAGTCTTCACCATCAACCAAGAAAATACATGGGCTGGACGTAGGCCTCTCAGCATAGTCTTCATATGGGTCCTGAACAACTACAACACAGACATCCCAAATCTGTTGCCTTTATGTGAGATGTGTTCTTCTAGCTTGTCTGTCTTGCCTCCTCAGTGCAAGATGACACACCTACAATTGCAGAGAATTGAAGTGCCAGGGCGGGAGAATACCCAGGAGCTGCCCACCAGCTTGGGGGAGAAGAAGAAAATGGAATGGGGGAAGGATGGAGGGAAGAGATGACAGGAAACAGTGAGCAGGATGTAAAGTAAATAGAAATAATTAAATTAAAAAATAAGAATACACATACTTTTCCTCATTCTGTTTCCATTTCTCAACTTTCCCCCTGGCAAACTCTGGAATATATCTAGTTATTGTCTATAAATAAGATTACATATGCAAAAAAATCATGCTATATGTGGTCCTTGGTGGCCATCTTCTTTCATTTAGAATAAAGTTTTCAAGATTCACCCGTGTGTATTCTTTTTAAAGCTGAATAATATCCCATTTTAAAATGCATTTCTTTACCCACTCAACAGATAATGAACATCTGTATTGTATCTATGTGGGGAAACCAGCTACACACAGACAGCCTGGCCTCCAGTTGAGCCTAGGTCTTAAATCCCGGTGGGACCCGATGGGTGGTAATTTCCACCTACATAGGACAGAAGCCATTTGATCATGTCTCTGGGACCCCTGGCTCCCATCAAAGTTACCGCTCCCACAGCCCCCACAGGAGAGAGGCGTGGCTATCAGTCACATAGGAACAGCACCAAGCCTTCCCACATGCAAATAAGGTTTCTCCCAAACTCTCAGTCCACGCCAATGGTACCTGCTGTCGAACCCTGAATCACACCCATAACTGTATATAAATCTATCTAGGGAATTAAAGTTACTCGAGAACTATTCCTTCGTTTGAGTCTTTTGTTCCAAGAGCTGTATATAACACTTGGGAAGAGATTTTCTCTCCCAAAGAGCTACCCGAGGTCCTGCCACACTCCTCACTGGATAGTCAATGCCCGACTCAGTTCAGAGCAGCTCAGAGTTACTGAGTGACCTGTAAGGCATGGCAGAGACTTCGTCCTCCTGCCTAAACTCGCTTCTGTTCACTGGAACCCTCGCACTTGGCCTGAACAGAGATCTCTGTGGAAAACCTCTGGTACCCAGGCCCACATATCTACATTTTGCTATTGTAATAATGAACTGTCCTGTGCAAATTTTAGATGAATTTATTAAGTTTTCAATTCTCTTTTATATATTCAAGAGTAGAATTATTGAATTTATAGTAGAATTTGAGTAGAATTTGACTTTATTTGAATTATTGACTTTATAGTTAGTATTTGAGTTATTGACTTTATAGTTAGTATTTGAGGAACTGTCAAAGCATTTTGTGGCAGCATCTGTTTACCAAACCAGCAGTACAATAAATCTGATTTCTCCAAGTTACCACTAAAACATATAATTATCTGACTTTATTCTAGATGTCCTAGTAAGAAGTGACATATCATTCTGGTTGCTTTTCTCAGCCCCTAGTTCAACAGATAGAATTTTTCAGGAGTAGCTTTTCCTACTTATGTATAATACTTGGAGAACTGTCTTTTCAAATCCTTTGCCCATTTTTAATGTTCATAGGTTTAGCTGTGTCAAACCTAGAAGAAAGTGTCTCATCATACTATATCCCTCTGTGAGTCTACTGTTTGTCTATATATTTGGTTTGGGGCACAACTTCAACATCTAGCTTGGCAGTTCCTTCTTAATTGAACTCTCCCATGGAGCTACACCCCCAGCACAATTTTACATTTCTTTGTCAGTTTTTGCTTGAGGTATTTGACTTTTTGTGACTGAGTTCTAAACACTAGACCCTTATCAACCATATAATTGATAGACCAGCTTCTTAAGCCTGTAACTGCATTTCTACTCATTTTTTACTGTATTTGGCCTCCTGAAGGGCTTTTAACATTTTAGTTTTTATTGACAATTTCATTTACATACAATGTGTCTTAAATTATATGTATCTCTGTGAACCTTGGTTGTCCCTTTCCTAACCCCTTTCCTCTGCCCAAATAGAACTCCTTCAGTTGTCATGTTTTTTCTTTCAATGTCTTGTTTTGTAACTCGTTCAATTTACTTAAGGTCACATGCAAGAACATAAGTATGAGGTTATTTGCAGGAGTCAGTACTACTGAAGAAAATGTTTTTATCTCCTACATCATCCATTAACTGCATCTATATTCTCATGCAGGAATGGGGCTGTGAGATCTCCTTAACACTCCAATGGACAATTTGGAACAATAGTCACTGCAGCTGAGACTATAAGAGCGCACCCGCTGTGTCAAACCCAGAAGAAAGTTTCTCATCACACTTGCTGTACCATCTATCTCATCAGCCCCCAAAAAGGTATTAAAAGAAATTTCTTCCACTGCTTGAGAAAAAGTTGATGGAAATCAAGCAAGAAGTTTATTATATTTGCAATTACTTGAGAAGGAGTAAAACTCTACATGGCCACAGGAGCAATACCCAGAACATGGCAGAGAGGAAGAAGCAGCTATGTACAAAAGACTTCCATGTGGTTTCCAAGGGAAATACCAGCTATAAAGCAAGTTTGGGATTCATAGGTTTGAATATT
This sequence comes from Mus minutoides, assembly GCA_902729485.2. NCBI lineage: Eukaryota > Metazoa > Chordata > Mammalia > Rodentia > Muridae > Mus > Mus minutoides. The sequence goes on along the minus strand of LR753316.1, from coordinate 1,573,288 downwards.
CAGCAATTTCTCCAAGGCAAGCATTACCTAGCACCTGGCCCAGCGATTAAGACAAGGGACAATAGCCCAATGTATAAGAGTCTCATAAGGTAAAAGAGAGTGTTGGGTTTTGGCTTTGCACTGGTTTGTCATTAAAATGCACACTCGAGAATGTATATTCATTCCAGTGGTCTGCAGCTGATTCAGAATGCTAGCAGCCAAGCCAGGGCGGTCTGGGAATATTGTATCATCTGTTTGTCTAGTGGAGAATGTCTGTCCAGCATGAGTCTGTAGGGAGTCAGATAGCATCAATTCACAGTCACAGAAAATAGGGTGAAGCAAGATCTATACATTGATAATAACTGCAAATGATTTAACGCTGTACAAATTTTAAATGTGTCTAGATTTAAAGATACATAACTAGCAGCTATAGTAAAGTGACTCACATACCCACAGTTTTTCTGAAATGTACAGCTATGGCATGTAAAAGAAAGCAGTCTGAGAACTCACCATCACATTATCTGCTTCTGCTAAGGGAGCTTCTACATTTTAAATGCTGTTGATAAACAAAAGCCACCATCTTAATGTTTAACATGCAAACCACTAAAAGGTGTAAGTCCCTAAAATAATGGCATTTTATTTGGTTGGTTTATTTAGGCTTTTTAGTTTTATTTGTTTGTTTGTTTGTCTGTTTGTTTGTTTTTTCCAGCTCGGAGTACATGAGCAGTCTTACAGCATCCCTGAATGACAAAGCTCTTTGGATATCACCTGCTAGTTTTAATCAAGTTGGCACAGTAATAATGTGGCACAGTAATAATGTTCATCATGATCTCCCTCTTCTTCTTCCTCTTCCTTCTCCTCCTACTTCACCTTCTCTCCTACTCCTCCTTCTCCTCTTCCTTCTCCTTATTCTCCTTCCTCCTCTTCAGTTTGGGGTAACTTTCAGATTGTAACATAACTCAAAATAGGAGTCCTAATCTGAGAAAATAGATAATGTCAAGGAGTGTGTTTTTTTAACAACACATAAAATTCTGCTGATATGAAATTTCTCATAAATGGTGATGTGAAATATGACATATGTGAACCTTAGAAAGTCAGCCAGAAGAGGTTCCACCTACACAGCTCAGTGTGTGGGTTCTGTGAAGGGCAGATGGCATATGTGGTGAGTCTCCTCTTTGACAGATATAGAAAGATATTCTTCGTTGCAATAAAAAAAAATGTCAACTCTGTGTTCTGAGAAAAAACAGTTACAGAAAGACTGAAGAGCTAGAGTACTTAATGTAGTTTCCCATTTTTCAGCCTCCCATGCCACAAAAGTTTCACCCACTACCATATATTTTTACATTGTGACCTAAAGAATATTAGCATTGAGAAGGCTTCATCTTGTCTAGCATAGACTTGGCTCCTCATATGTGAGTAGAGCTAAATCTTAGAAAGCAATAAAAACCTGTACCATGTCATGGAGCAGATGATGATAAGTCATTTATTTGACAATGTTACCTTTTATATAGACTACATGCTTTTAAGTATAAAAACATTTAATATTAAATTAAATTCTTAGCCTTTATGATTTTAATGATTTTAGACTCAATCAACACATATCATGTAGTCATTTGCATATAAGTATATTTTAGCAGGAACAACAAACTAAATATATCTTGGTAGAAACTGAGTTTAATTCAGGTCAGAAATAGCTCTGGTTGTTGCTGTCAGTGCTGTTTTGAGATAAGGCCCTACTGTGTAGCTCAAGATAGTTTCAAACCCTGAACCCTACTTCCTCAGCCTTTGAGAGCAAGAATTAAGTACATCCTAGCCAGCACTATCCCCTTAACCCAATGTACAAGAATATCTATATGAAATAGGACTTGAGATGGTATATCAGCTTTAGTCAAGCACTGGGTAGATACATGTGCAATAAGATAATAATAGCAATGGATAGATAATACCAAAGAGTGCTGTAGGAATGGACCAGACTAAGCCTGCTGAAGCCAACTACCTTCTATTACAAATCTGGGGGGTAAGGAAATAAGCCCTGTTTTTTGTTAGTAGCTTTTCTTTTAGCAACTGTGATCCAAATGCTACACTTCTGGAGTGTCTCTGGTGGACAGGCAGGAGAGGACAGAAGAAGGTGCCCTGTTAATCTAATGGAGGGCCTAAAGCAGGCATGAGAGGTTGAACTGCCTTTGCCATTAACCATGAACTTGAGCTTAGCAGCCTCTTTTCTGGATTAATCTCCTCATATTTCAAGTTTTAATGTTAAAGTAGATGAATAAATATGTAATATAAGAGCATTACAAACTGGATAAATAAAATAATAACAGGCAGTGATACAGGAATGGACGAGATAAGGCCTGTTGAAACTTATTGCTTCCCACAGCCATGAGGTTTTCTGCCCTTTGTGTCTGGCCCTGTGGTATGCCTCCACTATATCCATATGATTAAGTAAAAGGCTCCAAGGGTTCCACTAACATGAGAGATGGGAGATGCTTTTTGTACCTGAACCAAAACTTGATTCAAAGCATAGTTATGGCCTGCTAGGGCATGGCTACTTTCCTAGAAGCCGTGCTTCCATCTGAAATATGCTGTTTCTAGTTTGTGCAGCCCTTTCCCCACATGTACTTGTCGATTAAGGCTTGTACCGCATCAATGTTCTTTAGCCAGCTCATGAAATATCACTACTTGGCAATTACCACGTAGTCCCTCCTATCTCAAAATGTCTTGGAGTTTCTAATCCTACTTGGAAAACAAAAGAGATAAGTCAACACTGAACACAAAAGTGTGTGTGTGTGTGTGTGTGTGTGTGTGTGTGTGTGTATTTCACATGTAAAAAAAGTTCTCAAGATTGTTCAATATGAGAAAGGCATTCTAAACTCTCAGACAAGTCATTGTGAACTGATTTGTTATGCAGAGTGTCAGGCTTCCCTCTACAGGCTGAAAGATGCTGGGGAGGAGAAAGAAACATTGGCTGGTACTGAATGTAAGAGGGTGAGCTTTCCATCTCTGAAAAACACACTTGAAATAAACCAGCTGGAAAAGATAAAAGACTTACTTGGATTCATAGTTAGGGAGCTTCAGTTCATGGCCAAATGACCAATTTCTCTGGACCTGGGGAGGCACATTACTGTGAGCAAAGGGAAACAGAAGCTTCTCGGCTAGTAGCAGCTAGCAAGCAGAGGAGGAAGGAAGAGGACACGGGGTCTCCAAATCCCTTCAACAGTATACATCCAATGATCGAAAGACCCCCCATCAGGCTCCAACCCTTCAAGATTTGATTGTCCCTCAGTAAGACTTCCACTTAGGCTTTGTGAGACAATTATCATAACCATAGCAGTAAGGGAAGCAGGCAACAAGAGACTTGAAGCCTCTTACAAATATAAGAAGAAAGATAAGACAAGAGAAAGCAAAGTGAAGAAAGAGATAAGAACTAAAGAATTGCTCTTGGAGCAACCAACAGCCAACAAGCAAAAGATAAAGTTTGTCAAAAATAGCTGACCCAGGGCTGGAGAGATGGCTCAGTGGTTAAGAGCACTGATTTGAGCACTTGAGCTCAAATCTCAGCAATCACATGGTGATTCACAACCATCTGTACTGAGATCTGATTCCCTATTCTGGTATGTTTGAAGACAGCTACAGTGTACTTATATATACTTATATATAATAAATAAATCTTTAAAAAAGCAAATTGCAGGAAAATAATTAATTAAAAAAAAAGATAGCTGACCCAAGCAATCACACATATTTACTGATAGCTGATTTTGAGAAACAAATGTGATGAAAGATAATTTAATTTCTGATAAGAACTGTGAATACTATGCCCACCAAGAAGAGATTAGAAAGGAGGTTCCTTCTTTTGGCTGCCAATAGACTCTTGCATGCTCTTTTGAAAGAAAAGTGTCAAGGCTAAGAATCATTTGAAAAAACTGTTCAGTACACAATATTTTTGTCAAGCTAAGCATGTGTTTCCATGGAAACACAAAAGACTCTAAAATGAGTAATAGAAACATCTGGATCTGAGTCAACTTTGGGTTTAGTGTCAGCCAAATACAGACATTATAGGGTCTTTTTATTGTGGCACACCAGGCTCTGGTGAATACTTTTACTAAAGAGAAAGTATAAATAACTTTTACACTTGTATCTGGAAAATAATCCTCCATGCATTTGTTTAGGCTAATGAAATAGATATACACTCAGAATTCCATTGTATTTTATGCCCACATAACAAAAATGTGCAATGGAAAAGGAAAGCCCAAGTGTATGGACGGCCAGGTACTCACAGCTATGTGAAAGGGTAGCATTAAGGAATTTTGCCTACCCCTATCCTGACCCACTGTAGCATGGAGAAGCAACAACAGAGAACTGAGAGGGACCCCCTAACTTTCATCTTCTGTGGAGATTGACATAGCAGTTTAGCTCCAGGGCATCTGTGCTGTGTCTTCAAGATCACAGTAGTAGGCAAAGCAGGCATGTAAGGCTTGAAGCCTTCAGGAAGCAAACACTTAAAAGAATCATGACAGACACAAATGTCTGTTGACTTGTTAGGTATATATTTATACCTAATACATGTATCTTAAGATTAAAATGCATGTCAGTGCTCTGTTTCTTTCTATACCAACAAAAGTCTTTGCTCAACAGTTATTGAATAGCAAACAAAACATGTAATATGAACAGAACAAGGAATTCTTTACAAAAGTTTGAGCTTTACAAAGGAAGAAGTTACTTTCTAACCTCTACTGACCCAGAATAGCACCCAAATTGCACACAGATGTCATTATCCTATAGTAACATGTTGCTTCTAAAATTTATGAAGTGTTTGCCTTGCTTAAGGTTTCTTTTAAACTGCTCTTCTCAGCAAATGATTACCACAACTAGTGGATGCATAGAAATATTATTACTCTGGTCAGAGACATGGAAGAATATATAACTTAAGGTTAAAGCTACACATTTAGCTTAGGTAGTAACAGCTGATTACATAAGAAATGCAAGTTATAAGGTTTATTACATTTACAGGCGTTAAACATAAACAATAGGAGAGCAGCTTGAGGACATAGTTTTAAATTATCTCAAGGTATATTATTAACTAAATGTCAAGATTTTTTTTAAAAGTCCCATTTCTATAAAATGCAAGAATTTTCAAAAAAAAATTATTCACCACACTTACTATTTAAATACTAATACCCTTACCTCAAAAAATATAGAAACTACTTTCTCCAGCCAGCCACACTGAATCTTGTTGGTGACACATACAAAAATGGGAAAAGGCCTCCTTCCAAATTCAAGTCAGCATCAGGAATGCCTGTAAATCATGAGAACTACAGCCACTTCTAAAGAACAGCAGCAAGCAGAAAAATTAGTGCAGAAAATTCACTGGAATGACTCACATAAAACAAAACAGTGAAAGGAAAAGAGTGGAGAAACTGGCAGAAAGCAGACCTGGCTCTCTGTGGTTCCTGCAAATAGAGATTACTAGATATAATAATAAAATAAGCCCAGACTCACTTGGCCATAAGTATCCATCCCTGGCTGAACGCACTGTGTTCAAGTTCACAGAGGAAGCACATGCTGAGATCCCTGGCATTTCATTTGGCTCATCTTGGTGTAATCACTTAAAGTCAAAACTTCTTGTTGCTGATTATCATGAACTGGCCTAATTTTTGGCATGGAAAAAAAGAACAACAGTGTGAAAGCATTTTTTATTGTATATTTTCTTTATTTACATTTCAAATGTTATTCCCTTTTCTGGTTTCCCCCCTTCCTCTGCTTCTCTGAGGGTGTTGCTCTACCCACCCACCTACTCCTGCCTCCCCTTCCTCTATTCCCCTACACTGGGGCATCTATGGAGCCTTCATAGGACAGAGGACCTCTCCTCCCATTGATGTCTGACAAGGCCATCCTCTGCTACATATGCAGGTAGAGAGTCCTGTATACTCCTTGGTTGGTGGCTTAGTCCCTGAGAGCTCTGGGGGGGTCTGGTTGCTTTATATTATTGTTCTTCCTATGGGGTTGCAAACCCCTTTCAGTTCTTTCAGCCCTTTCTCTAACTCCTCCATTGGGGTCCCCATGCTCAGTGCAATGGTTGGCTGTGAGCATCCGACTCTGTATTTGTAAGGCTCTGGCAAGGCCTCTCAGGAGACAGCTATATCAGGCTCCTTTCAGCAAGCCTTTCTTGGAACCCACAATAGTGTTTGCATTTAGTGACTGCATATGGGATGAATCCCCACGTGGGACAGTCTCTGGATAGTCTTTCCTTCAGTCTCTGCTCTACATTTTATCTCCATATTTGCTCCCACGAGTTTTTTCTTCCCCTTTCTTTTTTTTTGGGGGGGGGGAATGAATGTCAGACTTCCTATGTTGGCGGAAGTAAACATTACTTTTTTTTTCAACTTTTATTAGATATTTTCTTCATTTACATTTCAAGTGTTATCCAGAAATTTCCCTATACCCTACCCCCTCCCGGCCCTGCTCCCCTACCCATCCGCTCCCACCCCTTGGCCCCGGCATTCCCCTGTATTGGGGCATATAAAGTCTGCATAACCAAGGGGCCTCTCTTCCCACTGATAGCCAACTAGGCCATCCTCTTCTATATATGCAGCTAGAGACATGAGCCCAGGGGGTACTAGTTAGTTCATGGTTATTCTTCCACCTATAGGGTTGAAGACCCCTTTAGCTCCTTGGGTACTTTCTCTAGCTTCTTCTTCCTTGGGAACCCTGTGTTCCATCTAATAGCTGACCGTGAGCTTCCACCTCCATGTTTGCCAGGCATTGGTATATTTTCCCCCGAGACAGCTATATCCGGGCCCTTTCAGCACCATCTTGCTGACATATGCTATAGTGTCTATGTTTGGTGACTGATTGTGGGATGGATCCCTAGCAGCCGCAGTCGTTGGGTCCATCCTTTGGATTCAGCTTCACAAATGCTCTCTTTAACTCTTTCAATGTGTGCTTTGTTCTTAATTCTAGGAAGGGGTGACGTGTCCACATTTTGATCTTCCTTCTTCTTGAGTATCATATGTTTAGTAAATTGTATCTTGGGTAGTCTAGGTTTCTGGGCTAATATCCACATATCAGTGAGTACATGTTATGTGAGTTCTTTTGTGAATGGGTTACTTCACTCAGGATGATGGCCTCAAGATCCATCCATTTGCCTAGGAATTTCATATATTTATTGTTTTTAATAGCTGAGTAGTACTCCATTGTGTAAATATACCANTTGAGGTCAGGCATGGTGATTCCACCAGAGGTTCTTTTATTGTTGAGAAGAGTTTTAGCTAGTCTCGGTTTTTTGTTATTCCAGATGAACTTGCTAATTGTCTTTTCTAGATCCTTGAAGAATTGAGTTGGAATTTTGATGGGGATTGCATTGAATCTGTAGATAGCTTTTGGCATGATAGCCATTTTTACTATATTGAAGCTACCACACTTTGCTTTTCCTTCTTCTTGAGCTTCATGTGGTCTGTGAATTTTATCCTGGGTATTCTGAGCTTCTGGGCTAATATCTACCCATCAATGAGTACACATCATGTGTGTTCTTTTGTTATTGGGTTACCTCACTTTGGATGATATGTTCTAGTTCCATCCATTTGCCTATCAATATCATGAATTCATTGTTTTTGATAGCTGAGTAGTACCCCATTGTGTAAATGTACCACATTTTTTGTATTCATTACTCTGTTGAAGGACATGTGGATTTTTTCCAGCTCTTGGCTATTATAAATAAGGCTGCTATGAACATAGTGGAGCATGTGTCATTGTTATATGTTGAAGAATATTTTGGGTATATGTGCAGGAGTTCTATAGCTTGGTCTTCAGGTAATACTATGTCCAATTTTCTGAGGAACTGATAGACTGATTTCCAGAGAGGTTGTACCAGTTTGCAATCCCACCAACAATGAAGAAGTGTTCCTCTCTCTCCAAATCCTCTCTCTCCACATCTCCTGCCTTGCAGAAGCTTTGCAATTTTATGAGTTCCCATTTGTCAATTCTTGATCTTAGAGTATAAGCTATTGGTGTTCTGTTCAGGAAATTTTCTCCTCTGCCAGTGTGCTCAAGGCTCTTCTCCACTTTCTCTTCTATTAGTTTCAGTATATCTGGTTTTATGTGGAGGTTCTTGATTCACTTGGACTTGAGCTATTATACAAGGAGGTAAGAATGAACCTATTTGCATTCTTCTACATGATAACCACCAGTTGAGCCAGCACCACTTGTTGAAAATGCTCTTTTTTCCATCTGCTGTCACCTGAATTTTTTTATCTTAACCATTCTGACTGGTGTGAGGTGGAATCTCAGGGTTATTTTGATTTGCATGTCCCTGATGACTCAGGATGTTGAATATTTCTTTAGGTGCTTCTCAGCTATTCAATACTGCTCAGTTGAAAATTCTTTGATTAGCTCTGTACCCCATTTTTAATAGGGTTTTTGATTCTCTAGAGTCTAACTTCTTGAATTCTTTTGGATGTACGGTTGGTAAAGGTCTTTTCCCAATCTGTTGGTTGCCATTTTATCCCATTGACAGCGTCCATTGCCTTGCAGGAGCTTTGCAATTTTATGAGTTCCCATTTGTCAATTCTTGATCTTAGAGTATAAGCTATTGGTGTTCTGTTCAGGAAATTTTCTCCTGTGCCAGTGTGCTCAAGGCTCTTCTCCACTTTCTCTTCTATTAGTTTCAGTATATCTGGTTTTATGTGGAGGTTCTTGATTCACTTGGACTTGAGCTATTATACAAGGAGGTAAGAATGAACCTATATGCATTCTTCTACATGATAACCACCAGTTGAGCCAGCACCATTTGTTGAAAATGCTCTTTTTTCCACTGGATGGTTTTAGCTCCTTTGTTAAAGATCAAGTGACTATAGGTGTGTGGGTTCATTTCTGGGTCTTCAGTTCTATTCCATTGATCTACTTGCCTGTCACTGTACCAATACCATACAGTTTTTATTACTATTGCTCTGAATTACAGCTTGATGTCAGGGATGCTAATTTCTCCCAGAACTTCTTTTATTGGTGAGAATAGTTTTTGCTATCCTGGGATTTTTGTTATTCCAGATGAATTTGGAAATTGGTCTTTCTAACTCTATGAAGAATTTTAAACTCTATTTAGAATTTTGATGGGGATTGCATTGAGTCTGTAGATTGTTTTCATCAAGATAGCCATTTTTACTATATCAATCCTGCCAATCCATGAATGTGGGAGATCTTTCCATCTTCTGAGATCTTCTTTGATTTCTTTCTTTGGAGACTTGAAGTTCTTGTCATACAGATCTTTCACTTGCTTGGTTAGAGTCACATTGTTGTTTGATTTCAAACAGAGAAAATAAAAGGAGTTACTGCTCCTTTTTTATTTCTTGTTTTCATTTTAAAGTTTATTCCAGTGTATCAGTGACGAACAACATAGAGACATGCTGGAGAGTGTTTGCCAGGTTGACAAGGCTGCTTTTGAATGCTGGTGGTTCTATTCCTTTAACACTACTCTCTTTTATAATATGTGTTAATGCTCTATGACAAAATGCTCTGATTTCTAGTGCCAAAGGTTCACTTCAGTGAATATAACTGAACACTCATCCATCTGTGCTCTTTTTTTTTTTTTAATGGTGCTTAAAGAACCCACCTTTGCAAGTCATCCATGTTGTTCCTTAGGGATTTTATCTTTGCTCAATTGTTAAAGAATTGTGGCTTGTTTTCATAGTTTTTGTATTTGTGTATAATGTACATTTTATCATGATGGACACAACACATCATATAGCTAAAGTTTTATGGAAAAGTCAATCTTGTAGGAGTTGTTTTTCGGATCTTCAATAAATTTCTTCTTTATAGCTACATAAACATAATTCCATGTCTAACATCAAAAAATAACATTAATGGACTTAATTCCCCAATAAAAAGACATAGACTAATAGACTGGATACATAAACAGGACCCAGCATTTTGCTGCATACAGGAAATGTACCTCAGTGACAAAGACAGACACTACTACAGAGTAAAAGGTTGGAAAACAACTTTCCAAGTAAATGGTCTGAAGAAACAAGTTGAAATAGCCATTCTAATATCGAATAAAACCGACATTCTACCAAAAGTTATCAAAAAATATAAGGAAGGACACTTCATACTCATCAAAGAAAAAATCTACCAAGATGAACTCTCAATTTGGACCATCTATACTCCAAATGCAAGGTTACCCACATTCATAAAATAACCTTTATTAAAACTAAAAGCACACATTGACCACACACAATAATAGTGGGAGACTTCAACAACCCACTCTCATCAATGGACAGATCATGGAAACAGAAACTAAACAGAGACACAGTGAAACTAACAGAAATTATGAACCAAATGGATCTAACAGATATTTATAGAACACTTCATCCTAAAGCAAAAGAATATACCTTCTTTTCAACATATGGTATAGAAGCCTTTTAAACACATCTCTTAGCAAGTTCAGGAACAGAAATCCACAAACATTCCAGAACAAAATGTGCAATCTTTAAATCTAAGATTCTTCATGGATTTTCTAGCAAAGTCAGTAAATGAAATTTGGTTCTTGTCTGTCTTAGCACAGCACCAGGATAGCTTAATCAACCCTAGGGATGTCATATTCACGCCAAAGAAGCAAACACAACCAGAGGAAAGAACAGGAAAAAAAAAACTTCAAACCACCAGTTGGGCTTGTAAAGTTAAACTGTAAAGAGAATTTTTAAGAGACCTCATCTGAAGATTATGCCTGGAGAGTGTAAGTTTTAGTTAAAAACAAATCTTGTGATTTAAAATACTTTAGAGATGTATCCAATCAGTGGCAAAGTGGGAAGAAAAGAGATGTTGACATGGTGCAAGCAAACAAGAAGGGAGTGTGGTAAAGAGGTGATGTCAGGGTGAGGAGGTGATGTCAGGGTGAGGAGGTGATGTCAGGGTGAGGAGGTGATGTCAGGGTGAGGAGGTGATGTCAGGGTGAGGAGGTGATGTCAGGGTGAGGAGGTGATGTCAGGGTGAGGAGGTGATGTCAGGGTGAGGAGGTGATGTCAGGGTGAGGAAGTGATGTCAGGGTGAGGAGGTGATGTCAGCTGGACCCAGAGCACTAAGTAAAGCAGCAGCAAGTGAGCTAAGTCCAGGAACTTATGTCAGAAGGACATTTGCTGTGGTCATTATCAAAGTTTGAGCTGTTCAAATGTCCAAAACCTCAGTAACTTCACTCAGCTCTGTTCAGTTAAATATGGGGTAGGGTTAAATGAAGAGCAGGGGTAGGCAGGCTCAGAAGAACCTAGGATACTAGGAATCCTGGCATGCATGGGGGAGGGAGGGCTCCCACAGGCCTCACCATTCAAGCTGGCCAAAGATTTCAAAGAGCACCTCTTTGTTGATAACTCCAAAAATTATGTCTGTAACCCTGACTACCTCTCTCCGTATCATGCCTGGATGCCAACTTTATATTTCCCCTGGGGTGTCTCAGCCTCATTGTTAGCCATGACACAGCTGAAAAAAAGAAAAAAGAAAAAAAAAAAAAACCACTTGCTTTTCACCCCCTTCTCCAACCTGCTTCTCACTCCCACATTCCTGCTTCAGGAGAATGATCACCTTTCACCCACATATAGAGCTCAGTACCATCTTTCCTTGATCTCAGCCATCTGATGTTGAGAGATATCACCAATTAGCCCTGTCTTCCATCTCTCCACTGTGGATACGCTGGTCCTAGATACCATTATCTCCCAAGACAATTGTCATTGGTTGGAGTTTCTATTGCTGTCATGAAACATCATGACCAAAAGTATGTTGGGAAGCAAAGAGTTTATTTGGCTTACATTTCCATGTTATAGTCTATCATTGAAGAAAGTCAGGACAGGAACTCAAAATAGGACAGAAAGCTGAAGGCAGGGTCTCCTACAGAAGCCATGGAGGAGTGATGCTCATGGAACAACCCGGCTTGCTCATTATGGCTTGCTCATTCTGCTTTCTTATGGAATCCAGGACCCCCAGCTATGTTAAATTGACACAAAATTAGCCAGCACAGTGATTGAGCACTGCTGTAGCTTCCTGACTATCTACTCACTTCTATTTCTGCCCCTAAGCCCATGCTCCCAGAGAAAAACAAACCAGTCTTTGACAAATGCAAATCAGACCATGCTCTTCTCCAGGACACCCTACACAGACCATTATTCTCCCAGAGACTAAAATTTTACAGTCCAAGAGGCACTGATGACTTTTAGGCTCCATCTGACCTCCTGACTCCCCACCACTTTCCACACTGGCCTCCACAATGCAGCCTGTCCCACTTTCTTCCTTCTCTGAGACTTGAGGTCTAACACATACAGTGCCTTCTATTTCTAGAGTCCTCTCCTTAGATAGGTAATCACCGTAGCCACTGGGTTATCCCATGGAGCTGTACACTGGCCTATTAAATGGGGCACTGCAGTCGTCAGCAATATTAGAATCTCAGAAGTTCTTGCAGGCAACAGTTATTCAGGTGCCCACAGATGGCTGCCATACTCAAGAAGCCAGACAAGCAGCATCTTCAAACCACACCGCTGACACTCACTGACCCATATTGGTTTCTCCATTCCATAGTTATTCAGAGTATTTTAGCTGCCCTGCCCCCACTTTTTCTGTCAGTCCCCCCTGCTATTTTCTTACCTTGAATATAGTTTCTATAAAACTTGAGACTCTGTAACATGGCTTATTGGTGTTCATCTACCTAAAAGAACTCTGCCAGGAAGAAACAGATATAAATAATCAAGTAAGTTTGGTCTAATCTGGAATTCTTACAAAAATTCAGTGAGTCAGTGAGACCTCAAAGAGCTAGCCTATGCTACCTATGACAGTTCTCCAACTGAGGTGTGTCAGAATCAACATTACCTAGATGGTGCTGCTGCTGCTAATTTGAGAACCCTAAACTCTAAGAGAAATTTGAGAAAGAGGGCAGTATGCATGTGAAGATCTCAAACTTTGAGGTAGAATGAAATGGGTTAGTCTAAATGGAATATTTGTGGGTTTTTTAAATTAATAATTCCAGGTTGAGACTTAACATGTTCCTTTGTCCCAAGTAAGATTGGAATTCCTGACCACCACATGATAGTTCGGATATCAAGATTCCTATCTAATCTACCCCAAGAGACGAGGAGAAACACTGTCAAGCTACATAGTCTCCAGAGCTATAGCAACTTATCTGATTCTTACTGTGTTTAAAAACTATGGAAGACAGTGATGCACTTAAACTTAAAACTCCTGTTCTGGGCTTCCAGCTTATAATTCAGTTTAGTTCAGCTTATGACCCAGGCAACTTTTTCATTGCTTTATTTTATTGAAATAAAATGATCATTGAATTAAAAAAAAAAAAAAAAACTAATAGCCTTCACTTTCTCTGTGACCAGCTGTAACTGACTTGGGAAATGTCAATAATACAGTTTGGCCTGAGAGTAGAACTCCCAGGAATTTGGAGATCATGATGCAGCCTTAGCACACAATGGAAGCCTAGCATTTTGCACACCAGTCATTTGATCAGACTGACTGGTGTTTGAAATATAAAGAATGGTTATTACACTCAGTAAGAGGAAAGTCTGTTGAAGAACTGAGAGCAGCTCTACTCACAGAATACTTTTTTAGCAGGTTAAAATGGAAAAAATAAAAATAGAAAAATATAGAAACATACTCAGCCCCACACAAAGAAATCTCATAAAAACATAAAGCAGAAACCATAATATGTAAGCAAAATATCTATAAAGGTATAAAATAGAAAAACTCAATATAAGCATTATGAAACAACCTTACAAAAATACCACTGAGTTCATTTTTTGTTTGTTTGTTTTTGTGTTTTTGGTTTTTAGAGACAGGGTTTCTCTGTATAGCCCTGGCTGTCCTGGAACTCACTTTGTAAACCAGGCTGGCCTCGAACTCAGAAATCTGCCTGCCTCTGCCTCCCAAGAGCTGGAATTAAAGGGGTGCGCCACCACGCCCGGCTTAGTTCATTTCAGGTTGGCCATCTAATGATGGGCATGGAACCTCCCCTGGTGTGGTTTGCATACCCAATGAGACTCTGTTGAAGACAAGTAAGTTTTCCTTTGCAAGCAGTTGTCAATTGGAGTTAGCTTCTGGGATATGGATAGAGGCTTGTGTCTTCTTCCCATCTCAGTGCTAGGACCCCATCTGGCTTAGATCTGTGCAGACCTTGTGCATTCTGACAGTCTCTGTGGGTTCATATGTACATGAGCCCTGTTGTGATTAAAAGGCCTTGTTTCTTTGGTATCTTCCAACCCCACTGGCTCTTTATAATCTTTCTATATTCTCTTGCCCAGAGAGAAGAGGTTTGATGGAGACATCCCATATAGATTTCTAATCTTAAATTTTCCCTAGTTCCATGGATTATCACTCTTTGTCCATTGTCTGGCTGTGGGTCTCTGTATTGATTCCCATCTACTGCAAGAGTAAGTTTCTCTGATGATGGCTGAACAAGGCATTTATCTATAAATATAGCAGAATGTCATTAGAAGTCATTGCTAGTCCTTGACAAATACAGAAGTGGATGCTCACAGTCATCTATAGGGCGAAACACAGGGTCCCAAATGTAGGAGTTAGAGAGAGTACCCAAGAGATGTAGGGGTCTGCAACCATATAGATGGAACAACAATATGAACTATCAGAACCCCCAGAGCTCATGTCTCTAGCTGCATATGTATTGGAAGATGGTCGAGTTGGTTGTTATTGGGAAGAAAGACCCTTTGGTCTAGCAATCTTTATATGCCCCAGTAAGGGAATGCCAGGGCCAAGAAGTGGGAGTGGGTGGGTAGGGGAGCAGGGTGGGGGAGAGTATAGGGGACTTATGGGATAGTACTTGAAATGTAAATGAAGAAAATATCTAATAAAAATTTTTTTAAAAAAGAAGTCATTGCTATGTTCCTTTAGCAGAAAAATAGTATTTAATTTTCCCTAGATTGGTGATCTATTTATTCGTGAGGTTTTGCCTACCCAGGTAGTGTCAGGCATGAGTTCTAGCTCATGGAGTGGTTCTTAAATTCAATAGATAGTGGTTGTTTACTGCCACAACTTTTGTGCCACTATTGCATCATCATATCCTGCTAGCAGGTCATCATTCAAAGGCTTTGTAACCGGGTTGCTGTTTACATTACAGCAATTGTAGCATTGTAGTATCCATCACCATGAACACTAGTCCATGGGGTGAAGGCTCTAGCTAGGTACCAGCTCAACTTCTCCATGTTTAATAAGTTGTGAGCATGTTGTCTTTAAGTAACAGGACATTACCATCAGTCAGTTTGTGGAGGTAAACCAATAGCCTTGAAACTAGCCTGTGTCTTGGGAGTGGGAGTGACTAGATGTTTTTAAGAGTTTGTTTAATGCCAAATGCACTTTGGGTTATATTCAACTTGCTACAACAAAGAAAAAAGCTCACTCTTCAATATTTGTTTTGTCTTTTCCAGAAAATATCATTAAGAAAATAGTAGCATCTGTTGGAATCCATGGAAGACTGAAGATATGCAAACATCTCATCTCAAAGTGTTCACTTTATTTATCTAAGATCATAGCCTACAGCAGCACTCCCTGAAACAGGCAGCAGGAACAGAAGCATCATTCTACATAGACATCATCTCATTAATTTTTAGGAGTCTGTAGAAATATGTTTAGAGGAGGATTAAAGTCATACCATAAATGTTGTTCAAACTCTACAAATTCATAAGCTACACAAAAAATAGAGAGAGAAAAATGAGAGAGAAGGTCATGCTTAAGGAAAACAGTTTATACCCTTAAAGCTCACACATTTCTTTGTTGTATTTAATTTTTAGCTATGAATATGCTTATTGTGTGTGAGAGAGAGCATGTGAGTGTATACATAGTTTATTTACTATGGGGTGTGGCATGTGCCAGAACACACATATAGAAGTCAGGGAATAGCATAAGAAAGTCTGTTCTCGAGAACTCCTAAAACTGATAAACAACTTCAGTGCAGTAGCTGGATATAAAATTAACTCAAATCAATGGCCTTTCTCTATACAAAGGATAAATGGGCTGAGAAAGAAATTAGGGAAACAACACCCTTCACAATAGTCACAAACAATATAAAATATCTTAGTGTGACTCTAACTAAGGAAGTGAAAGATCTGTATGATAAGAACTTCAAATCTCTGAAGAAAGAAATTGAAGAAGATCTCAGAAGATGGAAAGATCTCCCATGCTCAAGGATTGGCAGAATCAATATAGTAAAAATGGCTATCTTTCCTAAAGCAATCTACAGATTCAATGCAATCCCCATCAAAATTCCAACTCAATTCTTCAATGATTTAGAAAGGGCAATTTGCAAGTTGATCTGGAATAACAAAAAATCTAGGATAGCAAAAACTCTTCTCAACAATACAAGAACTTCTGGTGGAATCACCATGCCTGATCTCAAGCTGTACTACAGAGCAATTGTTAAAAAATTGCATGGTACTGGTACAGAGAAAGACAGGTAGATCAATGGAATAGGATTGAAGACCCAGAAATGAATCCACACACCTCTGCTCACCTGATCTTTGACAAGGGAGCTAAAACCATCCAGAGGAAAAAAAACAGCATTTTTAACAAGTGGTGCTGGTACAACTGGCGGTTATCATGTAGAAGAATGGGAATTGATCCATTCTTATCTCCTTGTACTAAGTTCAATTCTAAGTGGTTCAAGGAACTCCACATAAAACCAGAGACACTGAAACTGATAGAGGAGAAAGTGGGGAAAAGCCTCGAAGATATGGGCACTGGGGAAAAATTCCTGAATAGAGCAGCAATGGCTTGTGCTGTAAGATCAAGAATTGACAAATGGGACCTCATAAAGTTGCAAAGCTTCTGTAATGCAAAAGATACTGTCAATAAGACAAAAAGACCACCAACAGATTGGGAAAGGATCTTTACCAATCCTAAATCAGATAGGGGACTAATATCTAATATATATAAAGAACTCAAGAAGTTGGACACTAGAAAATCAAATAACCCCATTAAAAAATGGGGCACATAGCTAAACAAAGAATTCTCAACTGAGGAATACCGAATGGCAGAGAAGCACCTGAAAAAATGTTCATCATCCTTAATCATCAGGGAAATGCAAATCAAAACAACCCTGAGATTCCACCTCACACCAGTCAGAATGGCTAAGATCAAAAATTCAGGTGACAGCAGATGCTGGCGTGGATGTGGAGAAAGAGGAACACTCCTCCATTGTTGGTGGGATTGCAAGCTTGTACAACCACTCTGGAAATCAGTCTGGCGGTTCTTCAGAAAATTGGCCAGGGCCAAGAAGTAGGAGTGGGTGGGCAGGGGAGCAGGGAGTGGAGAGGGGGGAGGGGAGAGGGGATTTTCGGGATAGCAATTGAAATGTAAATTAAGAAAAGATCTAATAAAAATTTTAAAAAAAGAAAGAAAGAAAATTGGACATAGTACTACCGGAGGATCCTGCAATACCTCTCCTGGGCATCCAGAAAATGCTCTAACTGGTAATAAGGACACATGCTCCACTATGTTCATTGCAGCCTTATTTATAATAGCCAGAAGCTGGGAAGAACCCAGGTGTCCCTCAATAGAGGAATGGATACAGAAAATGTGGTACATTTACACAATGGAGTACTACTCAGCTATTAAAAACAATGAATTTATGAAATTCCTAGGTAAATGGATGGATCTGGAGGGTATCATCCTGAGTGAGGTAACCCAATCACAAAAGAACTCACATAACATGTACTCACTGATAAGTGGATATTAGCCCAGAAACTTAGATTACCCAAGATACAATTTGCAAAACACATGAAACTCAAGAAGAATGAAGACCAAAGTGTGGACACTTCGCCCCTTCTTAGAATTTGGAACAAAGCACACATTGAAGGAGTTACAGAGATCACGTGTGGAGCTGAGACAAAAGGATGGTCCAACCAATGACTGCTGCAGCCGGGGATCCATCCCATAATCAGCCACCAAACGCAGATACTATTGCATACGCCAGCAAGATTATGCTGAAAGGGCCCTGATATAGCTGTCTCGTATGAGGCTATACCAGTGCCTGGCAAACGCAGAAGTGGATGCTCACAGTCAGCTATTAGATGGAACACAGGGTTCCCAATGGAGGAGCTAGAGAAAGTACCCAAGCAGCTGAAGGGGTCTCCAAACCTATAGGTTGAAAAACAATATTAACTAACCAGTACCCCCCAGAGCTCGTGTCTCTAGCTGCATATGTAGCAGAAGATGGCCTAGTGGGCCATCATTTGGAAGAAAGGCCCCTTGATCATGCAAACTTTATATGCCCCAGTACAGGGGAACGCCAGGGCCAAGATGTGGGAGTGGGTGGGTAGGGGAGCAGGGCGGGGGATGGGGGAGGGTAAAGGGAACTTTTGGGATAGCGTTTGAAATGCAAATGAAGAAAATATCTAATTGGAGAAAAAAAAAAAAAAAAAGAAAGAAAGTCTGTTCTCTCCTTACATGTTGTGAGGCCCAGTATCAAACTCAGGTCCTCAGGCCTAGCTGCAAGCACCTTTCCTAACTGGACAACCTCACAACCCAGTTTTTAATATTTTAAATTAGTTTCAGGAAACTCTCAAGTCCTTACTGATTTTAGTATCATAGCTAGCAGTCCTGTACATTAAATTGGTTTGTTCCCATTTATGGCATAAGAATGACTGGTTAGTCTGCTTCTTGAGCTATTGTACATGGTGAAGCAATAGGGGCTAAGCAGCAATGTGTAGGGCAAATGTAATGACAGTATTGAGATCTGACATTCGTAGAATAATCTACTCATTATTTTGCTTTGGGGATTTGAGTTTGTTTCTTTTGTTAATTTCATATATGCAATATATTTACATAATCCTCACCTTTTCCCTGGACTCCCCTCATGCTCTGCCTTCTCCTCACATTCTGATTCTTTTCTATCATTTTATATATATATATATATATATATATATATATATATATATATATATATACATATATATATATATATATGAATAGATAATAAATGAAAATTTGGTGTTGCTTAAATGCATGTTCTTCTAGTAATGACAACTTGTTTTTGGATAAACAATTAGGGGACTCATCTCTGGGGAAAACTGATTCTGCCTTTCTCAGAAGCCATTAGTTACCTGTAGCTCTTCAAATAGGCATGGGTCCTTGTGATATTTACCCCATCCATGTTGGCATGTACAGGTGTTGTTTAGAAAACCACACTACTGAGATTTCATGGGTATAACTTCTCTGTCATAGCTAGAAGATCTAATATTACAGCATAGGTACTGGTCCTTGGCTCTTACAGTCTTTCCACACACTTCTTCAGTGTTCTCTGAGCCTTAGGGATAAAGCATGATATTATCAGTTGCTTTCTACATTTTGACCAATTGTAACTTTTTATTAACAGTCTCTGACTGCTACAAAAGAAGTTTCTTTGATGCTGGGTGATGGTTTCTTCAATAAGCATTAATTATAAAGTTAAGCAATAGTATTTTCTCCCTTAGGTTCCATGACTTCACCAACCATACCACAACCACAACCAACTTGTCTAGGATACAGTCATATTTTCCTACATATTGAGTGGGCCTTAATTTTATGCAGATAGATACTTGATACTGCCAAGGTGTAAGAGTACTATTACTATTTCACCTCAGATATAACTTCTCCATTCTTGGCATTGTGTGGTTCATAGCCTAAGATGATAGGTTGCTTCTCTTCCTTAGCAGTTTGGGGAGGAGGGTTCCAGGTCAGATCTACATCAGTTACTCCAAGTCTCCTGTCCTAAATGTGCAGTGATTTCATCAACTTCTTAAAGGCTACCAAGGACAACAATAGTAGCCAACATTATCTATATGAATCTAATTTCATTTTTCTGCATGTGGACATCCAGTTTCTTCAGCACTATTTATTGAATACTTAGTCTATCAGAACACAATACGAGAATGGATTTGTGGGGTAATTCTCAGTGCTTGTGAGAAAACTCATTAAAAACATGGTAAGAGTCTTGTGACTTCAGTTGCTTCAAAACAGGAAATTGTTCTTGGACTGTGTTTTTGTGCCCTCCCACATGTACCAGATAGAAGTGAGTTTACTTCACCTGTGTTTATTTATATGCTTCTATGGAAAAACACATTTTGCCACATGATTATGCTTAACACCTTACTCAGATGACTTAACCCTCAGAGTATGAATTATTTAATGCTCTGAATAAAAGTTGGCTATTGCATGAGACCTTAGTCTGCTTCGTATTTAGGCCCCACTCTGTTGTGTGTAATTTTAAAAGGCATGTTTGTTTGGTGCTGGCAACAGTGGTCTCACCCAGCTTTTATGGCTAGCTTAGCCAAACCTCTAATGACTACCCCAAGGTTGTGCCCTTTCTCTTGCCCACCTGAGTCACCATGGAGAGAAAACACCAGACAGTCTTAATATTTTAAAAACTAGCCAGCACCTAATGGGCAAAGAATATCCTGCCCTATCCCCCTTATCCTCCACCTTCTGCAGAAACAATTGTCAGTCCCTGAGACCTACATGCTTCACTTCTTTTCTGCTCCACAGCATGGTCAGAATCCCTCTCCCTCTCTTTCTTCCCCTGTTCCTCCTGGGACCCAAAAGTTCCACCTTATCCTTTGTCCAGTGATCTTCTGTTGTCTTTATTGACCAGTTAAAATGGGGAGAAGGTTCACATGGAATCACCTGAGTAAATGATCCACTCTTCTTCAGGGAAGACCCTCTTGAGGAAGCAGAATTAACATCAAAATACAAATAGCACCTGGCAATCCACACCACCACTCTGCCAGGTTTATGCTGCCAATCAGCACAGTAAATAACAGTCTTTCTTAAGTATCTGATTTGGGGCTATTTGTCAAATATTAGATGATACTAGCACTTATATGTGGGTCTTCAATTACTCTTCACTGATCTATAGGTCTAATTTGACCTGTATCTCTCTGACATATTTTAATAGCTGTTATAATAATCTTTCCAGAATTGTTCTTTTTGTTCAGAATTGCACTGGGTATCTTGGGTCTGTTG
Source organism: Mus minutoides (assembly GCA_902729485.2). Classification (NCBI taxonomy): domain Eukaryota; kingdom Metazoa; phylum Chordata; class Mammalia; order Rodentia; family Muridae; genus Mus; species Mus minutoides. Next base: position 1,552,327 of record LR753316.1, on the reverse strand, counting down.
TTGTTCCATATAAATTTGGAGATTCCCCCACCCCACCCCCCCCTTTTTTTTGAAAGTGCTTTAGGGAGGAGATTGTGTTGAATCTGTAAACTGCTTTTGTTAGGACATCCATTTTCACAATATTAATTCTATCAATACAAAAGCATGGATGTTCCTCCCATTCTTCCAAGATTTAAATTCTTCATTGTAGAGGTCTTTCACATCTTTCGTTATGATTGTTTCTTTGTAAAATTTATTTTCAGGAAACAGAATATCTTTATTTAATTTGAATCCCAAGAAAATGTGCTAAACATTCTGCCAGCATCAGCTACATTGTGATTTTTTAATTCCCAACATAATACTTTAATTATCTTTTAGGAATTTCACACAAAGCACTCTGATCACATTCACAGCCCATTCTTCCCAAGTTTACCTTCCCACACTTGTGCCCTCCCCCCAAAAAGATTTTTAAAAAATACACCAAATCCAATGTGTGCTCATATACACATTGTGTTGCTCATATACACATTGGAGCATGGACAAGGTCCAGTGGCCAGCCCCTTAAAAGTGATTGGGTCCTTCCTCACCCACTGCCAGAAGCCATAACCTGTGAAGAGCTATACATGAGGACCTATCTGACAATTTTTAAGGACTCTCCTCAATGACTTCTGCTATAGACTGTTTCTTTTCTCTGTGAGGGTCAGGGTTGTCACAGAATTCTTCCATATTTCTCATTCTCAACCACGAGTTAGTTATGTTTATAATAAAATATTTTTATTGTCTTTGAAGCTATTGTGAATGAAAGTGTGTCTGCGATCTCTTTCTCAGAGTGCTTGTCATTGGTGTTTAAAAAGATTACTGATGTTAAGTTGTTTTTATATCCTGTCACTTTGCTGAAATTGTTTACCATTTCTAGAAGTTCTGTGGTAGAATTTTTGGAATCTCTTGTATACAGAAGCTTTTTGGTATAAATAAGAATCATTTGCTTTCTTCTTTCTCTATTTGTATCCATTCTATTTCTTTCTCTTGTCTTAATACTCTAGCTAGTTCTTTGATGAAAATAATGGAAATGAGTGAGGAGAGTAAACAGTACTGTCTCATTCCTGGTTTTAATAGGATTGCTTCCAGTTTTATCTATTTAGCATAATGCTTACTATAAGATTTTCATATATTCCTATTACTACATTAAGGCATATTCATTCTTTCCAGTCCTGCTATCTAGTACATTTACCATGAAGTCAACTGGATTTTTTAAGGAGTTTTCTGCATTTATTTAGAGGTCATATACTTTTATTTTCAAGTCCACTAATATGATTTATTAACTTAAACATGCTGAAGCATCCCTGTATCTCCTTGATAAAACTAACATGATCATGATGTAGTAACCTCTTTTATGTATACATGTACTCAGCTTACGAGGATTTTAAGGAGTTGTTTTGTTTTGTTCCGTGGAAACCTTGTACTTTTTAAATCCTTTATCTGATGTCTTTATCTAGTTTTGGTAATTAGAGAAAATTGCCACTACAGAATTTGAAAATCATCCATTGTTTCACTTGTAGTTTCTTAGTTTTTAATAATTCAATAAGTATTGGATTTAGTCTGCCTCTTGTTACAGACTCAGAGTTCCACTATCTCTTCCATTCCAGTCTCTGAAGATTTACTCTTAGTCTTCCTGCAGCCTTCAGAAGTCATTTCTCTCATACTACCTCCTTCCATGTGGACTCAACTTTTTGATGTAGACCCATTGCCTTTTTCAGCATTTCTCCACTGACCTATCAAGGACTTATAAAGTGTGTATTGAGCTGGGAAACAGATCATTATCTCACTCAACCTTCATCAGAGACATTTCCTCAGAGTTTGTGTTCAACAAACTGGTTTCAAGGAATTCAAGGCCCATACCCAAACATAATAAAAGCAATCTACAGCAAACCAGTAGCCAACATCAAATTAATGGAGAGAAACTTGAAGCAATCCCACTAAAATTAGAGACTAGACAAGGCTGCCCACTTTCTCCCTACCTATTCAATATAGTACTTGAAGTCCTAGCCAGAGCAATTAGACAACAAAAGGAGATCAAGGGGATTCAAATTGGAAAGGAAGAAGTCAATATATCACTATTTGCAAATGTTCTGATAGTATATATAAGTGACCCCAAAATTTCCACCAGAGAACACCTATACCTGATAAACAGCTTCAGTGGATTGGCTGGATATAAAATTAACTCAAACAAATCAATGGCCTTTCTCTACACAAAAGATAAATGGGCTGAGAAAGAAATTAGAGAAACAACACCCTTCACAATAGTCACAAACAATATAAAATACCTTGGTGTGACTCTAACGAAGGAAGTAAAAGATTTGTATGATAAGAACTTCAAGTCTCTGAAAAAAGAAATTGAAGAAGATCTCAGAAGATGTAAAGATCTCCCATGCTCATGGATTCACAGGATTAATATAGTCAAAATGGCTATCCTGACAAAAGCAATATACAGATTCAATGCAATCCCTATCAAAATACCAACTCAATTCTTCACTGAGTTAGAAAGGAAATTTGCAGTTCATCTGGAATAATAAAAAACCTAAGATAGCAAAAACTATTCTAACAACAAAAGAACCTCTGATGGAATCACCATGCCTGACCTCAAGTTGTACTACAGATCAATTGTGATAAAAACTGCATGGTACTAGTACAGCAACAGAATTAGAATTAAAATTAAAGACCCAGAAATGAACTCACACAGCTATGGTCACTTGATCTTTGACAAAGGAGCTAAAACTATCCAGTGGAAAAAAAGACAGCATTTTCAAGCAATGGTGCTGGCACAACTGGCAGTTATCATGCAGAAGAATGTGATTTGATCCATTCTTATCTCCTTGTACAAAGCTCAAGTCTAAGTGGATCAAAGACCTCCACATAAAACAAGAGACATTGAAATTTATAGAGGAGAAAGTGGGGAAAACCCTCGAAGATATGGGCACAGGGGGAAATTTCCTAAACAGGACAGCAATGGCTTGTGCTGTAAGATCAAGAATTGACAAATGGGACCTTATAAAATTGCAAAGCTTCTGTAAGGCAAAAGACACTCACTGATAAGTGGATATTAGCCCAGAACCTTAGAATACCCAAGGTACAACTTGCAAAACACAAGAAAATCAAGAGTGAAGACCAAAGTGTGGATACTTCATTCCTTCCTAGAACAGAGAACAAAACACCTATGAAAGGAGTTTCAGAGGCAAAGATTGGAGCTAAGACGAAAGGATGGACCATCCAGAGACTACCCCACCTGGGGATCCATCCCATAATCAGCCACCAAACCCAGACTCTATTGCATATGCCAGCAAGATTGCTGAAAGGACCCTGATATAACTATCTCGAGTGAGCCTATGCCAATGTCTGGCAAATACAGAAGGGGATGCTCACAGTCATCTATAGGATGGAACACAGGGCCCCCAATGGAGGTGCTAGAGAAGTTACCCAAGGAGCTGAAGGGATCTACAACCCTTTAGGTGGAAGAACAATATGAACTAACCAGTACCCCTAGAGCTCGTGTCTCTAGCATATGTAGCAGAAGATGGCCTAGTCTGCTATCACTGGGAAGAGAGGCCCCTTGGTCTTATAAACTTTATATGCTCCAGTACAGGGGAATGCCAGGGCCAAGAAGTGGGAGTGGGTGAGTAGGGGAGCAGGGTGGGGGGAAGGTATAGGGAACTTTTGGGATAGCATTTGAAATGTAAATAAAGAAAATATCTAATAAAATAAATAAAATAAAACCACTATGAAATGAAAGCAATCACTAAAAGTCTCCCAATCAAAAGAAGCCCAGGCTCAGATGGTTTTATTGCAAAATTCTACCACTTTCAAAGAAGAGCTAATACCAATACTCATCAACTATTCTACAAAATAGAAACAAAAAGAACACTACCTAATTTATTCAATGAAACCAGAGTCACCTTAATACCCAAGCCACACAAAGACCCCCAAAAAGAGAATATTGGAACAATTTTACTTATGAACATCCACACAGATGTTCAATAAAATTCTGCCAAACAAGTCCAAGAATACATCAAAATCATCATTCACCATGATTAAGTTAATCATAATCAAGATGATGATAAACCATCCCAGGGTTGCAGAAATGGTTCAATATATGAAAAGCCATCAATGTTATCCATCAAATAAACTGAAAGAAAAAAATCACATGATCTAATGTGAAAAATCAATGATCTAATGTGAATCATATTAGAGGCTGGAAAGCCTTGAAAAAAATCTAACACCCTATCATGGTAAAAAATCTTGGAGATATCAGGGATTCAAGGCACATACCCAAACATAACCAAAGGAATATACAGCAAGCCAATAGCTAACATCAAATTAAATGGAGAGAAACTTTGAGGCAATCCCACTAAAATCAGGGACAAGACAAGGTACTCACTCTTCCTCTGTTCATATAATTCTTGAAGTTCTAGCTAAAGCAATGTGTCAACAAAAGGAGATCAAGAGAATACAAATTGTGAAAGAAGAAGTCAAGCTATCACTATTTGATGATGATATAATAGCAAACATAGCATCCTCAAAATCCTACCAGAGAACTCCTACATCTGATAAACACCTTCAGGAAAGTAAAAAGATAAAAAATTAACTCAGAGAAGTCATTAGCCCTTTTTTCTACAAATTATAAATGGGTTGAGAAAGAAATTAGAGGGAAAAAATATCCTTTAAAATAGCCACAAATAATATAAAATTTTTGGTGTAACTCTAACCAAGCAAGTAAAAGAACTTCATGTCCCTGAATTGAAGAGGATATCAGAAGATGGAAAGATCTCCCTTGCTCGTGGATTGTAGGATTCACATAGTGAAAATGGCCATCTTACCAAAAGCAATCTACAGATTCAATATAGTTCCCAGCAAAATTGGAACATAATTTTTTTGTTATTTTTTTTCAACTTTTATTAGATATTTTCTTCATTTACATTTCAAGTGTTATCCAGAAAGTTCCCTATATCCTCCCCCCTCCCGGCCCTGCTACCCTACCCACCCGCTCCCACCCCCTGGCCCCGGCGTTCCCCTGTATTGGGGCATATAAAGTCTGCATAACCAAGGGGCCTCTCTTCCCACTGATGGCCAACTANGCCATTGATTTGTTTGAGTTGATTCTATATCCAGCTACTGCACTAAAGCTGTTTATCAGGTTTAGGAGTTCTCTGGTGGAGTTTTTGGGGTCACTTATATATACTATCATGTCATCTGCAAATAGCGATAATTTGAGTTCTTCCTTTCCAATTTGTATCCCCTTGACCTCCTTTTGTTGTCGAATGGCTCTGGCTAGGATTTCAAGTACTATATTGAATAGGTAGGGAGAAAGTGGGCAGCCTTGTCTGGTCCCTGATTTTAGTGGGATTGCTTCCAGCTTCTCTCCATTTAGCTTGATGTTGGCCACTGGTTTGCTGTAGATTGCTTTTATCATGTTTAGGTAAGGGCCTTGAATTCCTGATCTTTCCAAGACCTTTATCGGAACATAATTTTTAATAGACCTTGAAAGAGCAATTCTCAACTTCATATGGAAAAACAAAACAAACAAACAAAAAAACCCAAAATAGCCAAAACAATTCTGAACAATAAAAGAAATCTGGAAGAATCACCATCCCTGACCTCAAGCTGTACTACAGAGCAATACTGATTTAAAAAACTCCATGATATTGGCACAGAAACAGATATGTTGATCAATGAATTGAATCAAAGACCTGTAAATAAACCCACAGACCTATAGACACTTGATTTTTTATAAAGAAGCCAAATCTATACAATGAAAAACAAAAAGTATCTTCAAGAAATTGTGCTGGTCTAACAGCATGCCTACATGTAGAAGAATGAAAATAGATCCATATTTATCACCCTGCACAATGCTCAATTCCAAGTGGATAAGGAACCCCAATATAAAACCAGATACACTAAATCTTAAAGAAGAGAAAGTGGAAGATAACCTTGACCTCATTGATGCAGAACACAATTTCCTGATCAAAATACCAATGGCTCAGACTCTAAGATCCACAGTTGATAAATGGAACCTCATGAACATGAAAAGCTTCTGTAAGGCAAAGATCACTGCCAATAGGCAAACTAGAGATTGGGAAAAGCTCTTCACTAATCCTATATCTGATAGGAAGCTAATATCCAAAATATATAAAGAACTCAAGAACTTAGATTCCAACAAACCAAGTACTCCAATTAAAACCTGGGTTCAGAGATAAAGAGAGAATTCTTAACAGAAAATCTCAAACCACTGAAAAGCATTTAAAGAAATGTTCAACACCCATAGTCATAAGGGAAATGCAAATCGAAAAGACCCTGAGATTCTACTCTATACCCATCAGAATGGCTAAGATAAAAAACTCAAGTAACAGGACATGCTGGAGAGGATGTGGAGGAGGACCATTTCTCCATTGCTGGTCAGATTGCAAACTTGTTTAACCACTCTGGAAATCAAACTGGTGGTTTCTCAGAAAAATGGAAATAGTTATCCCTGATGAAATATACCCAAAAGATGCTCTACTATACCACAGTAACTCTTACTCCACTATGTTCATAACAGATTTATTTGTAATAGCCAGAAACTGGGAGCAACCCACATGTCCTCAACTGAAGAATGGATATAGAAAATGTGGTTCATATACACAATGGAATATTATTCAGCCATTAAAACAAGGATATCATGAAACTTTCAGGCAAATACATGGAACTAACAAATATCATCTTAAGTCAGGTAACCCAGATCCAGTAGGATATGTATGGTATGCATTCACTAATAAGTGAATATTAACCATAAACTACAAGATATCCATGATAAACCCTACCCCCGACAGAAAGAAGATAAACAAGAAAAAAAGCACAAGCAAGTTTGCTTGAATCTCACTTAGAAGGGAAAATAAAATATTCCTAGGAGACAGAGGGAGGGAGAAAACTTCATGTAAGGGGAGGGGGAAATGGGAATGGGGTGGTCAAGTGTGGGGAGAGATGACCAGAAGGCCTGGAGAATGAATAAAAAATTTCAGTTGTAGGGGAGTGGGGGTTGAAAGAAATCTCTAAGAAGTCCCAGAGACCTGGAATGGGGGAGCCTCTTAGGAGTCAATGTGGGTAACCTGAGCCAAGATGCTTAACACTGGGGACATGGAACCTGAAGAGGCCACCTCCTGTAGCCAGTAAGGATCCCCAGTGGAGGGATGAAGACATCAACCTACACAAAAATTTTGACCCCAAATTTGTCTTATCTAAACAAATGCAAGGAAAAAGATGGACCAGAGCCTGAAAGAATGACCAACAAGTAACTGGACCCAACTTGAGACCCATCCCATGAGCAAGTACCAATACCTGACACTATTAGTAATACTCTGTTATGCTTGCAGATAGGATCCTAGTGTAACTGTCCTCTATGAACCTGTACCTAGCACCTGACTGAAACAGATGAAGAGACCCACAGCCAAACATTGGACAGAGGTCGGGGACTCTTATGAAAGAGTTAGGGAAAGGATTGTAGGCCCTAAAGGGGATAGAAACTCCCCAGGAAGAGCAACAAAGTCAACTAAGCGGGACCTCTGGGAGCTCTCAGAGACTGAGTCCCACTAGCCAAAGAGCACACACAAGCTGGACTGAGGCACCCAGCACATATGTTGATGTGTAACTCAGTCTCTGTGGCTGCCTGTCTGGGTGTAACAGAAGAGGATGAATGTACCTAATCCTACAGAGACTTGTCATGGTGGGGGCAATATCCAGGGGTGCCACTCTCCTGGAGAAGAAGGGGAGGGGCATGAGGGAGGGACAAGGAGGGGGCAGCATTTGGGATATAAACAAATAAGTAAATAAAACCAGAAGAGCAAAAATAAATAACTTAATCATGCAATTCAAGAATTTGGAAAAATAAGAGTAAACCAAACCTAAATCTAATAAACAATACAAATTAATTAAAATCAAAGCAGAAATTGATTAAACAGAAAAAAGGGAAACAATATAGAGAGTCAATGAATATAAAAACTGGTTCTTTAAGAAGGTAAGGTAGTAGAACAAAGTAATAAGAAAAGAAAGAAAGAAAGAAAGAAAGAAAGAAAGAAAGAAAGAAAGAGAGAAAGAAAGAGAGAAAGAAAGAACCAAACTAAATCAGAAATGAATACGGAAACATTACAACAGTTAGCACAGAAATTCAGAATATTATAAAGGAATAACTGTACTCCATTTACTTACAAAAGCTGAAAAAATGGACAATTTTCTATATTGAGAAAATTACTAAAACTGAACCAAAAAGTTAAGAACTGAACCAACCCACAAAGGACACTTTAAAGGACACTTTAAAGGACACTTTAAAGGACACTTTAAAAGCATGTATTATATTGTTAGAATATCTAAAAGAAATGGGAAAATGTCTATATATTATTTTATAAAGTATGCAAGCAAATATAACAATGAGTTATTTTTGATCTGTGTATAGCACTTAATTTGCATACTATTTGCTGACTTGGAACTGGAACCTACCTATGGCCAGGCAGACACATATATTTCTATGTCTCCAGCCCCAGCATGTCATAAATCCCCAGTATAATATCCAATGAACAACACAAAGAGATTATTCTTATGGAATTCATATTCCTCAATGGAAAATATTTGGAATCAACTGAGAAGATGTTTTGGTAGCTCCCTTAGGATACTGCAGGAGTTAGGTTTCAGGGGTGGAGGGGCAGAGAGGGCATTGCAGCATGTATTATTTGTGTATCACATGCATCCTTGATGCTCACAGGAGCAGAAAGTGGTATCAGTTCCCCTAGAACTGAAGGTAGAGGTAGTAGGTGCTAGGAATTGAACTCAGATCTTCTGGAAGAGCAGAAATACTGTTAACCACTGAGGCATCTCTCCAGCCTCTGCACTAATACTTAATGTTTATGAATATGTTGCTAAAATGTTTATATTTTATACAAATGTTTGTATTTTATACTGGTACAAATGCAGGTAGAAAATGAGATGAGGCTTCATAAAGATATGATTCTGTTCTAGTGCAACACTAATCAAAGGGGTCTTTAAGTGATAAATATCATATCCCAAAGGGCTTTTTTTTTTTTGACAGTTTTTAGCAACTATCTCATTTATATGTCAACTCATTAAACTACTTCCTGACATTAAACTCAATCTTGCTTCTCTATCTAAAGGCAGAATATATTTTAAAATTTAAAGAGTTAAAATTGTTAATCTACATTAACTTTGAATATCTGACCCTGTGATGTAGTAATACAGACTATGTATGATATTTTTCTCACTGTATTCAGAAGAGATGGGACACAGAAGCCTATCCTTTTCAGTTCAGCCTAATGCGGATTTAAATGCAAATTAAAACAGAAATTCCCAATGCTAGCCTTCCCATTCTCTATTCAAACAAACAGCAAAAATGATTTTCTAAAGACAAACTTTAGAGCCCTTTCTAATAAGCCAGGCACTGCAATCACAACACCTAGCTCTCTGAGGATCTCTGCCAGCGAAGCACTTAGAAATAGACAAAGCCTGTGTGAATGTAAATTGGTGGAGAAATGTAACTCTCCTGTTCCCCTGCTTTGGCTGCCAGTTTACTTGGCTGTTTTCTCATTGCTTTAAAGGGTCCCCCAGAGAGGTCTACCCTGTCTGCCATCTGGAACAGACACCATCTCACTCTGCTACATTCTGCACCTTGTCTGGGTCAATCTCCCATTATAGCGCATTGGTTACCAGTCCTGGCCAGGTTTCTCTGGTGTTGACAGCTCTTCTCATCTCCGTCTTGTATCTGTAAAGGATGCCAGGATCCATGAAGCTTACATGGATATTTGGCAGATGGTTTAATGTATTTCTTGTAGCACTGGTCTGGGATACCTGAAACCCTGCAGCTTATGGATAATTGCTATATGGATTAATCTGTACTGAAGAAGCATGTACATATTACTCTACATTGGTAGAAAAACAGGAAATAAAACCCTTCTCTCATGAAATTTGCAGTCTTAGACAGAGGACAGACAACAAATGAAGAAGATAAGTAAACATAGAATAGCTTCAGATCTGGAAGAAGTGTTGACATCATTTTAAATAGTTCAAGTTTATACTTTATACTTTACATCTTATATTACAGTTTGCTCTGTTACCTAATCTTCTCCCATAGCACTGTGTCTTAAACCACAGCAACTCTTGTTTTTCCTTCACTTCTTTCTATCTTTCTTTTTTTCTCTCTTTCTCTCTCTCTCTGTCTTTCTTTCTTTCTTTCCTTTTCTTTTCTTTCTGTCTTTCTTTCATTTTTAGAGACAGAATTTTTCAACACAGCAACACTAGTTGGAGGCCTGCTTAGAGTTTCAAGGCTTATCCTATTGTTATTAAGGCTAGGAGCAGACAAGGCAAACATGGTGCTACTGAGGTAATTTAAAGTTACATTCTGATCCCCATGCAGATCAGGAGAGGACTGAGCCTGGCATGGGCTTTTTCAGACCCCAAAGCCCATCATCAGTGACACACTTCCTCCAAAAAGACCACTCCTACTCCAGCAAGGTTAAACCTTCTAAATAGCCATTACTCCTAATCCTAATCTTAATCCTCCTAAATATCCTTCTCAAATATCCTTCTCAAATACCCTTCTTAAATAGTGGCATTCCCTACTGAAAAATCATTCAACTATATGAGCCTATGGGTCCATTCTCATTTAAAACAACATGCCCTGTGACTAACTACTGAGATTCAGAATTGTCTCTTTGAGTATGAGAAGCCATTGGCATGTGCTTCTCACTGAATTTAACAAGGAACCATAGGAACATGACAAGAAAAAGTATCTCACATCCTTATAAAGAAAATTAAACTAGACATTAAAATTCTTTTTAGCCATAGACATACAAAAACCATGTAGCCATTTTTCTTCATCTCTATGAGCCTAGAAAGCAGACTGAATGCCCTGCCCTGTGTGACTCACTGAGACTCTAAGATCGTCTACATAGAGGATGGTACAGACCTAGCCCTTCTAAACTTCCTTCTCATTAATGTCTGCATGCCCTTCTTACCACTACTGTTCAATCATGTCAAGTCCTTATTGACCAGATTCCTGCAATCCCATCTTCTTTCTCTTGACTGCTACATTTGTCTAATACCTAGGCTGAGGCAGGAGATGGCCACTGCTGGACATTAAAGTGCAAGGGTGGATACCTCAGATGAGTTCTTCAACTACATCACCTTTGACCCCACTTCTCCACCCTAGTTCTTTCCAGGATTTATTCCTCCCTAAAAGTGAAAAAGGCCTCTGCAGATATTTTGTTCAGTTCCCACACCATGGCCTTCCTCCTCATTTTAATAATCCTTTCTAGGGTACAAGTTCAACTCACAATGACTCTTTCAAATAATGTCTCTTCTGGTTTGCTTTTCATTTGATAAGAACTTAGGTAAAACAATCAATTTAACACTACTCAAAGTAGTTTCAAAGTCAAAAAATAAATAGAGGTATGACATACTAAAAATAGCCTGAAATGTTTTTAAAAGTTGCTGTGATTTGTATCTGAGTTTACAACACTATGAGAAGCAGGATAGATTAGGTGGAATCTAGCTGAAGGAAGCTGATCACCAAGTGGTAGGCTTTGGAATGTCCCTGGACAGTTCCTGTCTGGTTCTTTGTTTCCTGACCTACCATGAAGTGAACACCTGTCCTCTATCATATACTCCCACTACCATGATTTTTGGTCCAAGCACAGAAAACCAAGCAACCATATATTAAATCTTTTGAAACTGTGAACAAAGATATATGTTTCTTCCATTAGACTGTTGACAAAAGTCTGTTGTAGAAAATATTTCATCTTAATCAGGGGTTTCTACCCCACGTTTGATTCAGTTCCCAGATGACATTTCTATTCGTACTATGTCCTTACTAGCATTACTGCTGGGCAAATATCTAAACTCTATGCTATTAAAAAAATCTATATCCTATCTATAACCCTGAGTTATTACCTACTATGTTTAACCTGAGCTACTTTTAACTCCAGCCCTCATGGCCATGCTTTCTTGACTCCTAACCCATGGCATCTATCCACATTCTTCTCCTTCCTCATGGTTCTCCTCCAGCCCAAATCCCTGGAACCCTAAACTCCACCTATCTATCTTCAGCCAAGCTATTGGCTGTTAACATCTTTATTCACAAATCAGTGACTATGAGTTTGCTTGACAGACTATTAATTCACATTATTTAATTATCCTAAACAGTTTGGAATAGCAGCTATTAAAAGGACTGGAACTATACCTTGTATATTTAAATGAGTTGCACATGCACAATGTCTATCTAAGAGTTTAAACATATCTATACAATGTAAAAAAATTAATCTTAAATTTTATGTCAACATACAAAATTTTATATCATTGTAAGAAGATATAATTTCATTTCTGCATCAAACTATAAAGACTTATACCAATATAATATTATACCTATAAAATGCTTTTGTTTAGGAGAAGTTTCAATAATTATTCCCATTTGTCTAATTTTTTTTCCAAATTTTTTATTAGATATTTTTTTTATTTACATTTCAAATGCTATTGCAAAAGTTCCCTCTACTCTCCCCCTGCCCTGCTCCCCTGCTCACCCACTCCCACTTCTTGGCCCTGGCGTTCCCCTATCTTAAGGCATATAAAGTTTCCAATACCAAGGGGCCTCTCTTCCCAATGATGGCTGACTAGGCCATCTTCTGCTACATATTCAGCTAGAGACACGAGCTCTGGGGGTTCTGGTTAGTTCATATTGTTGTTCCTCTTATAGGGTTGCAGATCCCTTCAGCTCCTGTGATATTTTCTCTAGCTTCTCCATTGAGAGCCCTATGTTCCATCCTATAGATGACTGTAAGCATCCACTTCTGTATTTGCCAGGCACTGGCATAGCCTTATATGAGACAGCTATATCAGGGTCCCTTCAGCAAACTCTTGCTGTCCTATGCAATAGTGTCTGAGTTTGGTGACTGATTATGGGATGGATCCCCGGGTGGGGTAGTCTCTGGATAATCCATCCTTTCAACTTAGTTCCAAACTTTTTCTCTGTAACTCCTTTCATGGGTATTTTGTTTCCTATTCAAAGGAGGAATGAAGTATCCACACACTGGTCTTCCTTCTTGATTTTCTTGTGTTTTGCAAATTGTATCTTGGGTATTCTAAGTTTCTGGGCTAATATCCACTTATCAGTGAGTGCATATCTAATTACTTCTTTTGTGATTGGGTTACCTCACTAAGGATGATATCCTCCAGATACATCCATTTGCCCAAGAATTTCATAAATTCATTTTTTTAGTAGCAGAATAGTACTCCATTGTGTAAATGTACCACATTTTCTGTATCTATTCCTCTGTTGAGGGACATCTGGGTTCTTTCCAGCTTCTGGCTATTATAAATAAGGCTGCTATGAACATAGTGGAGCATGTGTTCTTATTACCAGTTGGAACATCTTCTGGGTATATGCCCAGGAGAGGTATAACTGGATCTTCTGGTAGTACTATGTCCAATTTTCTGAGGAAACACCAGACTGACTTCCAGAGTGGTTGTACAAGCTTGCAATCCCACCAGCAATGGAGGAATGTTCCTCTTTCTCCACATTCATGCCAGCATCTGCTATCACCTGAATTTTTTATCTTAGGCATTCTGATTGGTGTGAGAAGAATCTCAGTGTTGTTTTGATTTGCATTTCTCTGATGATTAAGGATGTTGAACATTTTTTCAGGTGTTTTTCAGCCATTTGGAATTCCTCAGTTGAGAATTCTTTGTTAAGCCCTGTACCCCATTTTTTAATGGGGTTATTCATTTTTCTGGATTTCAGCTTCTTGAGCTCTTTGTAGATGTTGGATATTAGTCCCCTATCAGATTTAGGATTGGTAAAAATCCTTTCCCAATCTGTTGGTGGTCTTTTTGTCTTGCTGACAGTGTCTTTTGCCTTACAGAAGCTTTGCAATTTTATAAGGTTCCATTTGTCAATTTTTTGATCTTACAACACAAGCCATTGCTGTTCTGTTTAAGAATTTTTCCCCTGTGCCCATATCTTTGCAGCTTTCCCCCATTTTCTCCTCTATAAATTTCAGTGTCTCTGGTTTTATGTGGAGGTCTTTGATCCACTTAGACTTGAGCTTTGTACAAGGAGATAAGAATGGATCAATTCCCATTCTTCTACATGATAACTGCCAGTTGTGCCAGCACCATTTGTTGAAAATGCTGTCTTTTTTTCCACTGGATGGTTTTAGCTCCCTTGTGAAAGATCAAGTAACCATAGGTATGTGTATTCATTTCTGGGTCTTCAATTCTATTCCATTGATCTATCTGTCTGTTGCTGTACCAGTACCATGCAGTTTTTATCACAATCTAATTTCTTATAATATTTCTATATCCCCCCTTTTTCTTCTCAACAGCCTTCCACTTACCTAAAAAGAAATACAGATAGAGAGGAAAGAAAAGATAGAAATCCCTCAGTCTGTTTCCTACTTAGTTTCTTTTCTGCTCAAGACAATAATTATTTGTAAATCATCCCCTAAAATGACAACATATCTATAATTCATAAAATGACCTCAACCATATACCCAAACTTAAGGGCCTGTGAAGACAGTCTTCTTGTTATTGCTTCATGCTGAGTTGGGGCAAAGAATGCCTTTTTCAGGGGCCACAAGGAAATAGAAAAAATGGTTTTGTCAAAAGAAACCTAGCTGGCAACATTTGTTGTCCATTCTCTATGTGCTGAGAAAGTTTATGGCTTAGCCAAAGTCCTAACTGTAACAGGCTGAATGGCTAGATGAGTAAGCTAGCTGTTCTAAAATGTCCTGGAAGCAAATCTTCAGACGAAATAACTTCAGTGCAGTTGAGGTAGAACGAAGTAGGGAACTAGAACATGAGGTTCCAGATTCTCAGTATTCCAGAGCATGAATCCTATCAGGACTATCCTTTTGGTGTTTCTGTGAATATAAAGCTTTTAGAGGTAATATATGTTTCTATATTAACATAATGTATAAAATGTGCAATGTGAACAGATGAGTTAAAGATAAATTTTTGCTCCTTGTTTGAACAGAAAGATAACTGTCTTTCTTTATAAGTTAGTTTGATCATGTAACCAAATTGTAATATAAATGTATAACTGTATAAACTGTAATATAAATCTCCATTATACTATATGAAAGGATGGCATGATGAATCTTGAGGCCTCTGTAGCCAACAAGATCTATTGACTATGCATAGCTGAAGTTCTGTCTAGAGAATTTATATGTCCAAGTCTCTTTCAGAGTTATTTCAACAGAGGGATTATCAGTATCATTATCAGTGCATTTGGCCCTTTTTATTTTTTTACCTGTCTGCAGACAAAATCTTTAGGTGGTCTCCCTCTATCAAATCTGATCCTTATTACTTTGCAAGAAGTCAAATGCCTTTTCTTCTTTCCTAATAGAAATACAGAATCTCTCTACCTTTCCTAGAGCAACAGAGAAGCATTATTCTTCAATTTGAAATTATAATATAGAAATTATAAACATGATTCATAGATATACTCATAGTCCCCTTTCTCATATAAATTTAAGATTGGTATATATCAAAGTTTAGAGATCTGCTTGTCTTGTTTCCTGTGTTTGCTCCTATCTAGCTGAGACACTATGCTGCACCTGTGTGATCAAGCTGACATCCATCCTCAACTTAGAGCTGAGCTCTAGCAACCGCATCCAGGAGGTATTTAGGTTGGCTGGCATCCAAGGCCGCAGTGTAGCTTAAGGGCTCTGTCACATGCTATGCCATTTGATTGAGGGGGGGTGGCACAGCTGTGTCTTAGCTCACACCATGAACCCCAGAATCATACATATTAAATCAGCATGTATTTCAAACCTATCCCAAACCCCTCCCAGCTTTTTGCATGTTTTCGGGGGAAAGTTGACATGGCTAAGGAACCACCTTTCTTTACCTTTCTAGTCTTAAAGGGACAGCACCCTCATAGAAGCGGGGAGGGGGGTTGTGGTGGATAGGGGTTTGCTGAGGGAAAACCAGGAAAGGGGATAATATTTGAAATGAAAATTAATTTAAAAATTTTTTAAAAAAGAAAATTAATAAGATATTTAATAAAAAACAAGAAATAAATAGAAAAGAAATCTGAAATTAATTTTTAAAGTGAGTTTTTACCAGACAATGGGTGACAATATGTTGTAGAATCTCATTCAGGGGCTTCTACCCCACCTTTGATTATTCAGTTCCCAGATAAAAGACACACATGATGTTTCTATTCATACTAAGCCTTTACTATTAATGCTGGGCAGATATCTACCCTCTATGCTATTAAAATTTATTTCCTATCACTAACCCTGAGTTATTACTTACAATGTTTTATCTGGGCTACTCTTAATTCCAATTGGCCAGCCCTCATGGCCATGCTTTCTGAACTCCTAAACCATGGTTTCTTTCTCCTCTCTCTACTTTCTTCTCCTTCCTCAAGGTTTTTCTCCAACCCAAACCCCAGGAACCCTAAACCCCACCTATGTCTCTTCTGCCCAGCTATTGGCTGTCAGCATTGTTATTCACCAATCAGGGATAACTTTGGGGAGCAAAGTCACATACCATCACCTGGATCTACATGAGGTCTCTGGAAGCAGCCAGTACATAGCATAGCAAAAGATCAAACAAAAGCCAGGTATCTTCTTACTAAGAAACAGCATAACCAGTCCCAAAGACTTTTGAAGAAGCATTGTTGATCCTACCAACATTATAGAGAGAATCAAATAACTTTCTTTGGTGATTTGAATTCATATGTCCCCTCCTACTCTCGAGCTGCTGTTTTGCAAAGATGTAGTACATTTCAGATATATTTCAGCAAATACAAGTAGGTTCACTGAGTGCATCTTTGTGGGGGGTCTCTGCAAATACCAGGGCTGGCAGAGGCAAGAAAGAAATTCAGTTCAACACAACTCAGTAGCCAATATTAGTACAAATTTCTAGAGTCTGACACCAGTCCATTTATTTTAGGCATATATAATGACATCACAATTTAGAAAAAAAATAATTTCCTGGTGTAACACAATCCTCTGTGCAGAAGGAGGCATAATTACATTAAAACTATTCTAAAAGTACATGTCACTTCTTTCATGAAATTGGTTTCTAGAGATATTCTAGGATGCATGTGCTATTGTAAGGTCCTAGGGAAAATCTGGTATGGTCTCAGACATACAAATAGCATAGGGGTCATCTGGGCTATTAGCTACCTCGAGTCGAGTCTTGGTTGTAGGAGTTTGGGGGAAGCCTCTAGCGATATAGATAACACAGAGGTCACTTAGATTATTAAATACCCCCAATCCTTATTGTGAGAGCTTCAGTTAACAGGAACCCCTTGCCATACAAATAATATGAAGGTCACTTAGACTATTTGCCACCTCTAGTCCTGCTTATGAGAGTTTGGTATGGCAAGGTTCTGTAAATATTGCAAGCATCACCTGGGCTATTAGCTTCTTCCATTTCCAGACTTTCAGGTTAAAAATATATATATATACATCTTTTCCGTTGAAAAGACAGCCCTGCATGTTTAACATTACTGGTTTCCCGAATGCTATATATGAGCACAAGGACCTTTATGCTCCCAACAGAACTTAAAGTGATATAAACCTACAGCTCTGGCCTGAGCTTTCAGTTTTCTGGTCAGTCTCCAGATTTTGTCCAAAAACTTATCCTTCCTTTGACAAAATTTAAGCTACATCTGTCATCATGCCTTCTCTGTTATGATAGACTAAGCAAGATAAAACTATGAACCAAATAAATCCCTTGTCTTTTAAGTTGATTCTATCAGATATTTTAATTACAGTGACAAAAAAAAGAACATACTTCCCAACTCAAGATTCTGGGCAAGCCCCAAATAAATATGTTATCAGGATGATTTCAGATTTATGGCCTCTTCTCCAAAGATTTGAAATAATGTCTCAGACAAATTTGCAAAAGCATTAGGGAAATTTTATTCAAAGCGAAGTATTAAAATAAGGTTACTGGGTCTGTTGTCATGGAGGGCCATGTCTGGGCTTGAGTCCCAACTGAAGCTGCCTCTATGTTGATGTCCACCTCCCATGTTGCCACCAAATGTTGACTGACCTTGAACTCAAGAGATCTGCATGCCGCCAGAGAGAGCTAGGATTAAAAAAAGCATGTACCACCACCTGAACCTAAGTTTTTCTTTAATTCATTTTCCTTATAAGCATGAGCCCTATGCCTTAAAATCTAGAATAAAGGCTTGTGAGATCATAGCAGAAGATAGCAAGTTTGGAGAAACATTACTATTGTTCTCTAATGTCACAGTGTCATATGGATTCTGAAATATATCCAAGTCATGATGTCAATCAACCTCTTCTATTTGTAGAAATCCTCAGTCAACACCTAAAATACTTATAAAACTCGCTTTCCTCTTTTAAGAAATTAGCATACCATGCCTGGGTTTACTGTAGCAAATACTTAATTCAGGTACCCAAACTAGCACTCCTGTAGAAATTATTCTCTGTTGTTTGTTCAGTCTGTTTCCTTTCCTTCCTGGCCACACAGCTATGTATGCCTCCTTCTTACCTTTCAAGTGAGGTGAGAACACATGCCTGGGGTGTTAAAATGTGAGGAGAAAAAATTCACTCCCCCTGGGCACATCCCTAAAATCCCTGATTACTCCTTCCCACATGCTGAACAGATTACAAAACCCAAAACTGATCTAAACAAACCTATTTTCTTTCTATGGACCCAGCCCATACACTTTGTTGTACCAGTGGAAAACGGAATCATACACCTTGGAAAGACTGCCAGTGAAAAACAAAATAGTCTCTACTAAACAGTTTACAATGAAATTCTCATGTGGCATTCCAAAACACATACTGGAAATGGAAAGTATCTCAGAGTTCTGGAGACAGCACCCTGTCCTTTTCGTTTCTGATTTTAGCAGCACACTGAGTCTATATGCATCTTGAGAAGTTACACAACCCTGTCTGGTTATCTTTTTCCATAATAGAACATGTTTTTGTCTCAGAGGTCTTGTCTGTACTCGAGGAGCTTTCTGGCAAGGAACTGAATATTCCCAGATCAGTCCAAACCTAAACATAGAGGCAATTTGAACCTGGTATTTAGATTTGTCACAGCCACCCATATTGAAGCAAAGATCATGGTGTTTAAGAAGGAATATTTTTGCCAACTAAGTTGCCCATACTTTGGTACCACAATTGTCTGTGCATGGTTTTAGTCTTGCAAGAATCACAATAGCCACTAATATACAAAATGTATGTTGTGTGATTTAGAAAATGGTAAGCACTCTTATGTTATTATCATTTGTAATAGTTAAACAAATGATGCTTAAATAGATGATTATTTTACAAAATTCAGCCATGACTATTCATAATGTAATATTGAGATTTTTTTTAAAACATGTCCCACATTGTGTGTGTGTGTGTGTGTGTGTGTGTGTGTGTGTGTACAGTGTAGACACAAAACAGCAGTTCAGTGTGGTCTCCTTCACAGAGTGAAAGGATGGGAATAAAATGAATAAACTAAAAACACAGAACTGTTCATTTTTATTTTAAATACATATCTGTTTTCTTATATCATAGTTTAACATTTTTAAACTATGAATGAGAATATTAAAGTGTAAACTGCATAGACAGAATTGTTTAAGTTAGTCTATTATTCCTAAGATAAACTTAATGAAAGATAGCAGTACAGGATTGGCTATCTGCACAAGGACATGGAAAAAAATGCTCCTTTGGGATTAAAAGTAAGGGAGCAACTGATTTCCACTGGCACAGGGCATAATGAGCAATGGAGTGCAGCCCCACTGAGCCCTACTGTAATGTCGAGATGTCTCTACTCTCTGCACTGCCAGTTGTCAAGTAGCTAAGGGAAATCCAAGCTTCACAGATCCTTTTATCAGCACAAAAATCTTTCCCCTCAGCGATACAGGGACAACCTTAAGCATGGCTTCACCTCCAATCTGCTTCATGCTGCCGCCAGGAGGCTTGAGGAAGGAGACGGGAGGTTTCTAGACTTGCCAACAAATTCAGACATAAATGGTTTCTAGCCATGCATCTCCATCCCCCATTTACAATCAAATCTGGTATGGTGAACTTGAAAATGGGACCCTCAAACCAACACTTCTATAGTTACACTCTTACCATGTCACTCTTACCATGTCTCATCCACTTCCTTGAGGAACCAAGAGAAGAGCACTTTGTTTAGGGGCTGTTCTCTTTTAGAAATGAAAACAACCTTTATTCTTGACACAGCTTTGGATAAATGTGGACAACAGTAAAGTGAGAGTAACCTGCAAAGCTCAGCAAATACAAGCTGTGCATTGTTTGCCATGTACCCATTGTGTGGCATGTGTACCACCTGTGTGAACATACCATGTTCACTCTGTACAGTTAAAAACTTTCAATGCAATTATGCTATTCACTGCTCTGTATCCTATTATATAATATTATATACATTATGTCCTTATTAATCTGTAAATTGTACCATTGTTACTTCTACTAGCTATAATATTTAGTTATGTCAATAAGTTTAGAGTACTTAGTTATTCTTCTCTGACTTGCATTAAAAAATAACCTGTTTGTCTCTATAAACCTAGTCAATACCTTTTATATCAGGGCTTTTAGCATTTTCCCAGTAATTTGTCTGTTACTTTAATAGAACTAGAATTTTAAGTATATAACAAACTATCCCTTAGGAAAGGCTTACCTGCCTATACTTCCACTGTCTTATTTATTTCTATTCTTTTGACTGTTTTTTTTTTTCCTTATAAATTTAACCATTAAGTGTTGGGTTCCAACAGAAAAAAAATATAGTGAAATCTATTTTCTGTCCCTATAGATAACAATCAGCAAACCTCCATATTCTCTGATCAATGAGGCCTCTAGTTATTTTCTTTCACTCCATTCCTTCATTTTTGTCTTACCTTCTGTCTTAGTCAGGGTTTCTATTCCTGCACAAACATCAGGACCAAGAAGCAAGTTGAGGAGGAAAGGGTTTATTCGGCTTACACTTCCATACTGCTGTTCATCACCAAGGAAGTCAGGATTGGAACTCAAGCAGGTCAGGAAGCAGGAGCTGATGCAGAAGCCATGGAGGGATGTTCCTTATTGGCTTGCTTCACCTGGCTTGCTCAGCCTGCTCTCTTATAGAACCCAAGACTGACTGCCAGCCCAGAGATGGTCCCACCCACAAGGGGCTTTCCTCCTTGATCACTAATTGAGAAAATACCCCACAGCTAGATCTCATGGAGGTACTTCCCCAACTGAAGCTCCTTTCTCTGTGATAACCCCAGCTGTGTCAAGTTGACACAAAACTAGCCAGTACACCTTCATATCTTCCACTTTACTTTTTTGATTGTTTTTAATTAATGCTGTCTTGTGTATCCCAGTCTGGTCTCATATTCATAATGTAACTGGGAAAGATCTTGAACTGTTAACTCTGCTGTTCCAAGTACTAATATTACATTTGTATGTCTAAAACCAGCTGCTATATCCTGCAAAGCCCACCTCCTAGCAAACCACTTCCTCCTGTAAGATTCTATCTCCCAAAATGGTTTAGAGACCTGGGGGCCAAGTGTTTATTCACATGGTCTGTGGAGGGTGTTTCACATATAAACTGTAACATTCCAGCACTGACATCCATAGGCTTATTACCATCTCACAATGTAAAATGTATTTAGCACAACGTAAAAAGTGCCCATCGTCTTAACATTCTCAACATTGATCAAAAAATATCTAATAAAATTTTTTTTTAAAAATCCATAGTATATCCTAAGACTCAAGACAAACTGTTGCTGTGAACTATAATGAAACTGACAAGTTAAACATTTCCAATGCACAATGGAATTGTGGTGGTTTGAATATGAATGGTCTCCACAGGCCTGTATGTTTGGATATGTGATCCTAGTTAGTGGAATTATTTGGAGGATTAACAGACATGTTTTTGTTAGAGGAGATGGGATGAGCTTTGAGGTCTAATATGTCCATGTTATTCCCAGTTGGCTTTCTTTATGCCTTATGATCCTGAGTCAGATGTAAGTTGGTACCAGACATGGACTATTAGCAATGCAGACCTGGTCATGCTGTTTCAGAGGAATGTGGAAGACTTTAGGACCTTTGACTAAGAAAGTAGTTGAGTTCTAGAAGCAGTACTTAATGAACCATTCTAGTAGGAGTTTGATAGACAGTAGTGCTCTGTCTTCATTAGTATGACTTCTGTGAACAGACACTATGACCAAGGCAAGTCTTATAAAGGACAACATTTAATTGGGGCTAGCTTACAGGCTAGCAGTCCATTATCATCAAGGTGGAAACATGGCAGCATTCAGACAGGCATGATGCAGGCAGAGCTGAGAGTTCTACATCTTCATCTGAAGGCTGCTAACAGATTACTGGCTTCCAGGGAGCTAGGATGAGGTTCTTAAAGCCCACACCCAAAGTGACAACCTATTTCATAAAGGCCTCACCTACTTCAAGAGGGCTACACCTTCTAATAGTGACACCTCCTGGGCCAAGCATATACATTTCATCACATGCTAAGAGCAATATTCACCAAGAGGTTTCAAACAAGAAAAGTATTAGATCCTTGTCCAGAGATCATTCTTGTGATACTTGTCAAAGATCAAGACTGGTTTGTGCCCTTATCATAATAATTGACCTGAGGATAAATTTAAGAATTTGGAATAATTTTTTTTTGGTCGGAGCAGAGTTCAAAACATATTGTCTCTGTCCTGTGGTTATTAATGATCACTCTTATGCAAATCTACAATGAAAAGGAGCAATCACCACAAAAAGAAACACAACATGTAAAGTTTAAGGAGAGAAAAAATGAGTACCAGAAAATTAATATTGGATCCATGGCTTGTGCTAAAGAAGAACAGGAAAGACCTCATGGGAAATAGAATAAAAGGAGTAGCTCCCTAAGGGAGAAGCCCTTTCAGCTAATCCTGCAACTTGTGAAAAGAAAAACCTAAGGAATTATCTGTTCCAATAAAGCAACAACAGAAAGCTTATGAAAATGTAATTCAAGGAGGGGCCCTGGTCTCATCTGCAGCAAGCAGGATAAATTGGCAACATTGGCCATGTTGTACTGGCTTTATAATGATAAAGGACACAAGAGTAAAGGGATTGTGGCCAAGAAGTGCACTGTGGTAGCTTGAATAATAATGACCCCTTTCCCTTATATGTTTGAATACTTGGTCCCTAGTTGGTGAAAATGTTTTAAAGGATGAGGAATGTGGTCTTGTTAAAGGGGGTGTGTCATTGAGAGTGGGTTTTGAGGTTTAAAAATCTCATGTCATTTCCAGTTTCAGGGTCTCCCCACTCATCTCTTTGCCTCATATAGTGAGTCTGATATAATCTCTAAGTTACAGCCCCAGGACAATAACTCCCTGCCTGCTGCCATACTCCCTGCCATGCTCCCTATTATGATAGAACCTTGAATCCAAAATTAAATGCTTATTTTATAAGTTTCCCTAGTCATGGTGTGTGCTGGATAGTTTTATATCAACACATGCTGGAGTCATCTGAAAGGAGGTAATCTTAATTGAGAAAATGCCTCCATATAATTCAGCTGTCAAGCCTTTCTTAACTAGTGATTGATGGAAAAGACCAGCTACTGGTCCTGGGTGCCATAAGAAAGCAGGCTGTGTAAGTCATGATAAGCAAGCCAGCAAGCAGTCCTGTACTCACTGTTTTAGAAGATGAACTGTTTTACAAAACCATGAGTGAAATTAAACCTTTCCTACTCAAGTTGCTTTGGGTCATAGTGTTTCACCACACCAATAGTAATGGTAGCTAAGACATAGTATCTCTCACAGAAATGGAAAATTAACTAATACAGGCAGAAAGGAGAGGCAAGAAGAAAGCAAGGAAGACAGGACTAAAGCAAGAATAAAACACATAAAGACAAACAGTGAAGTCTATCTTTCCATATCCAGCATGTAGAACTTCTGGTAGCATCATTTGGGACATATAGAGTTCACATAGATCTGTCCCTCTGGTTCTGCTATTGATAGCGTACATGGGACATCATCTGAGGTGCCACTACTGAGTGCTTACAGATTTCCTCAGAAGAATAGTCTACATTTACAAAACATTTCATATATGTAATTAATTTCAGTATTGCAACCACCTAATGATATATTATTTTTATCACTGTTTCATGGATAAATAATTTAATGTACAGGGAAGCTGAATGACAACTATTAACACATATAGTTGACTTGAAACTCAGGATATCTGACTCCAGAGACTGTTCCTAGCACAGTGAAAGATGACCTAATTGACCAAAAGCTGGTTAGCCTCACTATGACTAAGTTTTTGGTATTTGATCATCTTCAGATCTTCTCTGCCTCCTACAGGCACCTGCCCCACCTTCTACTTATCTGCTAGTGCCTAAGCCATGGTTCTTTGCCTGTGAAGGCATCCACATGAGATGAGTAAAAGAATAAAGTCTTGCTTCAAATCTTGGCCTCATGTTCTGCTCTCAACGCAGGTCTTTATTTTGACTTGTATCCATTGTTCCAGGCTAGAGTCTTTCCTATATAACATTTTATACATGAGAATCCAATGAGCATGGTTTTTAAAAGCTACAGCCCATAAAACATTATTACAAAAGTTTTATGTTTTGATAAGCCTCAAGAATGGTAGAAAAGATAAAGAGGTCCAAAGAAAATAATAAATCATGAGCTGAAGATGCTTAAGAGCTTTGATGGGATCTGAAACGAAGCTAGCAAGTCACAGCTCTGAGCTCTATTATGCATCTTCACTGAAATTCACCTATCAGGTCAGACTCATGTCTTACAAAACTAAAACTTTTCATTTATCACTGCTTCGAGAGTTGTTGACTCTTCTGATTTCCAAAATGTATTTCTACTCCCAACTAGTATTTACTATATTTATTCAGTGTGTGCAGTTATGTGCACATGCTAGTGAACCAACAATCTATATCAAATACAATGTCTTTAAGTTAAAGATTCATCAAAAACAAGATTATGTGCAATAAATTTACAGAGTTTCTGGACCAGAAGTTTACCAGAACCTTAAGCTGTATTTTCCTTGGAACAGTGTTTCTGTACTCACTAAGTCAATGTTTACAGCCACCTTACAGGACACGACTTCCACAAAGAAATTGATTGAAATTTTCTAAGGAAATAACTGAATAATAGAAACATGTGTTTCTTAAAAAACATATTAACTGACAATGAAACCTTTCTAAGAAAAAATCTATAGTTCAAGTATCAAATTTCTGAAGTCATAGTTAGCCTGAGATTGATTTTATTATTCCCCAGGGCATGGAGAAAGCAAGCTGGCCCCTGGTGGCCTGCTGCTGCCTCTCAGAAGAGTTATTGTAAATCCTTAGAAGAGTGAGTAGTTAAATAGTAAAAAGCTGTGGAGAAGAGCTTATAGCTTGTCTTAATCTAAATAATCAGAAAATATCAAAAAATTCATAGCCTGAGTTCAAAGCAAAACTTAATTCTGTATCTTTTGGGAGATACTTGCATCTGGCTTTTAGCTGTATAATCTACCTCTTTTCTTTCTAGTCAACAAACTAGGGGCCATGATTGACTGAATCCATTCAACTACTTTTGGGTCCCATTCTCTCCCATCTTCTGTCCTTTCCTCTCTCTCACCTACTCCCTTCCCTGTCCTTTTGAACTAATAGCCATGGAGCAGCTAAAAATACCGATGGCATTCCTTTAAGCATCACAGACACAGAAAGGAAAACCTCTGACCTTCCCTGAAATAAACAGGGTACTGCAACAGGCAATGAAGTCAGAGATGAAGATGGTAGTCGTATCACTCTTCCTGAGAGAAAGGCCCAGGTTGGAAGGAGCAGGAAGTGTCCAAAACACAGGAAATCGGTGCATCTGCCATACATCCCTGAAGTGAAGGTACAAATGAGACCAGCTTCCTGCTGAGTTTCAATTCAAATGTGTAGTGCCATTCTGTATCTGGTTCCTCACATTAATTATTTTGGCCCCAAGTGCCAACATGGAATGACAATTTTGATGACTATAAATTTGGTCACAATTTCATTGCCAGAAAAAAAAGCATGGAAACTGTTCTTTTGTGTTCTGGCCTTGAAAATAGCTGAGAAGGAATCGTCAGCTCCCTTTTGGATTCCGCTGTGTCTTTCTCAGTGCTTGAAGAAGGCACATGTTCTCAACAGAGTAAAGAAATAATCACACAGAGTTATGGGTCAGAAATCCTTTTTTTATGTTTTAATTTAAGCTTGATGTCCTCTGTCAACCTCACACATGTTTCTTCGTCTGGAAAACTTTAATTTCGTTTTGTGTTTCTATGGTTTTTTTTTTCTGTCTTATATTAACCATGTTCTTCCAGTGTATCACTTGATTTGGAGTATAGAAGACTACCTTCTATAAAAATGACCTCTGTTTGTGAGTTCATGGCTGAGGAATGTCTTAGTTCACTGTGATACCTCAGACTAGTTTCTCATCACATATCCATGCCTATCCTCCCCGATCTTCTCAGTTTAGATCGTATTATTGGGATGTTAGGTTCTTGTCTGGTTTTCAGTTCTATGATATTCATCCCAGGTTTATTGACTTTTCTTCAGGTCTATACCTTATTAATTTTTCTCCTTCTTGTAGTTTTCTAAAGTATACAGTGCTAAGGTGGAACTGCTCCCAGGTCTTGAGTTTTCCAGACACACTGCCCCACTCCTTTGCTGGTATATTTCTACACTGTTAGCCACTGGGCACCTCCATGGGCATGTTACATATGCTCCAGTGTGTCAACATAGAGTGCAAGAAGGTCCTCTTGGATTCTTCTCAACATTATAATCTTAAGCCTAGAAATCCTCAGTTTTAAGTTCTTCCCTCTACCATGACAGTACAGGAGAGGCCTGGCAAGGCTTGGGGACCAACAATGTGACCCTCAGTCTCCCTAGGATAGCCACAGTCTAAATCATTCCCCAAAGCCAAGAAGGTCCTGGGGACAAGTTTCGTCAGTACATCTGCTCCCAACCATCCAGAAGGAGGAAAAGCAAGAATGATACTTAACTCACCTTTGGGCAAAGACCACAAACCCTAGGTGTGGCACATTCACACCCTTGCAATAATTTAAGATAAATCAGCCTGTGTTTATCTTCACACTGTCCAGATGCAAGGCTATTTTCATCTTTCTTTTGGAGAATGACAAAATTATCTGAGAGGGTAGGTGAGGTAACTGGAGGTGGAGTCAGTCTGGCTTCAATATCGTTATCCTAACACTCCATCCTAGATAGATTCCACTTCTCATGTTTATCTCTCACACCTCTCAACCTCAGCTCCAGAAATCTGCAGGCCTCACGTAATGAGAATGCTCACAGTACCAGGCCCCTATTGGAGCTGGAGCGACTGCCCTCCCTCCTCCTGTTTAGAGATCTTTCTCCTTGCTTGCATCAGTGTTTTTAAAGTCAGTGGATTTAGGTTTTAGTCCACTCACTTGTTACTCCTGAAGGTACGTGAGAGATGGAGACAACTTAGAGAATCTCAGAATTAGGGTTTTAATCTTTTACAATATTTAAATCTCAAACATCCTATTGGGTATAAGTGACAGTGATTGTAGATTCTTTTTTCACCTGTTTTACTGCAAGGGTCCAAGGGGTGATAGGTATATAGAAGCACGGGGATTTACACCCTTGATTTTGTACTGCTATTTAAAGAAATTTTCTCTGTGAGTAGAGACAGTCTCAGCAGCCCAGGCTGATTTCATTCTGACAATCTTTGTGCCTCCCCGTCCAGAATGCTAGGATCATAGGCAGATGGCACCAGACCCAACAGAAGATTCCCAATAGAAGGTGACTCGAATTATGGCTAGAAGTAAATACAGGAATTAGACAACCAATACCATTGTGGAATGGTTTTTCAAGAACAGATGACATATAGAATTTGGAAACCAAAGATCTATGAGAAAAACTGTAGTTAACTTGAGAGACCCAAAAGTCTTCAGTGAGAAAGTGAGGCCAGAGAGAATCAGTGAGGACATGTCCAGAGGGCAGGACGAAGGAATTATTATTATCTCTGGCCCTATGTCTACCTCTTCCAACTAGAGCATGTGCAGAGGTGATCAAGAAGGGTTGGTTTTTCAGGAAGGTACATTGTTGTTCTTGGTTTGGAAAACAATCAGTGACCAAACTATAACATGAAAGAACAGTGCAGAAGATCTGTACTTTGGGTGACAGTGTCTGTGTGGCCTATGCAGGCTGCACTGCTGATGCAAGAATAGTGATCAATAGAGCCTTGGTGAGTGCCAGAGCCACCAGCTGACTATGGAAAATCCAGTCTCTATGGAGTACAACACTCGCTATGTTGATAGTAAGTTTGAGTCAGTGCTACACACAGAGCAATGAGTTATTGCCATTTAGCATCTCTGCTCTCATTGTGAGTTTTGACTATGATGGCATCCCCAAACTCTATCATACTGACCCTTTAGACACATACCATACCTAAAAAGCCAATGCCGCAGCCTAGGGTGCCAAGTCAGTGCATGCATTTCTGGAGAGAAACTACATCAATGATGCCATCAAGACAAACAATCTGATGAACAATCCAGTCACCAAGGCATTCCTGGTAGTGGTCCAGTCTGGTGATAAAAACATTGAACTTGCTATCATGAGGTAGCACCAGCCCCTAAGGATACTAAATCCTGAAGAAATAATATATAACTGAAATTGAAAGAAAAACAAGAAACAAAAAAAGTGTCCTGATATAGTGAGCATCTGTTGGAGCAGATTTCAGCCTTGGTTGTGAGTGAGCTTTGGTATTGTGGACTTGAGCCTACTTGTTCAAGTGGCCAAAAATCTTTTTCATTAAAAAAAAAATTTCTAGTCAAGACACTTCAGGTTTTATTTGGATATATCTATCTAGCATTGCATGCATTTGAAGGATTTACAGAGCACAAGAAACCACAGGAGAACCAACAAATGAACTGTTAGTAATTGATTGGAAACAAGTATAAAAAGTCAAAAATAAATCCAAGAAATAATTAGGAAAGAAGATATCTGACACATGGTGATTAATGTGATCACAGGAGATTTGAATATAGAATGACTTCATTTTTTCTTGTTTCTAAGTCTCATGTGTGGCAGGTAAAACTATTGACCAAAAGTGAGAAATACAAATGATGTGCAAGTTGAACCATAAGGAGGAGAATTTGGTGAATTTTCTTTTGAAAATGCAGTTTTAGTTGCCTACTAAGAAACATTCAGAAAACAACAATGTAAGTCCCTTTCTAGAAATAATTTTTTTCATAATAATTTAAATATTTACCAATAACATTTTTATAAGTAGAGAATATATATGTTTATTTTAGTGCTGGGTTACAACTTTGATAATAAGATTTATACCATATAGTTCATTTTTATCAACCCTACAGAGGTTTATTTTAATTTATCTTGCATGAAACCTTAAGTGTAATCAGTGCTTAATTTATTTCATCACAGGAATTAAAGGACAGATGAATGGTTGGTTGGATGTGTGTGTGTGTGTGTGTGTGTGTGTGTGTGTGTGTGTGTGTGTGTGTAGATGGATACATGGATGGGTGGAAGAATGGATATATGGATAGGTAAATGGGTTGGTAGGCATATGGATTAATGGATTGATGGACAGAGGATGAGTGAATGGAAAGATGGATGAATATGTGGATAAGGTGGAATACAAGGATAGATCGATATGTGGATTGTGGATAGATGGCTGCATAGATAAGTAGATGAAGAGATGGTTTTAAATACCCAGAGAAATAAAGTAAAAGGGGATTTTTTAAAATGGTATTTAACTAATATAATTACAAACTGTTATTTGCTACCAGAAATCATTTGTTTTATATTTTCTTAAATTTGTTAGCTTATGTAGTCATAATTAGCAGCATTATTAGTACAAAGGTGAACTTGCTGGTAACTCAGCAAATCAATTCTTTGTGCATTATTAATTCAAGACATAATTTATCAAGTTATTATCTCATACATTATAAATAACTCATTTGCCTCTGCTGTTTAGTTGATGGCTGGGTTTCCATGAAAGTTTCATGTTCACCTCACTGTTATACTTCAACCTTCTAGCAGCTTCTATTACACTCATGATGGACTTCATTCCAGGATGAACATAATTCTCATTGTAATTGTTATAACAGATATCACATGTGATCTAACTAGACTGTAGGAAATAAAACAATCTCTGCCAGAGTCAATAGCAATTTTACACATCAGAAAAACAATTAGCTAAATATCAGTCTAACACCTTAAGACTACACAAGCCTGTAAAATGTAAATAATGAATTCCCTGTTGTCTAGTGATAGGAACCATGTAGTCATTGCTAATATTTACAGAATGAAACAAATTACTCAAAAATTAAATGTAACTGTCACCTTTCAGATTCAGAGGTGATATTTCAAATTAAAGTATGTCTCACCTTCCTAAAACTATTGACCACTCTCATAACATAGCCACCTTGAGAACAACTTCCATTTGAAATATTTCATACTTTTGACCTTAAACATCAGTACTTTCTGAGCCCATATTTTTATCCATTAAATGTTTTTCAAAGTTATTGCGTGTTTAAGAGACATGAAAAATTAACTTATGTGAGTCATCAGTAGTTGACTTCATTAACAGAAGTTAATTATATGCTCTACATGGTCTCCTTCACAAAGGATGTATTATTCCACTATTAGACTTACCTATCATGTTTTGCCACTTTGTAGCTACGTTACTTTTATCCTTGTTGTGATCAGATGCTGTGATAGACAAATTAAGTGAGGAAAGATTTATTTTTTCTCTCATCTTGAAAGGGTTTCATTTATATTTGATTAGAAGACATACTAGGGACAGGAAGTGAAGGGGAAAGATGAGGCCTGAGGAGAGGAATAACCTTTAAGGGTCCCAGTTACCTAGTTCCTCCAACTTGACTCAACCTCTTAAAGTTTCCAGAACCATCAAGTATAACACCACAAGATGGGAACAGAGGAGCCTATGGGGGACATATCATACTCAAACCACAAACAAGCTTCCACATAAATGATAATCATCAAGTCTTCTGGCAACTTTTGCTTCTTAAAATATCAACCAACCAATGATTCTCATATAACACAGAAGTAACTTTGTCCAAAGTTGCTGGTTATGCATATTTTTGAAGTAGGTAAATACATAGTCAAAATTGCTTATTATAAAACATGAGATGGAGTGGAAAGATGGTTCAATAGGTAAAAGTACTAGCTGCCAAGGCTGATGACCTGAATTCAGCTCCCAGAGCACACTGTCCCAGAATAAGCTAATGCAAGTGTGGTCAGTAAGGAATAGGCCTTACTGAACAGTTGCTACTGATTGCTCCTTTCCATCGCTCCTCCCTGTTTCTTTAGCACTTTAGTCTTCATCTTCCTACTTCTTTACTGATTTCATTCCAGCCCATAATCTTTTAGTAGCCAGGCTTGATACTTTGGTCTTCTCAAGTTTCTTATTTATTTATTTATTTATTTACTCACTAATTTTTAAATTCGGTGTGGAGAGGCATAGACACATGCTTGCCAAAGTATCTGTGACAACTTGCGGGAGTAGGTCCTCCCTTTCTACCACGTGTGCTCTGGCAGTTGAATTCAGTTCATCAGGCTTGGTAACAAGTGTGTTTTACCTATTGAGCCATCTCCCCCACTCCATCCCATATTTTATAATAAACAATGTCGTCTATATCCTTATCTATTTTTAAAATATGCATCAACCAGCTACTTTGGAAAAAGCTATGTGTGCTGCCCTCTAGAAACTACCAGTGAGATGGAACAATCCACATGTAGTCATTACCATGCGATTCTGTCCTACTCTGTTTTCTGTTACTGTAATAGAATAACATCGACTAGATAACCTATTTTTTAAAAAAAGGTGGGTCTTGGTAAGCACAATCATAATAGTAGCATTTGGGAGGCTTAGACAAGAAGTTTTCTATAGACCAGCCAGGACTACAAAGTAAGACTCCATCCCCAAAACAAAACATCTTGTGCCAATATGACTAGGGTAATTTTTTTCTAGCATGATTGAGGCTCTGAGATCTCTCAGTACTACAAAAAGGGAAACAGCTTTCTTTCTTATAATTTTAGGGCCTTGGAGATACTGCTATCTGGCATCAAGGTGCTGGTGTCTGTTAAGAGTCATCTTTTGGTATAACAAGGCATACATACAACATCATATTATTGGATGGGAGGGATGCCTTGATGAGTTTGAAGATTACATATGAACTTTCCCAGAACACATTCAAAACACAGAAGAAAGGCAACATACTATTAAATATTAGGTAAGCAGGGAGAAATTTGCACTTGTTCACTCCTGTATCACTTAAAGCCACATCCACAAATAAGAACCTCTGTGAAGCAGATGGCTTGCCAGATTCACAATCTTTCCAGTTCTCAGCCAGAAATTCCTTATTAAGACTCTTGAGCAATTTTTAGTACTGCCATCTAGAGCCATTTTGTCCAATTTCTTAGGAGCTAGGAAATGAGAGCCCAGCTGTGTAGCAAGGCCATTGAGACTCACCACCATTTATGATTCCTTTGTTTGCCTCACAATATATATCAGTGTTCAAATGTTCTTTCAAATCAAGCTCTGGAAACATGCTACTGCCTAAAGCAATCTGCTAACTGTTCCTCCATGTTGATTCTATTTCTGGGATCATGGCTGATGAGGAAGAAGCACATTTTCCAGCCTTCCTGGAGCATAGGAATGTGTGAGGCATTACCATACAGCTAATGATGGCAGGTTCCATGGTATATGCAGCTCCTATCTCCCTGCAGGAAGCTGCTTCCATTATCATCTCTTTCTTACTTTCACTGGTCTGAAAAAACAGCACCCCACTGAGAAAGATTGTTTAAACCACAAAATGGTATCTAACTGCTGAGAACAGAAAGCCTGGATCTCAAGGCAGTCTCATGGCACAATACAAGTTATTTGCTCTGAGCTGCTAGGCAAGCCCTTAAGTGTTACATGGCAGAGGAATAATCTGGACAGTTGATACATTTTTATGCATATCTTTGTTACAGTTTTGTTTACACAGAAAGTAAAGCACAAGGGAGGGCAATTTCTTGGTAACTTTGCCAAGCAACAGACATTTCCCTTCTGAAGCCACCACTTTAAGTGGTCAGGGGCTCATTCATCATGAAGAAGCAAAATCAATGGTCCTTCTAGACTATCTAAACAGCACAGAGCTAGTTATGCTTTACAGATATTGTTCTGCAAATTTGAGAATGTCAAGAAACTGGATCCACTGACACTATGTACTTTAAAATTATGAAAATTCTGTTACGCATCTTCTTGGCATCCTGTAAGGTGTCTGACCAATGCTCTGAGCAATATGAACAGGAGGAAGAATCACTAGGAAGAGCTCTGGTGGCACAAGGATGGACACGACCTTCTCTAAAACTCCAGTTCTGCAGACAGAGTTCATCAAATTGATTTCACGGAGTTTTCTTCAGTATCTCTCTTACTGAATTAAGTTTTTAAATCCTCTGCTGTCTTCATAATCTTATTCAGCAGTTTGTATTTTCCATTACTTCGATGAGGAGTTTATTTCTATCCCCTTTGAGTTCCCTCTCATATTCACTTGTATCTTCTTTGAATTTCTTGAATTATTTGATTGTATTTACAAAAAGTTTAAAAACCTTATTTTATTTATATTTTATGTATGCATGTTCTTCATGTATACCTGCATGCCAGAAAAGGGCATGCAGTTGATACATTACATTGTAGGTTATAAGCTACTGCATGGGTGCTGGATATAGAACTCAGAACTTTGGAAGAGAAGCTAGTGCTCTTAACCACTGACCCATCTTTCCAGCACCTATAAATGTTCTTTTAATTCTGTATCCTGCAATTCATCTAGGTAATTCCCATTAGAGATTATTTCTATAAGCCTAGTGGTCTTGTTTGGTGAGAATACATGCTGTCTTCGTGTTTTATGATGTTCATTTCTGTAGTGGGACCTGATCATATTGATTATTTCATCAGTTCTGTGTCTATTATAAGGTTCTAGATACTTTATGTTCAGTGGAAGTCTGGTTCCATTAATTACTGTTGCCAGAACTTGGTTAATGTCAACTCAACTAGGAGTAAGAAAATTAGTTCTTCAGTTATCCAGTGTTGATTATTGATTGGAGAGATTAATTGGAGTGATTCTAATTCGGTGGTAATTTCATGGGTGCAGAGTGTCTTATATGGTGGGCCTCCCAGCTAGGTCTGGGCCTGTAAAAATCAGTATGAGACAAGGGACTAGGCAACCTCTTGGAAAAGACTATAAGTGTAGCTCCTGGCAGGACCTGGCCTGAAATGGGTCAGACTCAACAAGAGATACAAATTCTAGCTATGTCTGGAGGAACAGCATGGGAGACCTTAAAAGGGGAGGCCTCTGGGTCACACTTGGCAAGAGGGGTGGAGGATATGGTTCCTGCTTAGATTTCTGCCAAGAGGGGTAACAGGGAGGAGTGGTGACTATAGTTGTAGGTGAGGATCCTGGATCACATTTATCAAGAGCACTGGTGAGTGGATACAATTCTCAGCTGTAACTTTGTGGGAGGAAGGAACTGAATCACACTAACCAAAAGAACTTGTAGATGTAGTTCTCACTTGGGACTGGAGGGCCAGCATGGAGTGCTCAGTAGTATGAGAGAAGTATCTGGGACATACTAAATGAGAGCACGCCAAACTGTTTGGCATAACAATTGGAAAGACAAAAATTCAAGTGTGGTGGTGCATGCCTTTAATACCAGTATAAAGTGGAAGCAGGGTCTAGAATACAATCCCAGTCTCCTCTATCTAATAACTTTGAGGCCAATATGAACTATATGAGACCCTACCTCAAAAAAAGAGAAAATAAAAGTTATGATAGTGACAAAATTAAATTGTAAATGAAAAGGGAGTATATAAAAGCCTATTATTTCTAATATTTTAATTAGGAAAAATTTAAGAACAAATAAATTGTGTTATAACCACACTAATGTTATATTATATAATACATAATAAATTCATAGTATAAATTTAATATAATTCAGTTATCAACCCATTAATAGTTATAATCCTACAGAAGGTGGAAACATGAAATTCCATGCTCAATACTAAGGTCAGTCTGACAAGCAGAATAATTTTTTTACTTATAGTAGGACTTTAATTATAGAACTAACTCTGTCTTACACTTTCCTCCAAATTGAAACATCATATCTTGAAGGGAAGTTTCTTAAGCACCAAAATAGCAACTCAAAATAGCTTCTGGAAGTCCCTAAAACTGACTAAATTCACTAGGCCCCTCCCTACCAGAGTAAACTGTAAAAGCTGGGCGTTCTTCTCAAAGAATGTGAAACTGGGAGACAAAGAAGACTTTGATAAGCCAATCTTCAAAGAAGACTCTCAAGCTAGACCAGCTCCCTGGAAGATGCAAAGACTAGATGACTGCCTGGATAAAGTTTAGACCAACTGAGACACAAGGAAAGAATGCTCTTCACTCGGTTGAGCTGCCTGAAGGCTGTGCAGTGTGCTCCTGGTCCTCAGCTTTGTGAGCTGTCACCTATGTTCTGGTGAGCTTTGGTGATGCAGCTGTCTTTCAGTCATTTCTGTACCTTTAAGTAACCCCTCACCCATATTCCTGTAAATTACCCCAATAAAACTCATGGATTCACCAAGTTGGACTTTGACAGCTCCCTGTCTGGGGTGAGTAGACATGTGGTTTGTATCTCCCTAGGAAATGTTTTGTCAGACTACATGATATCTATGGGGAAAGAACAAAAAGGAAGACAAAAACTGAGAGGTACTTACACAGTGAATATGATGGTGCTTCCACTTTTAATTTTTTTTACATCATTTAAGCAGTAAATTAGTTTTCTTTTTTGTTTACATTTCTGTCCAAAATATTTTGGGGATAGTGTTTCTCTGTGTAGCCCTAGCTGTCTTGGAACTCAATACTGACCAGGTTGGCCTCTAACTCATGAAAACTCACATATGCTTTCTGAGTGCTGAAATTAAAAGCATGTACTCCATGTCTGGCTGCATACATTTACTGATGAGCATATTAATTCTGGAGGTTAATCAATCAATCAATCAATCAATCAATCTCTCTCTCTTTCTCTCTCTCTCTCTCTCTCTCTCTCACACACACACACACACACAGAGAGAGAGAGAGAGAGAGAGAGAGAGAGAGAGAGAGAGAGAGAGAGATACAGTTTAGCCAGAGGGGAAACCTGCTATGACTTTTTTCATGCTCAAGTAAACAAAATATGCCCACAGTCATGAATTAAGGAAGCAATGTCATTTGTTTGTGGTTTTGAGTGATTTTCTTGCTTAAAGACACTTCCTTGGAGTTTTGTAAACAGCTTGTTTCCTCTAATAGTTGCATAATTATGTACTCACTGTTTTGAAATGAAAATAGACTATAACGTATTGCCCTGTGATTATGCTCTGGCCTCTTCCTTCCCTTTGGTCTCCCACCTTTCATAGTTGCCATTGGCATCTTGACTGAAGCATACCAAAGTGCCTGAAGTATACTTGACCTGAATGTGTCATATCCAGACTCTGGTGCTCTGAAGTTCTATTAGGCCAAGGGGTAAATATTCCTCCAGACTTCAGAACAAAGGCTAGGCTTTTGCAGTTCAGACCCCAGAAAGAGGTCCAAAGGCCTGCCACTTCAGTCAGTCCCTAGGTGACACCTTTGCCACTTTACAGAATATGAAGCTGTCTTGATATGCCAAGGACAGTTCTCAGAGCACTCACTGCTTATGTTTCTTTTTTTACTCCAGCTTAACATAGAGGTTTGAGAGGTCCAAAATCACATTCCTTCTCTAAACCAGATCGTTTCGAAATCCAGCCTTGCAAATAAGTGACATAACACAGCAGAAGAGTATGGTGGGACTCAGCTGATGTTCTCAACACAAGAGAGATTCAAAGAACTTCTCTTGGATGTTTTGTTCACTGAGTGGGTATTTTCTTTCCACATCATCTCATTTATTAGACCTTACCAAGTTTTCCAATGCACTTTGTCTGAACAAATATTCTCCTGAAAACTGCTTCCTTTGAGGACAAGCATTTCACTAGATTCTTTATTAAACATTTTCAACTTCATTTCTTCTGAATTAATAGAATCTGGATTGTTGGCTGAATGTTTATGAAGCTGTAAGCCCAGATAATTAGAAAAACCATTTCCCTTAAAATCACACAACTCATGAACTCAAAATCTTCAGAAGATTTCACTCTCCTAGACCAATGTGAATAAACACAAGGTAATAGAACTAACAACAGTACAGGAATATTATGAATTACTAAGGTTCAAAGAATGATAAATGGCTTTTACTGGATATGAAAGACAATAGTTTTAATTATTGAATTAGAAGGTTGTCAGAGAATATAAAGACCTGGGTGTGTACAGTAATATGAAAACAGTTTAGTTTATTTAATTCACGGGAAAAAATTCCCTAATCCATTTTGAAATTTACTACTGACTCTTGTATTGTTAGAGTAAATATTATATCTCCATGATACAATTAATGATCTCTCTATCCTTGGAGGAGAGCTATTGCGTTTCAAACTAGAGTGAGCAGCTGAATATTGGAGAATAACTGCAGAGGCTGTTGCTCAGTTATTTCCAACCTCAACCAGGTGCCAGTTGTATTTGTTGTTGAATGAGACTGAAGAAGGGAATTAGAAAGCATGGCTGGCCACCTTTTTGTATGACAACCATTACTTAAGCAGATTCTCCCAGGCTGGAATCTCTGGAATCATTTCTCGGGCTACATCATGTTGCCCTGGCCTCCACCTCCACAGTGCTATTTCATTCCATTGTAAGAGTTGGAAAATGATTGATAATCTGTAGAAATATTCCTATGCACACCCTAAAATGTTCCAGTATACTATTTCTTATTCATAAAGTTGAAGTGGAAATTTGTGGTTTCTTTGGAGACTCCGTTATGTAATGTGATTTTTGTGGAGACTGTCTTCTGAGAGGATGTCTTACTGAAGCAAGCATGTGGGAAGATGCTTTGCGGAGAACAGACACATAAGAGAGCACATGCTCTTTGGAAAGGGTACAGTGTAAGCCGACAGACAATGAACACTGTTGTGGCATTGGTCCGCCTTGCCACTCTCTTTTTTTTTTTTTCCTAATTTCATGTTATTTTATTACTTATTCACTTTACATCCTCCTCACTGCCCTCATTCCAGTCTCCCTCTCCCATAATCTTCCCATCCTCTCCCCCTCCTCCTCTCCTCTGAGCAGATGGGGGCCCTCCTGGGTTTTCCCCCACTGTGGGGCATCAAGTCTCTGTGTCACCTTGCCATTCTCGGCTGGTCTTCACTGGGCTTTGCTGAATCTGCTCTTCGCTCCAACTCTGTAGCATTGGTTCACCTTTCCTTTTTTACTGACCATCATTTGTGGTGACTTTGTAGAAAGAAACACAACAAAAAACTTCTCATGATATTCCACTGGCTTCTTGCTGCTTCCACAGACTTGGCCTAACTACTGGATCTAACTGCTGATGACGTTTCATGAATGATGTTTGCGAATAGATCAAGTTACTACTGCTGCTCATTTGCATGAACTGAACTACTGATATTCTGACAACAAAGACTGGAATTGCCCCAAAGAACTATTTATAAACAGGTCCACCCACATCCTCCTTTGCCCTATTAACCTTTCCTTTCCACGATCTCTAGTGGGTAGTAGGCTAGAAGGGAAGCTAAAGCATTTAAGATCCCTCATTAAAGTAAGTTTTGAAAAATCTAATCGTACATAAAGTATCAAGAAGTTAACAAGCTGTCTAGTACTCACTCCCAGATCTTGTGTTTAGGATCATTGCCTAAACTCTGTTCATTACTTTGTTCGTTACTCTGTTTGGAAAATCCTCAAGAAACATGACAGAGGCAAAGTAAACACACAAGAAGGAAGAATGAAATATATTTGGGTAGATAGAGTTCATGGGTAATTACTGACCCTTTAAACAAAGACACTCATTCAGTAAAAATAGTTCAGCAGTCTTGTCACTGCAAGAGGTCATATGCTAGGAGACAAACAAGGCTTCTGAACCTCTTGTCTTGGATCTTTACACCCTACTCTATGCACAGACAGGTTCTGGGTATAGGAGACTAGCAAACAACAGTTCTTTTTCTCTCTACCATAGTCCAAAACCATTTGAGGAATGAGGCAACTAGGCATCAATTGGGTGAATATTATGTTATCCAGTACTAAGTCATGCTGAAGCTGTGATTCCGTATGCCTGTCTAAGGAGCCTATTCATGCACACTGACACTCCCCTTTGGACAACCCTACCAAAGGGAAAATTGGAACAAGACAGTGAACATACTCAGTCAGGATAGTGGAGATATAGAGGAAGTTAAAGGAATTCCAGATGCTTTCTGATGTTTAATATGCAAGCTCCACCCAGTCAATGTGGGCAGCTACCTATCCATGTTGTGGCTCAGTGCTTCACTAGAGAAGACTATACAAAGGACAAATGAGAAGTCAGCCCTGATCCTCAAATAGAAATCTCTTTACCCAGAAACTGAAACCATAGATGATCTGTGTGTGTGTGTGTGTGTGTGTGTGTGTGTGTGTATGTGTGTCCGTACCTCAGATAGCCAAGATACTCTCCATCACACTGGAACAAATCAGAAGTCACATTGCAGTGAAGGTCTAAAGCTATAAAACAAAGCTCCCTAGCTACATGCATGTGAAATCTACCACCATGGCTGTGTGAGCACAGATACCACTAATCATATCAGGAGTCAACACAAGGAGATAGGTTTAAAGAAGTACTCACAATAGGGAAAAATGTCTCAGTACCACTGTACTTCAAGGGAAGAAAAATAGAGGTGAAATCTCACCCCCTAAAAAAGATGAAGAGATTAGTCACACTTAACACAAAAATGCTGAGCTGTTGCAATACAATGAGATTGGGCCCCTATATATGACCAGACCCTGCTCTGCCCAAATACTATGCTGCATTCAGCAATGGCACTCATATCAGACACATTTGGCAACGGCAGTATGAAAGTCAACTGCCAACGAGAGTCTCCACACCTACAAGCAGTAAAGACTCATCAAGACAAACTCTCCAATGGAAGCCAGAGCACTAGCTTCTTAAGTTTAACCCATAGAAGTAGGGGGTCGGAGGGAGGGTGTATGTATAAGGGGGAGGAATGCATTTTGACCAAAATCTTGCTAAATTAATGCATGTTTCCTTGTGAACCAAAATTATCTCTCAGTTTTACTTCCAGGATCATAGATAAAAGGCTCTGTAGCTTTCCAGCTACCTAAAACTCAAACATAAAAATATCTTCACAATGATCTATAAACAGTTACTGAAAGAACCATTCAGAGGCTGTTCCAAAGTATTAATTTGGGGAAAACTTTCATTTACTGTTAGTTCATTTTTTTCAGCAAATCATTTTTCATAAGGATGTCAAACTGAAGGCTTTAAAGAATAGTCAACACCTGTACCTCGTTTGAACATGAAAAAGACTAAGTGAAAATGTTTATTGGAACATAGTCTGATTTTACAAGAAAATAACTCATATAGATTTTTTAAGATAGTTATTTTTACTATAAATACCAAGTGTTCATTAAAGACAATTTGAGAAATGTCATTTTAAAAATATGAGTAATACTTTGCCAATATTCCTATTGGTACAACTAAATTTAAACATAAGGTATTATAATAATTTCATTGACAAACTTTCATATAACCTTCAGTTTTTCTGTGTACTGCACATGCTTTCCTCATATAGTCCTAGTGGGAATGATGGCTAGTTCCACTTCCTAAGACAGATGTGTTGCCCAGAAGTGATGAATCCCAGAAATGCAGGAACATAGGTGTCAAGGTTCTGTTTTTAGGCTATGGTATATGATCATAGAGAACTTAGTACATTCAGATCTGATATAGATTAGCTTCTACAATGGTCCTTCTAAATTTTTGTTCTTTCCTCTTTTCCTATTTTGTTGTTAACACCAGGCTGGCCACAAAAGGCACTCACTAAGAGTTCCTTTGGTTTGAGTGCCCAGGTCCTGGCTAGATGGAGCCATCCCAAGCTCATCTACTGATGAAAGATGGAGGTAAGACTCCTTTGTTACAGTGTTAACCATTAGCACATACAAAGATACTTGAAGGTCAAAGTACTTCAAGGCCTCCTCATGTTATCACAATACCTATACCTCTCATTATGTTCCTGCCCCTCCACAGGAATCTACATTTCATTCAAGGGATAGCTCCATCACCTGCCTTAAACTTCTTAGAAGTGTAGAAAAACATACCTCATAGGCAAATTCTCTTACAAAGACAGCTACAAAGTTTTTGTTTTGTTTTTCTTTGCTTTGCTTTGTCTTGTTTTGTTTTGTAATTTAATGACCACATTTTACATAGCTATACTGAAAGGTCTGGCTGGAAGCAACTCTACCTATTCAGCTCAGACCTTTGAGGACACAGAGTTTCATACAGTAAATTGGATGCTTATCTCTAGTTACAGCCAAATTCACCAAACCATGCAGACATGCCTGGTACATAAAGTCAATAAAAGCATTTATCCAGGCCATGCATGGCATCCTTAGACCACATTTATTGGACTGAAGATGTTAGCACCAAAGAAACATTCTGATTATTATTTCACAAAGAAAAAAAAAAGAAATCATAA
Source organism: Mus minutoides (assembly GCA_902729485.2). NCBI lineage: Eukaryota > Metazoa > Chordata > Mammalia > Rodentia > Muridae > Mus > Mus minutoides. The sequence continues at coordinate 1,510,707 of LR753316.1, read as the reverse complement.
ACCCAGAAGATGCTATCTTTCTCCTTCCAAAAGAGTATTTGGGAAGAAATAGAAATAGAAAAAAGGAAGAAACCAATAAAACAGAAACAAAAAGAAATACAAAATCAATGAAATAGTTGGAATAAATCAACAAAATTGACCAACCTTTAGCCACATTAACAAAAGTATAGAAAGAAAAAACTCCAAATTAATTAAATTAGAGATAAAAGGAATACATTAAAACAAATATTAAGTTAATTCAAAGAATCTTAAAGGTATGTTCTAAATATCTGTATTCCACTAAACCAGAAAACCTAAAAGAAATGGATAGATTTCTTTAAATCCTACCTACCTAAATTAAATATAGATGGAATGAGCTATTTAAACAAAGCCATAACCTCTGGCAAAATAGAATCAGGAATTAAAACTCCCCCAATCAAAAATCAAACAAGCCGGGCAATGGTGGCACACACCTTTAATCCCAGCATTTGGGAGGCAGAGGCAGGTGGATTTCTGAGTTTGAGGCCAGCCTGGTCTACAAAGTGAGTTCCAGGACAGCCAGGGATACACAGAGAAATCCTGTCTCCAAAATAAAAACAAAAACAAAAAACAACAACAACAAACAAACAAAGCAAAAAAGCCTAGGGCCAGGTGAATTTGGCTCAAAGTTCTACCAGCACTTCAAAAAAGAACTAATGTCAATACTCCTCAAATTATACTCCACTAAAACAGAAACTTCTGGAACATTTTATAATTCTTTTTACAAAACCACTATTACACAGATACCAAAATCACATAAAAAAAAAAAAAAGACAAGAACAAAATAAAATCTTAGACCAATATACCTTATGGTGCAAAAAATTCTCAAGGATTTCCGTATATTAAACCATCCCTGCATTCCTGGAATGAAGCCCACTTGGTCATGATGGATGATCGTTTTGATGTGTTCTTGGATTCGGTTGGCGAGAATTTTGTTGAGTATTTTTGAGTCGATATTCATAAGGGAAATTGGTCTGAAGTTCTCTATCTTTGTTGTGTCTTTATGTGGTTTAGGTATCAGGGTAATTGTGGCTTCATAGAATGAATTGGGTAGTGTGCCTTCAGATTCTATTTTGTTGAATACTTTGAGAAGGAAATCCATCAACGTAATACACTATATAAACAAACTCAAAGATAAAAACCACATGATCATCTCCTTAGATGCTGAGAAAGCATTTGACAAAATCCAACACCCATTCATGATAAAGGTCTTGGAAAGAACAGGAATTCAAGGCCCTTACCTAAACATGATAAAAGCAATTTACAGCAAACCAGTGGCCAACATCAAAATAAATGGAGAGAAGCTGGAAGCAATCCCACTAAAATCAGGGACCAGACAAGGCTGTCCACTTTCTCCCTATCTATTCAATATAGTACTTGAAGTCCTAGCCAGAGCGATTCGACAACAAAAGGAGGTCAAGGGGATACAAATTGGAAAGGAAGAACTCAAATTATCGCTATTTGCAGATGACATGATAGTATATATAAGTGACCCCAAAAACTCCACCAGAGAACTCCTAAACCTGATAAACAGCTTTAGTGCAGNAGAAAGTACCCAAGGAGCTGAAGGGGTCTTCAACCCTATAGGTGGAAGAATAACCATGAACTAACTAGTACCCCCTGGGCTCGTGTCTCTAGCTGCATATATAGAAGATGATGGCCTAGTTGGCCATCAGTGGGAAGAGAGGCCCCTTGGTTATGCAGACTTTATATGCCCCAATACAGGGGAATGCCGGGGCCAAGGGATGGGAGCGGGTGGGTAGGGTAGCAGGGCCGGGAGGGGGGAGGATATAGGGAACTTTCTGGATAACACTTGAAATGTAAATGAAGAAAATATCTAATAAAAGTTGAAAAAAAATTCTCAAGGAAATATTTCTAAACCAAATACAAAATATAAAAAAATTATCCACCATGATCAAATTGTCTTCATTGCAGAGATTCAGAGATAGTTCAAAATATATAAATTAATAAACATAATCTACCAGGTGGACTGAAAAATAAAAGGTACATAATCATCTAATTAGTTACAGAAAAGGCTGTATCAAAATCCAATATCCTTATATGAGAAAAATCCCAGAGAGAATAGGAAAACAAGGAACAAAACCCAACAAAATAAAAGCAATTTATACCAGTCCTACAACCAACATCATCATAAATGAAAAGAAACTCAAAGTGTTTTTATTAAAATCATGAACAAGACAAGGACATTCACCTTCTCCACACCTGAACAATAAAAGAACTGTTGGAGATATCACCATTCCCAACCTCAAATTGTCCTACAGAGCTATAGTAATAAAAATAGCAGGTATCAACATAAAAACAGACATGCTGACCAATGGAATATAATTGAAGATCCAGACATAACCCCACATGTGGGTGTATAGGCACGTGGTTTTTGACAAAGAAGCCAAATATATACAGTGGAGAAAAAAACAGCACCTTCAACAAATAGTGCTGATCAAACTAAATAGCTGCTGCATGTAAAATAAAATAAAATCATGCCTATCACTCTGCACAAAACTCATCTCTAAATGGATGAAGGACCTCAACATAAGACCAGATACCTTAAAATGTGACAGGAGAGAGAGTAGGTAGTAAGCTTGAATTCATCGGCACAGGAAAATAGTTTCTGAACAGGACACTGAGAGCACAGACATTAAAACCAACAATTAATAAATGGAATCTCATGAGGTTTAGCTGCATGTGTAAAAATAACATTCAAAAACTTGTACTAAAGTACACCCTAAATGTCATCTTTATTAAGACTGTGTGGTAGGCACAGCGGAGCACCACCCTTGATGGTCAGAGCAGAGCCACCGAATGCTGTAGGCTGGCCTGATTTCTGAGGGGCCTAGGAGAGTGTCCAACCTGGCCCAGTTCCTTTTGATGTGGGAGGGGGACAGCATTTTGTATCTGACCACTAATGCAGCTTAGAACCACACTCAGATAATTCTGGCAAATCTTTCACAACCTAGAAAATGTTGAAAGCAACCATTCCTATTTTGGTTTTTGTATTAAATCTTGCGCGCGCGCGCACACACACACACACACACACACACACACAGACTGTGTGCTAGGTGTGCTTATGCTTCATTATTATTTTCTGTATTTTCTATACTTGAAATATTTTGTAATTTCAATAGTGAGTAGAAAATCGGAACTTTACATATAACACACTCTTTCAAGGTTTTCACCTTGAAAATGAGGATGCTCAACTCTAGAGAAAATTAATCAAGAGGATATTAATCTCATTTGACATATAAGGTAATAGCATTTTAAGGTTCCAATATGGTTTCTAGACCTCTCACCTCCTCTGCTTCAACGTGGAAACCTGATCATGTCTATTTCCTGCTGTACATGTCAAATGTTTGCTCTTTGTCCTACAGACAAAATTCCAAATTATAGTTTTAACAGTAAGGTCCTTTACACATTTGTCACCCTCCTTTCTTTCATTTTTTTGCTATCCATTCTCAGGATGGTGCTTTAGTCACCTGCACTTGTCCTTCTCCTTGATTGTTCCATGTTTGAGAAATTCAGTTGTCTTTTTTGCACCTGTCCTTCTTGCACTACCTCTGTGCCATAACTTGAATCTTAAGTTTCCCCCAAGGTCCCAAGTGTTGAAGACTTGGGGGTGGTAGAAACTTTAGGGGGAAATGGAAAGAAGTTGACTCATCAGATCTTATCCTTAAAGGGTATATTGAGACCCTAGCCTGCTATCTTTCTCTGCTTCCTAAGCACCATTAGGTGAGCATGTTCAACCACAATGTCTCACCTCACCACAGACTGAAAAGCAAAGGGTCAAGTGGCCATGCACTAAAATCTCCAAAACTGTGAACTAAGAGAAACCTTTCTTTTTTATAAGCTGATGTAGTTTTATTATACGATATTTAAATTTTTACTATAAGATATATAAAAATATTATTATAAAATACATAAAAATCCTTTAAAACCCACCATGCCATGTTCAAGCAAATCAGTAAAATCTATCATAATCCTAACCAGTTGAGTTCATCATTTCCTCTTTCTCATCAATATTGAAGTGTCACACTAACTTATTACATGCACTATAGTTAGTGACTCACATAACTACCTCACCTACCAGGCTGCATCAAGCACAAGAATTACTTACTACGTTTTCATTCTCCCGGATCTAACAGAGGCCTGGTATATTATAGAATATTTGTTTGCAAAAGAATTGATGAATGAAGGTACATTTACATGAATATTCAGTTTTATATGTAGTAACTTAATTTATGATGTGTGAAATTTTATTAAATGTATATAATATATTCTGGTTACTCTCATTCCCTACTTCCTTTATTTTACTATCTCCCTCATAGCTCTGAAGCCACCCATACAGGTTTCTTTCCCACATTCATATCTTTTTGTTCAGTCTTGTGACACACTGTGTTTAACCAAGGCTGTCTGTATAAAGCTCCTCCTGTAGCATCTTACCGATCCTCTAAGGTTTGGATGACATCCAGTGACAGAGAATTGCCTTAGATTTTCAGCAAACATGTGTATCAACTCACACATACACAATAACTATATATATTTATATATAATATATAATTACATATATTAACATCGTTATATACAAAACAATAACTATTAACTATACATATACATATATATTATGTGTAAATATTTTTATATTTATTATATATTTGGTATATATTTATATATATTTATAAGTACATATTTTTATGTTTATTATTATATTATATGTCTATTATAATGTATTATTATATGTAACACTTATATTTATTTTTATAGGTTCATATAATATATAATTTCTGTTTTTATACTATATTTTAATATAATATTTCTATATTTTATATCTTTTTAGATTATATATACTATTATATATCTATATATAACTTATATATTATAGATTTATATATTTGGGACATTATATAATATTGATAATATAGTATATAATTTATAGTTAATGAGACTTGCCAGTAGAGATATGCTTGCTGGATTGTCCTGCTTCTGTAACACATGGGTATTATTTAAGTAACTACTTGCTAAGTAAACTTTTAAATGACATAAATCACAAGGGGTCTCCTAGGCTCTGGAATTTTGGGACTTGCTTCATAGTATCGTTGCTGCAAGTGTTAACTCTCTTTAAATGACTGAGAGGTTTTCTAGATATAAGGACTGGTTTTCATAGCACTGAGCTCTAGGGCAGGAAATGGCTTAGTTTTATTTCCCCTATATTCCTGAATTAGTTTCAAGAAATCATTGTACATTTAATGAAGAACTACTAATTATGTGTTAAGAATTATGTTTTTTCTCTCAACCATATCAAGTAATGAACTTAAGTAAGACTGGTACAAAGACCTGCTTCTTAGGAGGACATTACAAACTGAGTTTAATGAGTTACGAATCTGTTCCATGAAGTCACACTATTACAGAATCACCAACACCAAATTAAATTTCAAATGGGTTTGAAACTTAATCATTCAGGGTAACATTCATGAGGCTTAATGTCTCCTGAGCTGTTTAATTATGAGACTCTAATACACTTATAATTACTATGAAATTTAACTTGGCAGCAACACTGGCACTGATTTTGTTTTTAATTTATTGCCACACGTTGTGGCAGAAATTCATGCATATTCATATTCCCTGAACATACATCCTGGTAGTTTGTGTACCATGTGTTCTCTGTAGGGTTATTGTTGGCTAGACACCATATTCATGATTTCACTTGACATACACAATACTATTAGATACTACATTCATGATTTCACTTGACATACACAATACTATGTATATGATTTACCACTGTCTGTGTTTTATAGGTAGAAAATTAAAATCAAGGCTAGAGAGGTTAGGGAACATGCAAAAGTTGGAGAACCAGAATTTGAGCTTATGACTTGTGTCATAACTAGAGCACATGTTTACCAAGGGTGTCTCTAGATAGGACTCTGTCCTGCTTCATCACTGTATTTACAATACTGTAGTCAGCAAGCACTAAGTATTGAATACTACCTGACCTAATGCATGGTGGATAAAAATTTGCAAAATAAAGACATGACAATATGGAAATTCTGAGAACAAACTTGGGCGATAAATACATATGAACAAATTCTGAGAACAAACTTGGGCGATATATATATATATATATATATATATATATATATATATATATATGATGAGTATTTGTCCAATTTATAAGTAATTAAAACAGACCTGAAAAAAAACAACAGAGCTAGTGCAAACAGGAAGAGAAGGTCTGAGCCATAGCAAGGCTTTGGTTCCCACCATCAATTCTGTCTTCACCTCATCTCTCTTACTCCCCTCCAGCAAGAAGAAACTGCAAAACAAGATCAGGAAACGCTGTCAGCACAACGCTGATGAGCTCAGGCTTTAGTAACATCATTCATTCTGGCCTCACCCAAATTCTTCCTTTGGTGAAAGAATCTAACTAACATGTATTTTGGTCCTCTGCTGTTAAACATGAATGATAGAAGTTTACCATTTGGCTATGTCAAGCAATACAGGAGATAACATAGTGACCTCATATTACAGTTAAACTTCAGAACACATCACCCATCGTCTCATCCACTTTGCCTGCTGCAAAAACAGGGCCTCCTGATGTGACAAGCTCATGCCACCACTGCCACATTCTACAGAGTAACCCATTTCCAAGAATCTCTTACTTAAAAAAATAAATAAATAACTCCCTGCTCACTTTTTTAAATCACTTGTGAACTTTATCTGTCTAATAAGGAAAATTATAGCAATGTAGATGGTATCCACAGGTAGTAATGACAGCAGATAACTAGATATAAATACTCTTTTTCATTCTAAGAATTTTGCATTTACTTCATATATGCATAACAACAATATTTGCTTTGCATTTGACATTGGAAACATAAATGTGATAACAATAACTATAGATCAAAAAGGATTAATGCTGCTTCCAAGAAAGCAAAAGCTATACTTGTCCTTATCCTTCCACTCACTGAGTTAAAATGCCATCACATTACTCACAGAGGGCTGAAGCCTGGAAGAAAGCAGCCAGGAAAGAGGTTTTGAGACGTGAGGAATGACAGACATCATGTGTTTTATCGTCACATGTTCAGCCTAAATGCCAGAGAAGTCGATAACCTAGAAATGTCAGTGGTCTAAAAAAATTTTTTTTTGTCCAAGAAACATCTGCTCTCTCAAAATAGGAAAGGGACAGTCCAAGAAAAAAAAAAAAGGAAACATTTGAAGAAAAAAAAATATGTTACTAACCATTTTACTCCATAAAAACACCACAGACTACAGTTGCCCTGCCCACACAGCAAAGGCCAAGAGGAAAGAGATCCATACCAGACTGTGAGGATACACTCATTCTACTCTCTTTTTGGGGCCACACTAAAGACAATTACAGTTGAGAATTGTAACTTCTGCCCTGAATGCCTCCCAAGCCACTGTCAGTAAAACCATGCTGTCAGCCTACAATCAGGCAATATAGTCTGCCTGCTAGAATATCCATAGAGGCCCACTGAGAGTCAGGACTTCCAGCATGCTCGGCAGGAAGTACTAGAGTCTCTGGCATCGGTGCTGGTGAAATGTTAAGAATAATAAGAGGCCACATCATGAGGAAATAGCAAAGGGTCCAGTTGGAGAGCAGAGCGCCAGCCTGACACCACAGTAACAAAAGGCCTTTCTCCCTAGATGCTAGCAAAGGTGGGGTAGAGAACCTGGACCAACTCCCACATCACAGAAACAAAACTTGCCTCGATAATGGGAGCAAGGCCTCAGTGAACTTCCTCCAACTCAAGGCGACACCCAACTTCGGATTTCAAAGATTTTTTTCAGTGAAAAGTCCTCATATTAGGAACTATCAGTTTCTTAAGCTGAAAAAACAAAAAGAAGACAATCGAAAGAAGCCAAGAATAGAATACAGTAAGAGATGATAATTGAAAACAATAGTTTTAAAGTTTTTTCTTAAGCATATATTAAATATATAAGTTAATCATATGTAATAATGGGTTTCACTGTTCATTTCCTTATTTTGATCATGCTCCTTGTCCCTTTTCCACTGATCTTTCCAATTAGTCTGCTTTTGCTTGTGTGCCTTTGTGGTTTTCTGGTTTGTCTGTCTGTCTGTTTGTTTGTTTGTTTGTTTGTGGGTGTCCTGGGAGTTTTAAGAAGGTTTATACAGGAGGTTGGTTGGAGGGTTATTTACATGCAAGGAAATGTGTCTCCATCTCCCAGCAACCATTACCTGGAAACAGATTCTCCTGGAAGGAGGTTCCCCCCCCCATAGCTACCATGAACTCCCTATAAATGCTGATCATAAGTGGCCCACCTTCATGGCAGGATCTTTCCAAGCCTTATCTTGGGTAAGCATAGCTTCTGTGAGACAGAGTCCATTCGTATCTCCAAAACGTGCTATGCCTCCACACATTACTCTTTCCTCAGCTCATATATTTTTTCTTACCCTTCATCCAACATATTTTCTGAACCTAGGCTTGGGAAGGAATCATAGAAATGTCTCCTTTAAGGTTCAGCATTCAGCTGTCATTTAGTCTCAGCCCTTTCGCCAGCTATGAATATTTGGATACTGCTGCCTACTGCAAAATCAAGTTTCTCTGGCCAAAGCTGAAAGCAGCACTGATCTATGTGCATAAACATCATTATTTAGAAGGCAATTTGACAGGCACATCATGTCTACTTAGCAAAAGAGTAGCTGTGATAAAGCAAGAATTTCTTTTGAGCAGAGTAATAGCAATGATCAACTCTGAAATTATGCTCATTGTAAACACCTTATCCCACACTGAGAAACCAAGGCTCTTTCTTTATGATAATGGAGGATAATATACTTTGCAAATATGAATATAGATTCATTTACCTATATGTATGATAAATGCAAATATACATGGTAAACCAGGTGTGACTGATTATGCCTGTAAACCCACGCTCAGGAGACTGTAGCCACAAGTTCAAGGTCACCCCATGCTACGCAGGGATTTCCAGACTCACCTGGGCTACAGAATGAAGCAGAAGAGTAGAACATCACTCCTTTGCATCATACAATTGAGTATCAAAGGTAGGTAGTTATTTCATAGAATACTGCAATAAATGGTACACTATACAATATCACTTACTATTGTGATTTAGCAAGTTCTGAAGTGTTTCCTCCTGCAGAGAAGAAACAGTATCTTAGACTCAAGAAGGAAATGACACAAACAAAATCCAAGGTTCAAACTTATAAGGAAATAGGATATTGAGATGCATGTAATATAATCCAGCACTCAGATGAAAACAGGAGGGTCAGAAGTTCAAAGTTATCTTGGTTCAAAGTTACCCTTGGCTACATATAAAATCCATGGCCAGCCTGTTACTACATGAAACCTTGTCTCAAAACATAGTAGTAAAATAATATAAAAATAAACCATTGCCATGTAGAGACACTCTTTGGTGGACTTCTCTGTATGGTGTAGAGGGAGCAACAAAGATGGGGCTTCTGAGTCTTTATCAGGTGGCTCATGCCTTTAATCCCAGCAGGGGCAGGCAGATTTCTGAGTTCGAGACCAGCCTGGTCTACAGAGTAAGTCCCAGGACAGCCAGAGCTACACAGAGAAACCCTGTCTCGAAAAACCAAAAAAAAAAAAAAAAAAAAAAAAAAAAAAAAAAAAAAAAAAAAAAAGAGTAGTGGGCTCTGTAGTAGTACAGACACTTTGAGTCAGCTATGTTTTTGGAAGGAACCAAAGTACACCCACTGGTTCACTGGGCTGGACTTGAGGAGAATTGTTGTGTTGGCCTAGTGTCAGTGCCTTACAATGCCTAGGGTGGATATACGTGTCTGGTACCTCCTTTTCTTGTCATTGTGAGATTGAAGCAACTTAAGAGAGGAAGATTTTCTTTGTGTGAAAACAGACTACTGTTGAGTCTAATTGTTTCCAAGCTGGCAAAGAGGACTTGCAGAAAGGGCAGTAGTTAGCGTTCCTCAGAGGAGGGTTGATGTAAGAGATAATAATGAAACTTAACAGTTGGAAAAGATCCAGAACAGAAGGACTTTTAAAAAGCAAGCCTTAAAACGTGGATGAGCTTTGGTTTCCCAAATCTCCCTCTGCTTTGCTGTGGGGCTTTTTTCTTTTCTGTGAGCCTTACTGCATATATTTCCTTAACCCTAATAAAAGCCTTTCTCTAATGGGAGCAAAATGATCAGGACCAACTTTTGCTGCTTAAATATTCTTGCATGTGTGATCTTCAACCTGATGGGTATGAGCCTTACTCTATTAACTAAAGTTTGCAAGAAATTCTACACAAGCTTGTTTTCCAGTGACAGCATACAATCTGTTTTGAGCCATTTTCCCAAAAATCTACTGTATGGAAAACTCCAATCCATCCTCCCCTGGACCCATGTCAGAGGTCCTAGGGGAAAGGCATCAGCCCATGACAGGGACCCTTCAGGTCATTTAACCATGTGAGTTCAGGAATGCCTACTGTCCTATTAGGTGTGTCCTTGGGTTAACATTGCCTCTACTGCTGTGTGTCTGGTGATTGCCACCACCAACATTTTGCCTTACTAGACCTCTTTAGACACCTGTCTGGGCTCTGCTAGCCAGGACATACAGAGCATACAGCTCACAGCCTCTTATTTTGCCTCTCATGAGACAAAAGGAATCTTCCAAATCCAGCAAAACCAACTCCCTTCATGTTTCTACCCATGTAAGGCATTTCCTCTACACTTTGGCTTCCTATGGAATCCCTCTATATCCATATCAAGAGCTGAAGACTTGGAAAGACTCTACTTCAGATTCCCCACATAGTTCCCTCAATAATGGATCTAATTCAATCCAAAAATAAATAAATAAATATGTGGAGGAAATATACTATGCAATGTGATATATAATAACCTTTGCCTTTCTACTAAGAAAATTACTTCTAATACAGAACTTCTGTAGAGGAATATTAATCCAATAACATGGCTGCTATGGAAAAGGGCCCCATCCAAAGGTCTAAGTCTTTGTGATCCAGTTGGAATGCAGACACACCACATACTTTTAATCCCTCTGGCTGAAATACTGACTTGTCCTTAGTACACATCTTTAAGGTAAAATTTGTTTATAGAAGAAAGAAGCCACGTTTGAACATGATAACTGATTGAAGGGCAAAGTGATGAATCAGAGAAAGAGTTGACAGAATGAGTCAGAGATAGAATATGCCCATCTCGAATAAGAACAGCACTGGGGGCCAGGGGAGAAGCTATTTAATAACAGCACAGGGAGAGAAAAGGTCAGTCAGTTGAGAGTTGGTACAGTAAGTGTAGTACAGTATAGTAAGTTCATGCAGTTCAGTGTAGGATCTTGAATCTTACATTCAGCATTCTCTTGTCTTTATTTTAAAGAATAATATATTGTCCATTGAGTAGTCTTTCACTTAATCTTATAAAGAATATTTCATCTAGGCCAGGCATGTTAATATACACCTTTAATGCTGATACTTAGGAAGCAGAGGCAGACATATCTCTGTGAATCCATGACCAATATTGTGTACATTGCAAGTGCAGGACAGCAAGAATTACATAGTGATGCCCTGCCTTAAAAGAAAACATTACTAGAGGATTTCTGTTTGAGAGTGATTAATCAGTGGCACAGGTTCTTTCCAGTCTGACCCAGTGCCCTGAGAAGACCTTGGGCGTTGGATGCACACTCATTTCCACAACATCCAGAGGAAGCTCAACATCTAGGTACTCAATAGGTCTAGGATCAAAGGATTTCAGGATCCCAGAATCACAAGATCACAGAGCTAGACTCTGAGGAGTTATGACTCAACCAGGATCACAGGAGGGACAGGCTCCAGTCAGAGACAGCAAGAGCAAGTAGCACTAAGGATAATGGGATAATAAGAGGCAACCACAAGAATGTAAGTAACAGAAACCAAGGCTACTTGGCATCATCAGAAAACAGTTCTCCCACCACAGCAAGGCCTGGATTAACAAATCATATCAGAAAAGCAAGATTAAGATTTAGAATCACTTCTCATGATGATAATAGAGGATGTTAAGAGGATATAAATAACTCCCTTAAAGAAATACAGGAGAACACAGAAAACAGCTGGAAGCCCTTAAAGAGGAAACACAAAAATCCCATAAAGAATTACAGGAAAACACAACCAAACACGTGAAGGAATGGAACAAAACCATTCAGGATCTAAATATGGAAATACAAACAATGAAGAAATCACAAAGGGAGACTACCCTACAGATAGAAAACCTAAGAAAGAGATTAGGAGTCATCACCAACAGAATACAAGAGATAGAAGACAGAATCTCAGATGCAGAACACACCATAGAAAACATTGACACATCAGTAAAACGAAATGCAAAATGCAAAAAAACTCTTAAACCAAAACATCCAGAAAATCCAGGACACAGTGAGAAGACCAAACCTACAGATGATAGGCATAAAAAAGAATGAAGATTCCCACATTAAAACAGACAGTAAATATCTTCAACAAAATTATAGAAGAAAACTTCCCTAACCTAAAGAAAGAGATGACCATGAACATACAAGAAGCCTATAGAATTCTAAATAGACTGGACCAGAAAAGAAATTCCTCCTGTCACATAATAGTCAAAACACCAAATGCACAAAACAAAGAAAGACTATTAAAAGGAGTAAGGGGAAAAGATCAAGTAACATTTAAATGTAGACATATCAGAATTACACTGGACTTCTCACAAGAGACTTTAAAAGCCAGAAGATCCTGGGAAGATATCATATAGACCCTAAAAGAACACAAATGCCAGCCCAGGCTATTATACCCAGCAAAACTCTCGATTAACATAGACAGATAAAAACAAGATATTCCATGACAAAACCAGATTTACACAATATCTTTACATAAATACAGCCCTACAGCAGGTGATACATGGAAAACTCCAACACAAAGGAAAATGCATCCTAGAAAAAGCAAGAAAGTAATCTTCTTTCAACAAACCCAAAAGAAGATAACCACACAAACATTATTCCACCTCTAACAACAAAAATAACAGGAATCAGCAATCACTTTTCCTTAATATCTTTTATTTCCTTAATATCAATGAACTCAATTCCCCAATAAAAAGTCACAGATTAACTAATTAGATCCATAAACAGGACCCAGCATTTTGCTGCATACAAGAAACAAACTTCAGTGAAAAATATAGACACTACCTCAGAGTAAAAAGCTGGAAAAAATTTTTCAAAGCAAATGGTCCCAAGAAACAAACTGGAGTAGTCATTCTATATCGAATAAAATGAAATTTCTACCAAAACTATCAAAAAATATAAGGAAGGGCATTGATGCTCATCAAAGGAAAAAATCTACCAAGATGAACTCTTAATTTGGAACATCTATGCTCCAAATGCACAGGCACCCACATCCATAAAAAAGAACTTTACTAAAGCTCAAAGAACATATTGCACCTCACATAATAATAGTGGAAGACTTCAATACCCCACTCTCATCAATGCTCAGATCATGGAAATAGAAAATAAACAGAAACATGGTGAAAGTAACAGAAGCTATAAACCAAATGGATTTAACCGATATCTATAGAACACTTCATCCTAATACAAAAGAATATACCTTCTCAGCACCTCATGTTACTTTCTCCAAAATTGACCATATAATTGGTCACAAAAAAGGCCCCATCAAAATTCCAAATCAACTCTTCATAGAATTAGAAAAAGCAATTCTCAGATTCATTTGGAATAACAAAAAAAAAAAAAAAAAAACCCAGGATAGCAAAAAATATTTTCAACAGTAAAAGAACTTCTGGGGGAATCACCATTCCTAACATCAAGCTGTATTACAGAGCAATAGTGATAAAAACTGTATGGTATCTGTACAGAGATAGGCAGGGAGATCAATGGAATAAAATTGAAAACCCAGAAATGAACCCACATACCTATGGTGACTTGATCTTTGACAGAGGAGCTAAAACCATCCAGTGGGAAAAAGACAGCATTTTCAACAAATGATGCTGGTTCAACTGGTAGTCAACATATAGAGGAATGCAAATTGATCCATTCTTACCTCCTTGTACAAAGCTCAAGTTCAAGTGATCAAGGACCTCCACATAAAACCAGATACCCTGAAACTAGTAGAAGAGAAAGTGGGGAAGAACCTTGAACACATGGGCACAGGGGCAAATTTCCTAAACAGAGTACCAGTGGCTTATGCTCTAAGATCAACAGTATACAATGGGACCTCATAAAATTACAAAGTTTCTGTAAGACAAAGAACACTGTCAATAGGACAAAACAACAACCAACAGATTGGAAAAAGATCTTTACCAATCCTACATCTGATAGAGGGATAATTTTTAATATACAAAGAACTCAAGAAGTTAGATTCCAGAGAATCAAATAACCCTTTTAAAAAATGGGGTACAGTGCTAATCAAAGAATTCTCAACTGATGAATATCGAATGTCTGAGAAGCACCTAAAGAAATTTTCAACAGCCTTAGTTGTTGGACTGTGAAAGGCAGTCTGTGTTCTGGTTGAGTGAGACCCAGTAGAAAAATCTACAAGGGAACGAACCGTAAGCTATGCTCCAAGACACAAGCGCCTGACACCACATCAACTCCTCAACTCCATAATCCTGTGACTATCAGTCAAATAGACAATGTCCCAAGCTCCTGATATTCTGGCTACAGCCAGGTAAGCTCCTTCCCACAGTTATCTGGCAACAGCAAGGTAGCCCAACCCATTATAAAAGGGGCTGCTTGCCCCCCTCCCTCTTAAGCTCTTGCTTTCTCCTTGTCTCTTACCTTTAACTCTCCTTCTCCCCTTCCTCACCCCACCCCTCCATGTGGCCATGGCTGCCCTCTACTACTCTTTCTTTCTCTCTCTCTCTGCCTTTCTACAATAAACGCCTTCAAACTATGGACAGTCTCCACTCATTGAGATCCGCCATGTTAGAGCAATGTTCGCCAAACCAAGCCGCCCACCGAGCTAGCAGCCTGAGCTAGCCAGACTTTATCATCCTCAAGGTAACATACTAGAGTTCTCCCCTTAACTTCCCCTTCGGCCCCTGGGCCAGAGTCTGTAGGAAGGCCTGTTCTCAGCTCTTCCTTGACATACCGTGGTCTGGGGTGTCCAAGAGTGATAACCAGTCGTCCCAGGCCACTGTGAGGCCCAAGGACCCCAAAATCAGCTCTCTCACAGTACCTAGTGGTCTGCAGTGCCTGAGAGTAGGAGCCGAGACTGTGCCTTCCCCATCTTCCCGGAGTGGGGTTGTGTGATCTATGAGGCCTGACACCTGTCCCGGGAGGTTCCATGGGGTCCTTTAGCAGCATACCCAAGCTCTGGCAGGATGCTGGTCTCCCACCCCTTTATTTCCCCATGCACAGCACCCCACACTTAGTCATCAGGGAAATACAACTCAAAACAACCCTTAGATTCCACCTCACATCAGTCATAATGGCTAAGATCAAAAACTCAAGTGAGAGCAGATGCTGGTGAGGATGTGGAGAAAGAGGAACACTCCTCCGTTGTTGGTGGGATTGCAAGCTGGTATAACTACTCTGGAAATCAGTTTGGCAGGTCCTTAGAAAATTGGACATAGTATTACTTGGGGACCCAGCAATACCACTTCTGCACATATACCAAAAAGATGCCCCAATATATAACATATAACAAGGACACATGCTCCACTATATTCATAGCAGCCTTATTTATAATAGCCAGCAGCTGGAAAAAACCCAGATGTGCCTCAACAGATGAATGAATACAGAAAATGTGATACATTTACACAATGGAGTACTACTCAGCTATTAAAAACAATGAACTCATGAAATTCTTAGGCAAATGGATGGAACTAGAAAATATCATCCTCACTTGTGAAAGGTATGTATATGGGAAGCAGGCAAGTGGTGAAGGTAAGGTCATTTCAAAGAGGGCTTTTGGGGCTATAAAACCTATAGCTCTTAACGCTGTGACCCAAGATTGATGTTCTTTACAGAGAAAATCCTGCACTGTTTTTGATAGTGTTGTGTCTTTTTCTGAGAAGATAACATGCATTTCCCTGACTCACTTAACTCATCATTAATATTTGTCTTCTCTTTCAAGTGACCTGGATGGACAGCAAAGGAATCAAATCCCTTAAATAAGAATTTATTTGACTTAATTTTTAAAAATAAATAATTATATAGTAAAAAAAACAAACAAAAAAATCATCCTGCGTGAGTAACACAATCAGAAAAGAACACACATGGTAAGTGGATATTAGCCCAAATGCTCAGAATACCCAAGATACAATTCACAGACCACATGAAGCTCAAGGAGGAAGACCAAATTGTAGATTCTTCGGTCCTTCTTAGAAGGGGAAACCAAATACTCACAGGAGGAATTATGGAGACAAAGTGTTGAGCAGAGATTGAAGGAAAAGCCATCCAGATACTGCCCCACATGGGCATCTATTCCATATACAGTCACCAACCCCAGACACTATTTTAGATGCCAACAAGTGCTTGCTGACAGAAGCCTTATATAGCTGTCTCCTGAGAGGCTCTGCCAGAGCCTGACAAATACAGAGACTGATGCTCGCAGCCAACCATTGGACTGAGCACGGGTTCCCCAATGAAGGAGTCAGAGAAAGGGCTGAAGGAGCTAAAGGTTTTGCAACCCCATAGGAGGAAGAACAATATCAACCAAGGAGACACTCCAGAGCGCCCAGGGACTAAACCACCAACCAAAGAGTACTCATGCCTTGTCAGATATCAATGGGAAGAGAGGCCCTTGGGAAGAGAGGCCCTTGGTCCTGTGAAGGCTCAGTGCCCCAGTGTAGGGGAATGCCAGGGCAGACAGGAGTGAGTGGGTGGGTGGGCGAACATCCTCATCGAAGCAGGAGAAGGGGGATGGGATAGGGAATTCCAGGGGGGAAACTGGGAAAGGGGGTAACATTTGAAATGTAAATAAACAAAATATATAATTTTAAAAAGCCACTTTTTTTTAAAAAAGTGATTTATCATGATGAATTAGTTCAGGCCACACAGCTTTTAACCACTCAGAGAAGGAAGATAATCTCAAATTTTTCTATCCCATGGATATGGAGCCCAGATAGTACCTTAGCCCCATCTAGCCTTGGAAGGCAATTTAGTTTCTCCATGATAAAAAGTTAAATTCCCAATACAGTTGTTTATCTGTAAAATGTTTTATTCCCAGCTAAGTTTTGAAGACTTACCCATAAGCAGCAAGTGAACTTTTTGTCCAAATAGATAAAACTGAAGAAATTACATTTTTAAAGAGAGGATTTTTTTAATATATATAACTGTATACTTCCAGGAAGAAATAATCTTGATGAAACAAGCTTTTGTTCCTACAAAGCAAATTGTAAAGAACATTTATAAAACCACAAATCTCTTTTCTAAGGACATAAATGTTCAGGGCAGCAGTAACAAGTGGTCACATAAATAAAACTGGCCTCAGGGGATGAGAACTGAGCCTATGTGTAAGTACATAAATAAAACTGGCCTCGGGGTATGAGAACTGAGCCTATGTGTAAGCACAGACAAGCCAGGTAATTAACCAGAACACTGTGGTCCCATAAACTTTGAAAGCTATTCCTTGCTTTGTCCAAGAGAGGATTCAAGATGACTCCAAGGGACACATAAAAATCCAGCCAGACAGCATAAATCAGAACAGACTCAGAATAGGGCCAAGAACCACCCAATTCCATCCCCAGAAAAATTCAGCATGTGCATCAACTCCTGTGCGTCAGCTTCCCCGCTGCCATGTTAAAATGAACGCTGGAAGGGGAATTCACAGAGACCCTTGCAGGAATGGAAATCTGCAGAAGATGCAATCATCAAAGCAAATAAAAGACTGGAAGCATTCTGGCCTTGTTCCCTTGCGGCTCTTTTGCTGTAATAGCAGATCTTCCTCTCTCCTTTTCTCCAAAGCTGACTCCCTAGTTAATAGCCAATGGGCAGGAACTATAGGGGATCAACAGAGAAGCAAAATACTGACAAGTGCTGACAGATGAAGGTTAATAATAATCATGGTCCAGTGTGTTAAACATCAACTGCATAATCCCCAAGCTAGTCTCTGTAGGATAAGCAAAGCTATCCAACAGAATAACAGCAAGACACAAACACCAGAATCACACAGCTGTTACACTGTTGCAGATTCAAGTTTATCAAACAAACAAGATTTCCCAGTATGAAGTCTATTGATGACATTTAAATGTGTTGATTTTTTTCTATTTTCTTAGAAAATGAAAAGTTCATCCTAGCATTAAAGCTCCGATACAGTTGATATATTCCTAGCACAGTTAGTAAGAGATTTATATTAACTCTTTATAAGAAAAGGAATGCAGATGTTGTCACGACTTAATAAGGAGGCAGACCACTTTGTTATATCATATGATCCCCATTATAAGCAGAAGCAATAAAGACTTAGTTTAATTTTTTTTCTTACTCTGTCCTATTAATGTATACTCCTCCAAAAAGGGAGAGAGGAAACTATATACAATTCAATCTGTTTGTGGAAGCAGCAACAAGCCCAAAAAATATCCCCACTGTTGCCATAGTGATCACAAATTATGGAGCCATTCTACCAGAAACCTCATTCACTTGGCCACTGAAGTTCCCTAGTGACAGTAAGCTGAGAAAATTGTAATATCAGCTAGATGAAGAGGATGTTTCTAAGTCTAAGACACAGAAAGACAGTAGCCAAGTGAATGTCTGAGTAGGTCCAGTCTCAGGTCACAAGCAGGGTAGTCAGATGCTCAGAATCTGATGTCCCAGGTGAGCTTACCTGTATAGCTGTAAAATCTAATTGTAAAAGGTGATAATAAGAAAAGTTTTTGTAGTGTTTCTTCCACTTATCCAGTGGTATTATTACCTCAGGAAGTGCAGGTAGTAAATTTCATATATTTAAGTCATTATTTATAAATAGGCTGGCAGAAAATGTGGCTTAGGATGTCATATGGACTATCAATGGCTCCAGCCAGCTGTTTACATCAGCCCCCTGATAATCTTCAGTAAACATGATTGAGACATAGACTCACTCTGTAGTACTGGATGTCATGAAATTCTCTGCATAGACCAAGATGCCTTAAAATTAAGATTGGCCTCTTCTCTCCCTCTCTCTGTCCCCTCCCTAACCTCTCTATGGGGGACGGGGTTATACAGAACTAACATTGGAGATGGGCACTTGCCAAGGCTTCAGGATGCTTTGGTTTCAATCCAGGCACCACAAAAAGAAATTAAGCATAAGAAGTGTATCAAATTACAATTCACAACTATTAAGTTTCTGATACACCTGAAATTTATACTTTATATATTATATATATATAAAATGTATAAAATATATTCACATACACATATATATTTTATAATTATTTGTGGGTTTTTTGGGTTTTTTGGATTTTTTGTTTTGGTTTTGGTTTTTCGAGACAGGGTTTCTCTGTGTAGCCCTGGCTGTCCTGGAACTCACTTTGTAGACCAGGCTGGCCTTGAACTAAGAAATCCGCCTGCCTCTGCCTCCCGAGTGCTGGGATTAAAGACGTGCGCCACCATGCCCGGCTCATATTTTATAATTATATATAATGTATAAAATATAGGTATGAACATATGTATGTATGTATATGTGTATACACATATATATACATACATATGTATATGTATATATATATATATATATATATATATATATATATATATGACTTGTAACAGAAATTTGCAAAGGAGGGGAACTTTCTTCCTGACAAAGAACAGAAATGTCCTCTTAGGATACAGATGCAAACACCTTCCTATCTAATTCAGTTCACTGTGATCATCTCAACTTGGAACAGTTGTACTGCTTTGCATCTATAATATTTGAAATAAAAACAAAGGACTATGTGCAAAGTTGCCTTACTTCCTTAAGTGAAGTTAATACAGGCTTTCACTTAGCATCATCTTCCATTCCTAACCTATAGCTCTTAAGTGTTTGAAAGGTAACAAAGCAATGATGTGAAGAGAATTTAGGTTGAGAGCAAAGAAATGTGGTGTTCAGTTTTAAGACTATTATCTGAAAATGAGCGTGAATAAGAGAGAGGCTTTAGCCAGCCTATATGCCTG
Organism: Mus minutoides; assembly: GCA_902729485.2. Taxonomy (NCBI): domain Eukaryota; kingdom Metazoa; phylum Chordata; class Mammalia; order Rodentia; family Muridae; genus Mus; species Mus minutoides. Next base: position 1,490,623 of record LR753316.1, on the reverse strand, counting down.
TTTCCCATATAGAAAATAACAGCTTTGGATTTGATCACACCAGATGCTTCCCAGAACTGGAATCAGTGATTCCCTCCTGAGAGATTAACTTTACTTATGAGAGAGAAAGGCCACAGGGTCTTGTCATTTGAATGCATTTCTCAGGAAGCACGTGTCTGTTGCTTAATGCCCAGTATCCCAGTGTTGGAAGACAGGGTATAGTTAGAGTTATGTACATCATCAAGGCCCCCTTCCATTAATGGATTGAGGCTGATTACAAAAGAAGCTGCAGAAAATCTGTCCTTTCCTCATGCTTTCTTCAGATGCCTCTTTGTCATGACACAGAGAAAACCTTACCAGATTTCAGAACCTTGATTTCAGGGCCCTCAGCCTCTGGAAGTGAGCAAGCATATGCCTTGCTTTATACATCACCAGTCTGTGAAACGAGGTTTGTGGATGGAGATCTGCCTGAGCATTCTGACTGAGAATCCTGCCTAACATCTCCCTCACTTTAGGTGTGTTTGTCTTTGTCTTTGTCTCTTCTACCAGCTGGAAATAACAATGTAAATGATATCTACAGAGTTGTGAAAAGAAATCTAAAGGATGACTAGCATCGCCAATAACTATCAGAGAAAACAAACAGAAAAGGGAAGGAGAAACAAGGGTGTGGTGGGAATGAGAATCTGAAAGCAGAGCAGACAAAGACCCTGGCAGAGCCTGGATGATGTGGGAGAAGACAGGAGAACCACTGCATACAGACTAACAGCCTTCTTCAGTAACCAGCTCCCTCAGATCGCTTCTATGCCTTAGTAGCTGAGAAATCTGAGAAGCACAAAGTTTGATAGATAATTAAAGACTTGGTTTAAAAGACATTTTAGGCTGCTTTCTCATCACTTGCCTCGAGGCGATTGAGGGTTGACCCCACAGGCTGGAAAATAAATGTCTTGCTTTTGCATTGATCTGAGTCTTGGTGTCTCACTCCAGGGGGGTAAGGGGGGGATCTCAAAGTATGTACCACTGACTGAAGTGAGGGTCAAGTTCTTACATTTGGGGGCTCGTCCTGGGATTTGAGGATCTGCCCCCAGGACCTCCAACTAGGCTAGTCAGAGGGAAAAAGACTGACAACATGTACCTAAGTAGGTGTTTGTCTCTCTGTGGTCTGCTTTCACTTTTGGCTCATAGGCACAGTGTCAGCTGGAAAGCCTCTGCCCTGGTGCTATCAATTGTGGCAGGCAGATGTGCCTTAATGCTGAGGACTTACTTGACCAAATGCACAGATGGACACATTTAGGGGATAAGAAGCTCATCTAAGCAGTCAAGGGATCTAAGGTTTATGTAATGGACCTTGTAGAACAGTGTGATGTATGTCAGCAAGTAAATGCTTATGCAGCCAAACAGGGTAAGAGACCTAGGGGAGAGTGTCCTGGGGTTTATTGGCAGGTCGATTTTACAGAATTTAGGCCAGGAAAATATGGCTACAAATACCTTCTATTGTTTGAAGATACTTTCTCTGGATGGGTTGGGGCTTTCCCCACTAAGCAGGAAACACCTACTGTGGTAGCCAAGAAGATATTCTCAGAGGAAATTTTCCTGAGGTTAGGAGTGCCCAAGGTAATTGGATCAGACAATGGTCCTGCTGTTGTCTCTATGGTAAGTCACAGATTGGCAGAGATATTGGGGACTAATTAGAAGCTTCATTGTGTGTACTGTTCCCAAAGCTCAGGACAGGTAGAGGGAATGAACAGAACCCTAAAAGAGACCTTAATTAAATTATCCTTGGAGATTGGCACTGACTGGGTGGTGCTCCTTCCCCTGGCCCTGTTCTGAGCCTGGAACACTCCCTACCATTTTAACCTGACCTCCACTCCCTTAACCCCGGCTCTTGACACACACATCCCGAATGACTTTTCAGTCTGACAAGGATCTTATGGCTCGATTGCAAGCTTTCCAGATCACCCACCAGGAATTGTGGCCTAAACTTAGTGCCCTGAATAACACAGATACCCCAGAGATTCTACACAAGTTAAGATGCATCATGTTGAAAACTTGAAAGCAAAGTAGAAGGGGCTGTCTTTGGTGTTGTTGACCACCACAACCATCATTAAAGTGGATGGAGTAACTGCCTGGGTTCATGTAAGCCATGTCAGACCAGCAGCTGCACCTGATGCCAACTGGGTAACAGCCAGACACCAGAACAACCCCATCAAGCTCAAGATCACGCACCCTTCTGCAAGGCCAGAGAAACCATGAGATGGCTATGGTGTATCTTCCTTCAGGTGCTGAGCCTCATCAACTCCCACAACCCTACTAAAGTGACTTAGCAAGTACTCTCATCCACTGGGGATGTAGCTTGGTCACTACAGAGGAACACCCGCCTTAAACCTGGTGGTCAGACCTTCTCTTTGATCTCTGTAAGTTAGCAGAGGGCCTTGACTCCTGTGATATCCCTACCCTAGAGACACAGGGGAACAAGGGACTTGCAAATCTAAACCCTGTGTCCCAGAGGCAGCCTTGAAGGGTGGGACTTAAGATACAGACACTCAAAGTTGAGGAATGTCCTTCAAGAAACCAAATGTATATGTGCCCCAGAGATGGGAGAAGCTGGCAGCATACCCATCAGTGTGGAGGTGCCAACCACTTTTTCTGTGCTACCTGGGGGTATAAAACATCAGGAAGCACATATTGCAGACCATTGCAGGGGTAGTTAGGGATTCAATGGCCAAGGTGAAGAGAAGGGCTAGCCAAGCAGAAGAGAGAGAGAACAGAGTCGGGGCTAGTTTGAGTCTTGGTTTAACTCCTCCCCTTGGTTAACCAATCTCATAACTTCCTTGTTAGGACCCCTAATTGTTCTCCTCCTATTGTTGACCTTTGGACCCTGCATGTTGAACAAGCTTAGAGCCTTCATAAAAAAGAGAATAGGAGCAGTGCAGCCATAGTGAGGAAGTGGGATATTAAGAAAGAGGACTTCATAACCTTAAAGGTTTGAATTTAAGGTATTTTTGACCCAGGACTTGGACATAGGACATAGGACTATGTTACCTTAAATAAGTCCAGGAACCCAAGTAACAAAAAGATAATAAAAGAGTTCAGCAGGGAATAAAGGGAGAAAAAAGTAGCGCTTTCTAATTAATACCTTTGTATGTCTTCATTTGAAAAGAAATCTTGCAAGCAAAGATAACCCATTTCAAAAGCCACAGAAACTTTCCAGTTGACTGACTGCATAGCAACACTATGGTGGGGTTTTTTGTCTACATACTCTGGAATCTATTTTGCTCCTAAAAATGCATCTTCCTCCTAATCATTTCTTTTTCTTTCATGCTTTAGAAACTGCTATGCTTCTTGCTTTCAAAGGACATTAGGTGAAGTACCCATTACTTAATTCTTCCACATCAAGTCAAAGACTCTGTGCCTTAGATGATTCTAAATTAAAATAAAATCTCAGTCTCTTTCTCATTTGCATACAGTGTCTTGACATTGGAATAAAACAATGGAGAGGGACATAATTCTTTCAAACTATAGAGTATATATTTCATAGTTTTTGTCATTAATGCTAAGTGAAAACGAGAACTAAATAGGGATTTTTATCTGTAATACCATTGTAAAAATCCTCTGGGGCTTATATTATATTTTAATGAAGGAATAACTTATGGGAATTCTGTTACCACAGTGATTTGGGTATGGTATTATTGCTTTAGAGAAATTTAGTTCTAGAAGTCTCATTCGTCTCTCAGATATCTAGAAATATGATTAGGTTTATCACTTTAATTTCACAAGTCAGTTATTAACATACAATTATTGCTGTCATTGGCTCCCTCTCTAGAAACTTGTCCTCCATCTATTCCTGGGTTTCTATTCAAGAATTCTAACACCCTTAGGAATCACCTTTCCTTCAACTTCTAAAATATCATTGAGCATTTGCATCATTCGATGGTGGCAAGTTAGTCCTGTCCCACACATAATCTGATAACCCTGGTTGGTGTTTCCCTACTTGTTGCTTATATGTACAGGGAGAGATGGGGAGAAGAGTGGAGGATCTGTTAGACATTGTTGGGAATTATCAAGTGTGGATATGAATTTATAAGCTGCAAATTCAGGTAAGAGGTAAGTTTGCACCCTTGAGTGTGAGGAGAGGGAGTCAGGCAGATTTTCTGTATTGTAGTGTATAAATAAAACCTATTCATTCAGGGAATCTTTTGTTTATATTGTGTGTTTATTTAGTTAACCAGAGGAGCCCTAACCACATTATGGAAGGAACCCTGTTTTCTGACTTAAAGTTAAGCACATCTGAAGGACTCGGAGCCACTTTAATTTAATTATGTAGACATATAACCTTAACTGTAGCAGCTACCTGACTTTCCTCTCTCAGAAGCACCCAGACCAGCCTTTGCAGTTGGTGTCTCTAATCATTTTTGTCAGAAGTAGATCCTGCACAGGCTACAACACATATATGGGGGTCAAAAGACAACTTGTAGAAGTCAATTTTCTTTTCTACTATGTGGGTCAGCGGGATTGAACTCGGGACCTCAGACTTGGCAGCAACTGCTTTTGTTCACTAAGACATCTCATCAGCTCTGTTGTTTCTTAAAATTTAGTATGTATCATAGAAACAGGAGAAATTCACCCAAGACTGATAATCACATAGCATTTAAACATGCTTCCACTATGTACTGGCTGGTTTTGTGTTTCAACTTGACACAGGCTGGAGTTATCACAGAGAAAGGAGCCTCAGTTGGGGAAGTGCCTCCATAAGATTCATCTGTAAGACATTTTCTCAATAAGTAATCAAGGGGGGAGGTCCCCTTGTGGATGGTGCCAACTCTGGGCTGGTAGTCTTGGGTTCTATAAGAGAGCTGGCTGAGCAAGCTAGAGGAAGGAAGCAAGCCAGTAAGGGACATCCCTCCATGGCCTCTGCATCAGCTCCTGCTTCCTGACCTGCCTGAGTTCCAGTCCTGACGTCTTTGGTGATGAACAGCAGTTCGGAAGTGTAAGCTGAATAAACCCTTTTCTCCCCAACTTGCTTCTTGGTCATGACATTTTGTCCAGAAATAGAAACCCTGACTAAGACACATTACAATTATTAATTATACAAAATAATGATTTTAAAGTGACAATAATATGATATTCCAATAGATTTAGACAGAAAGCACTTTCCTTGGTTGACTCCACAAGCAGAAACATACATTGAGAATAAGAGCAAGAAAAATATCTTACTGAGTTACATGTAAATATAAAAGTCATTCTGCTGCTGTCCCTCTTTCTTACCAGTGGCATCTGAAGAAAGGATTGACCTTGAGAATGTTGCTAAACCCACAAGGATGAAGAAGCTCATTGCTATAGTCAGAGCTACATGTGTTTGCTGGTAAGTAACTAAAGTTACCAGAGTAATAAAAGAAAAAAAAAACATATTTGCAGGAAGAGAGCTTTATCTTGTACACTTTAAAGGCACTAGAAATATCAGCTAATATCCTTTCAGAGAGTTCTCTTTCTCTCCAAACATTTTATCCAGGGATTACATCTGCTTTGCTCAGGATCTAGCTCTGCACACAGATCCTGCACACTGCTGAAGTGGGGACAGATTCTTCTGCTCATAAAGCAAGAGATGGCAGGTACCTCAAGAACCAAGCAGAGTGAGGGCATGTAGGAGTTCTTACTCAGGTTTACAACTCATCTTCTGCATGCATATTTCAGCCTTCAGCTGCTACCGCTGACCTGGTCTGTATGCCCTGTCATATTATACACTTCAGTATGACTCATTGAGTACTTCCATCTACTCATATTGCTGTTTCTGTAGAGATGAGTTGTTTTCTACAAAGAAAAATCTCCTTTGGGCAACATAACAGACATCCATAGAAACAAGCTCAATATCTCATGGACATTTTTGAACTCACTCTCATATGATCTCTTGAATTGTGCCACAAGCTGTACCAGGAAGTTATCCCCATGGACACTGGCTTTCAGCTGCTATTGCTAGCGCTGGGCTCAGACTCCATCCCTAGAAACTGTGCCAATGAGAACCCATTTCTACTGCTTGGCTCTTAGAGACTGCTTTCTGTCTAAATCTCTAATCAGACCATCAGAAAGTACTGAAATAATCACATTATTGTCACAATAAAATCATTATTTTGTATAATTAATAATTGTAGTGAAGGCCAGGCAGAAAGAAAGTCTAAGGTCCTGAGTTCAATCCTGCTGACCCACATACTAGAAATGAAAATTGACTTCTACAAGTTGTCATTTGGCCTCCACATATGTGTTGTTGTCTGTGCATGTTCCATTTCTGCCAAAAATGGTAAAGAAACAATAAACAGTGATAGGTAGATAAGGAAAATATCTTTGAATGAGAAAATCTGTCAGTGATCATGAAGCAAAAAGTCTGGCAGCTCCCACTTGGTGTTGCAGTTCAGGTGAACTGAGGTTCAGCCATTCTGGTGGACCTACCTCACCAGGAGGCAGAGGCAGACACTGTGTTTTCACCCAGATGGTGAGGAAAAGATGCAAATAGAACAAAAAGTCTGCAGGATTTACAGAGACAAAGATTGAAGCCAAGACGAAAGGATGGACCATCCAGAGACTACCCTACCTGGGGATCCATCCCATAATCAGCCACCAAACCCAGACACTATTGCATATGCCAGCAAGATTTTGCTGAAAGGGCCCTGATATAACTATCTCTAGTGAGGCTATGCCAGTGCCTGGCAAATACAGAAGGTGATGCTCATAGTCATCTATAGGATGGAACACAGGGACTCCAATGGAGGAGCTAGAGAAATTACCCAAGGAGCTGAAGGGGTCTACAACACTTTGGTGGAACAACAATATGAACTAACCAGTATCCCCAGAGCTCGTGTCTCTAGATGCATATGTAGCAGAAGGTGGCCTAGTTGGCCATCTTTGGAAAGAGAGGCCCCTTGGTCTTACCAACTTTATATGCCCCAGTACAGGGGAATGCCAGGGCCAAGAAGTGGGAGTGGGCATGTAGGGGAGCAGAGCCAGGGGAGGGTATAGGAAACTTTCCGGATAGCATTTGAAATGTAAATAAAGAAAATATCTAATAAAAAGAAACAAAGAAAGAAAGAAAGAAAGAAAGAAAGAAAGAAAGAAAGAAAGAAAGAAAGAAAGAAAGAAAGAAAGAAAGAAAGAAGCAAAGAAAGAAACAAAGAAAGAAAACTTAAAACAGTGTCAACCTAGCCGGGTGTGGTGGCGCACGCCTTTAATCCCAGCACTCGGGAGGCAGAGGCAGGCGGATTTCTGAGTTCGAGGCCAGCCTGGTCTACAGAGTGAGTTCCAGGACAGCCAAGGCAGAGAAACCCTGTCTCGAAAAACCAAAAAAAAAAAAAAAACAGTGTCAACCTAAACAATACTTACTCTAATATGAAAATAAGTATCAAAGACACATTTCTGTGCTATTAGTGTTATTATTCTTGCAAGTAATTTTTTGCATATTATTTCTTTAAAATTATCAATGAATAAATATGAGCTAATTAAAGTACCCATATATCCCTCAATTCTATCAATTTTGTTCACATGGATGTAGAAAGTAAAATCTCCAGTGATCTGTTTTTGTCCTCCCAATTACAATAGAAACAAAAACATTCATGCCCTTGGACTGTTATGCAAATTTCTACTTTAAATTCAAACATCCCTTTTTAGAAGGAGAATGGAAATTTCAAAAAAATTCAAAATATCAAGGAAAAAATATAAGGATCATGAAACTGATAAACTTATATAATGCAAAAAACTCAGGGGGTAACAAGATTCATGAAGTCTGCAAAGACTATGAAGTGTTAAAGAGGAAATAAAGAAGACTGTTGGGCTACTACTAGGAAGCAGCTTTCTTGAGTCCTTTACATGCCTGTGTAGCCTTTTTGGTGATCTGACAATCTTCATTTTTTATTTTTTATTTATTTATTTGTTTATTTATTTTATTTTATTTTAATTTTTGGTTTTTCGAGATAAGGTTTCTCTGTATAGCCCTGGCTGTCCTGGAACTCACTCTGTAGACCAGGCTGGCCTCGAACTCAAAAATCCACCTGCCTCTGCCTCCCAGATGTTGGGATTAAAGGCATGTGCCACCACTGTCTGGCTTATCTGACAATCTTCAAAGCATTTTTGTCACTGTAATTCCTCACCCATTATACCATAAGCAACTCCAATTAACTCAATGTTTCACAAAAAAAAAAAAAAAAAAAAAAAAGAAGAACAAAAAGTCTGGCTTATAGCACCAAGGTTGAAATGAAGACATGGAAATAAAGGTATGTGGTATGTGTTGGAGGTCACGCAAGGGGAACAACAAATGGTTTTAGAATTCATGGAATGCAGCCCACCAGAGGCAGAGCCCCAAGGACTACATGTCCTGAGGACTTCATGCTTGTTTCCCTAGAATCCCTCCTAATGAGCTGTTTGAAAACTCTAAGGGGGTTTCCAGCTCCTCACTGGGCAGGCTCATTGTCACTTACAGTAATAGTGCTTCATCTTTTTCAAGCATTGCTACTGGAGCAGATTAATGATTCATTCTCCACCCTTGGAAAGAACTTAGAAATATAGATGATTAGCAATGACCACCACACTTACATTTGGAGACATAGATTGTTAGTAGAGTTAGGTTAACATGTTTTTTCTTAGCGGCTCTGATGTAGAAAAGCCCCACCTGGGGATCCATCCCATATACAGTTATCAAACTCATACTATTTTGGATGCCAACAAGTGCTTGCTGACAGGAGATTGATATAGCTATCCCCTAAGAGGCTCTGCTAGAGCCTGACAAATACAGAGGCAGATGCTTGCAGCCAACCAGATAACCCACAGCTCCCAGGGACTAAACCACCAACCAAAGAGTACACGGGGAAGGACTCATGACTCCAGCCGCATACATAGCAGAGGGTGGCCTTGTCAGACATCAATGGGAGAAGAGAGGCCCTTAGTTCTGTGAAGGATGGATGCCCCAGTGTAGAGGAATGCCAGGACAGGAAAGTGGGTGTGAGTGGGTGGAGGAGCATCCTCATAGAAGAAGGGGAAGGGGGATGGGATACGAAGTTTTCAGAGGGGAAACCAGGAAAGGGGATAACATTTGAAAAGTAAATAAAGAAAATATATAATTTTTAAAAATTGCTACAGTGGGAAAAAAAAACTTCTGAAACATTTTTCCAAGATAAAACTTATCTCTTTTAAAGTGTTTTTCTCTGTCATCACTACAATTAACACTGACTAATGCACGAGAGAGAGAGAGAGAGAGAGAGAGAGAGAGAGTATGAATCTTAGTGAAGGGTGTGGGTGTGTGAGGCCAAGCCTGGGGTGACATGGGGGACCAAGAGCAGCTGCTTCAGGGAGCCCAACTGGCAGAGCAGACAGAGCACTATGACAACATGGCCTCCACAGTCAAGGCGGTGACAGAACTGAATGAACCACTATCTAATGAAGATCGAAATCTCCTTTCTATGGCCAACAAGAATATAATTGGTCCCAGACAATCTTCTTAGAGGGTTATTAGTATTATTGGGCAGAAAATTATGGCAGATGGGAATGAGAAGTTGAAGAAAGTGAAAGGTTACCAGACCATTGAGAAGGAGCTGGAGACAGTTTCCAACGATGTCTTGGCTCTGCTTAACAAGTTCCTTATAAAGGACTGCAATGATTTTCAGTATGAAAGCAAGGTGTTCCACCTGAAAATAAAGGGCAATTATTACTGCTACCTGGCAGAGGTGGCTTCTGGGGAGAAGAAAAACAGTGTGGTTAAAGTTTTTGAGGCCGCATAAGGAAGCCTTCTAAATCAGCAACGAGCATATACAGCCTACACACCCCATCTGGCTTGACCTGGCCCTCAATTTTTCTGTCTTCTACTATGAGATCCAGAATGCATCAGAGCAGGCCTGCCTCTTGGCCAAACAAGCCTTTGATGATGCTATAGCTGAGCTGGACACGTCAAACAAGGATTCCTATAAGGATTCCACTCTCATCATACAGGAGCTACGAGACAACTTCACCACCAGAACAAGCAACCAGAAGGATGAAGAAGCAAGAGAAGGCAACTGAAGATCCTTCACGTCCATGGCCTTCCCTTTTTGAATTGTGTAAAGAAGTGTGTTCTGAATGAGGCATTTTATTATGTCTGTTGACCTCTAGCAAATCCAGGTGATGGTTTAGAAGTATAGAAAGGAGAATTAGCCAGCACAGGCAATGGCTGTTACTTAAAACAAGCTGATAGTGTTTTGTTAAGCAGTACAACTTGTGTATGCAAAATGAATTTGACCCTCTCAACTCTTCCTTCAGCTAATGGAAACTGAAATGGCGACTTGTTCCTTCACCATCAGCTTTGAAAACTTTCTCATGAGCATTCAGCAGCCCTTGCTATGCCTCTATAAATTATGATGTGGGCACACCTTCTTTTCAATGCAATGCATTAGAAGTTTTTGATATGTGTAACTTTTTTGGATTGTGATTAAAAATCATGGATTTATTTTTGTAACTCTTTGGATATTGTTCTTGTGTAGCCTGACAGCATCATGTGTGTCAACCTGTGTCAATCATGATGGGTGGTTATGAAATTGCAGACGGCTAAAATAAATGTTTTGGACTTAAAAGAGTAAATAAATGCTGCTTTGGGGATAATGAAAAAAAAGAAAGAAAAGCTTAGGGAACAATTTGAAGTTCAGAAAGACACATTTTTTTTTCCCTGGTTTTTTCGAGACAGAGTTTCTCTGTGTAGCCCTGGCTGTCCTGGAACTCACTCTATAGACCAGGCTGGCCTCAGAAATCCGCCTGCCTCTGCCTCCCAAGTGCTGGGATTAAAGGTGTGCACCACCATGCCTGGCTAGAAAGACACATTCTTAATAGCTGAGCTAGGGATTTTTTTTTTTGGGGGGGGGGGTCAAGGAACAAGAGCAATGGCTGCTCAACTACCACTAGCTGACAGTGACTCTCTTGCTAAAGCTGTGCTAGTGACTAAGGTGATGGTTAATTTCTTATACCCATTTACAAGAATTGCTGATGAGTAGATGTGTACCCTGAGGATTTAAAGTAGAAATGACTGATTGTTTTATATATATTCTTTTGAGATTTTTATAAGATTACCTTGTAAGATAAATAATAAAATAATCGATCCTTTCTTTGTAACCACATATTGCAGCCTGCCAATAAAGATAAACTGTCTGAGAAAATTACCTTGTTTGCTTATACTTTGTTATCTATAACAAGTTGCTTAGTAGGCAGAGACAGGCGGATTTCTGAGTTCGAGGCCAGCCTGGTCTACAGAGTGAGTTCCAGGACAGCCAGGGCTACACAGAGAATTCCTGTCTCAAAAAAAAAAAAAAAAAAAAAAAATATATATATATATATATATATATATATATATATATATATATGAGTTCTTGGGAATAATTTGGTGGATTTTTTTACCTGTTATACATAAAATGTTTCTCATATAAAGGTATTGGGTAACATACTGTTTTTTAATGATAATCCACTAGAAGAAAAATAAAATGAACTCACATTGTAATTTCCATACTGCTTGAAAGATTTTGCTGGGATATATAAGCTGTGGGAGAAAAAGGAGCCTTGCTCCATCTACCAAATGTATGTATATGTGTATATGTGTACATGTAAAATAGTTGGAGTTTGTTAAAGTTTGGAAGTTTGGTTCATTCACTATACGTGTGTGTATGTGTGTGTGTGTGTGTGTGTGTGTGTGTGTGTGTGTGTGTGAGAGAGAGAGAGAGAGAGAGAGAGAGAGAGATTCTTCCCCCTTTTTTCTTGCTGACCCCAGATAATTTGTCACTGGCCTTAGGAGTATTTCACCAGCCCCAGAGAATCAATCAGAAGGATTTCCCTCAGAGAAAAATCCTTCTGAGAGATTAATCACTGACTGTACACCTGGCCTCACTTTGCCCTAGATGTCAAAGATGGTCCTTAACAGATATGAATGGATAAAGGAGAAGCTGGCAAGAAATTGGAGACTAGATTAAGTCAAGGCCAGTCAGTTACTTAGAGAAAATAATAAAAAAGAAAGTAGGTGTAATGGAGACATTGGAGTGACTGCGGATGCTTCTCAGAGTCTCCATGGCAACAGTATAACACAGGAGAAATAGCAAAGGTAATAGGAGAATAGAGGGCTGAGAACCCAGCTAGCTGGCTAACTTCCTTCACCTTCTTTACCTGTATGGTAGAGGGCTAGGCTAAAGAAAGCTCTGAGGTACCTGTCTCAGTGTTTGGTTTGGAAAGCAGAGGTAGAATAGTCAAATGGTAAGAAGCTAAACAAGGCTTTGCTCTGAGGGTATAGAATCTCAGCCTGATGGAAGAATGGGGATGGAGAAAGGGCAGGCAATCTGTCCACAGCTGAAGCTCTGTGGGACATGGAAGTGCAGCAGGAACAACTCAGGAAGAATGAGACTCAAGCAACAGAAGGAGTGTGAGTGCCATCAATAATGGACTTACTGGGGTTTATTTGTTGCAAGGCCTGGGACAATAAGAAGATCTTGGAGAGAGAGGAGCAGAGGAACCCTGCGCTGAGAAATCTGAACTAGCCCCAGCCAGAACCGCGCCGCCGCGCCATCTTTCCTCTGAGCCCAGCGGACACAGCTAGGGTCACCCCAGGACTTTAAGATCGCATTGGGGTTACGCGTGAGTGCAGAGGTGGTTTTGGGAGCAGCGGGTCAGCAGTTCTCTCCAGGGGCAGGAACTGAGAACTCCGCCCCACCGGAGGCTGGGCCTCCCCCAGCCAGAACCGCGCCGCCGCGCCATCTTTCCTCTGAGCCCAGC
>LR753316.1:1380870-1433186 GCA_902729485.2 Mus minutoides | reverse complement strand
AACCCCAATGCGATCTTAAAGTCCTGGGGTGTCCCTAGCTGTGACCGCTGGGCTCAGAGGAAAGATGGCGCGGTGGGAGCAAGTGCTCTTGCTGGGAGAGGCCCAGCCTCCGGTGGGGCAGAGTTCTCGGATCCTGCCCGTGGGGGGAACTGCTGACCCGCTGCTCCCAAAACCACCTCTGCACTCACACGTAACCCCAATGCGATCTTAAAGTCCTGGGGTGTCCCTAGCTGTGTCCGTTGGGCTCAGAGGAAAGATGGCAAGGCAGCGCGGGTGTTCTGGCTGGGAGAAGCCCAGCCTCCGGTGGGGTGGAGTTCTCAGTTCCTGCCCGTGGGGGGAACTGCTGACCCGCTGCTCCCAAAACCACCTCTGCACTCACGCGTAACCCCAATGCGATCTTAAATTCCTGGGGTGTCCCTAGCTGTGTCCGCTGGGCTCAGAGGAAAGATGGCGCGGTGGGAGCGAGTGCTCTGGCTGGGAGAAGCCCAGCCTCCGGTGGGGCGGAGTTCTCGGATCCTGCCCGTGGGGGGAACTGCTGACCCGCTGCTCCCAAAACCACCTCTGCACTCACGCGTAACCCCAATGCGATCTTAAAGTCCTGGGGTGTCCCTAGCTGTGTCCGCTGGGCTCAGAGGAAAGATGGCAAGGCAGCGCGGGTGTTCTGGCTGGGAGAGGCCCCCTCCTCACTCTCTTAAGCTTTTACTTTCCTTAGTCTCCCTCTACCTCTCTCCCTCTTACTCTCTCTCTCTCTCTCTCTTTCTCTCTCTCTTACTCTATAAGCTTTTACCTCTCTCTCTTTAAGCTTTCTTACTCTCTAGCCTTCCTTCTCTCTCTCTCCTTTCCCCCCTTCTCTCCTCTTGGCCATGGCCAGTCTCTCTCTCTCTCTCCTCTCTCTCTCTCCTCTCTCTCTCTCTCTCTCTCTCTCTCTCTCTCTCTCTCTCTCCTCCTTTCTCTCTTTCCCCATGCCTTTCTACAATAAAGCTCTAAAACCATAGACTGTCTCTGTTCATCAAGGCCCACTGTGCTTGGACAATGGGATAGGCTTTCTTCTAATGAGCCATGACTAATCTCCCATCATAAGGCCTTCCTGTGATCCAGCCACAGACCGGACTAAGGACTCTCACCTGCGTGGGAACATCTCTCCCGCTGCCCTCTTCTTGTATCTCCAAGGCCGAGAGTGTCACCTCGGGGCCCCTGGTACCAGGAGCTGCCCCTTGTCCACCGCCCACCGTGTGGGGTCAGTGACTTCACACAGCCAGATGTACACCCAGGGCCGAGTGGAAAGCATCTGGCAGTCCTCTAGGATCTGCCTGCCCAGAGCACAGGAAGTCTGACTGGACACGAGCTTTCTCCCTCTCCACTCTTCCCCCACACCCACATCCCCACAACAGAGTAACTGTTTTATTTGATAGGCAAGTCTATAAAGACTTTATGAGAAGAAGAAAACTGGAAAGAGACTATGTAGTGAGAATTTTGGTTTCTTTACAAGCCCAGTTATGTTATGTGAATACATTTTTGTTTTAATCCTAAATGTGGGATATGGGGCTGCTTCAAATTGTCCACAGCCACTAACTAGGACTATCTCATGCTCTAGGAGGGGGTGTGATTTTTGACAGCTGCAGATAGTTTATGTTTGGAATTCTGGGGTCTCTTGAGAAGGTATAAACGTGAGAACCCCAAGAGGGCCTGTAGAAGCTGCTTGCTGTCCCTTCTATTGCTGCTCTCTGATGTTCCTTGTTCTTGATGCTGGCTTTGCTATTGTTGGATTGCTCTTTTGCTGGATTGCTGATTGGAGATATCCTGACTCTAGAGATTGGACTTGCCCAATTGGCAGAAAGATGCCCTCCTTTGGGAAATTTTGCTCTTTATGCCACAAAAGTATCTAACTAGGCCAGATCTGAGACATAAAATACTATGTAGGCATGGGATAGAGTGAACTTTTTCAGATTTCAGGGATAATAAGATTAGGTCCTGTGGCTGGTAGGCTCTAAGAGGACCACTATGACCCCACATTTTTGTGTTTGTAACACTGTGTCATCTGTTTTTGAGCACCTTGGGGACCTGTGGTGTGTTCATTATCAATAAAATATGACAAAAGTGATGGAGGACATTCCTGTGTCTGTGTTGTCTTAGAATATGACTTGAGTTTTGCAAACTCTCTTCCTTAATGTATTTGAAAATCAAACTAGTGTTTTGTGGAGTTACCCCATGGAGAGACCCAAGTGACTGGGAGTTGAGTGTGGCTTCAGGATGATCCTGGAAACAGAGTATTCGCCAACTGAGCTTAGAGATAAGGATGCAGTCAGTCACAGCCAACACCTTGGTCATAGCCTATGAAAATCCTTAGAGGAAGAGGCTGCAGCTGAGCCAGGGCAGGATTTCTATTCTATATACATGGGGATTGCAGACATGTTTCCTTTTAAACTTCTAAATTTGTACTGACTTTTTTTTACAGTTGCTGATGCAATACAGGTCTTAAAGTAATTAGGGAAGGTTCTGGAAAGCTAGTGAAGACAATGATATTTCAGAAGGAGTGTCAAATGCAAATGACAGGCCTGAGAGGCACATGCTTCAGAAAGCAGGACAGGTCCAGCATGGCTTCGCCTAGAAAGGCAAGTGAGCACCAGGGTTATGACTGGAGAAGAAATAGAGTAGCAAATTATAAATGGTCCTGAATAATGCACTCAGGAACTGGGGATGTATCCTGAAGACTTTAAGTAAATTTTGGCCTGGGATTCTATTTAGGGAAAGATTCCATCAGTGCCATAGACAATAAAGGGAAGATGGGAGATGGTGCAGAAGACAACATCCTTCACTAGAAATTGTGTCTTTTAGTCTTAGGTTGCAAGAATACCTTATCCCACATTTCAAGATGCTTCCAGTGTTGATAAAGTGTTGATACAGGGACTCTGTGAAAGGCTTCAGATAGTGACCTTGGTAGCATCATAGCACACAGGAGAGTAAAGTAATAACTGTAGGTCCATTTTGTAGGGGTGGGTTGCTTCTTTCCCCAAGGACAGACATACAAGCAGACATACAGTGTAATGGAAGTGACTGATTGAAAACTGGCAGTGAAGGTGACAACGCTGATCAGATTAGAAGTCTCCTACCTCTGTGCTTCAATCACAGGACAATTGCCTATCCTAGTTTCTAACTTTTATTTACAGATAAGTATAGTGACAACTCTGGAATTTTTATTTCTTTAAAAAAACAGAAATACTATATAAAAATGTACTCTCATTTTAATCCCAAGTATAGGAATGCTGTTTTGAACTGTCCACAGCAGCTGACTATGGTTTGCTTTGTGGTCTAGCAAAAATGTGGGTTTACTAGCTGCAGATAGTTTCTGTGGCTGTGTAATGTTTGAAATCCTGGAAACTTTTCAGAGGGTATATAAATGCTAAGGCACCAATAGGCAGGGCTGGTTGTTGGTTGTTGGTTATTCAAGGGTGTTGGTTGTGATCTGTTAGTAGTCATGCTCAAAGAAGAAACAAAAAGAAGGCATTATATTCAAAGAATCTCTCTCTCTCTCTCTCTCTCTCTCTCTCTCTCCAACATGTGAAGGTCCTCATCTTCATCTTGGAATTATATGGAGATGGTGGCCTTTAAGAGATTCCTAGCAGTAGGGTTTATTTATGCTTTTGTAGGGGATTACGTAATCCCAGTCTTTACTTCCTCTTTCTTCATATTCAATCATCATACCACATGCTCCTCGCCAAATATAGAATCCTGATACTGATCCCAAAACAATGAGCCCATTAATCACGCACTGGACTGCCCAAACTGTGAACCCACATTATATGTTCCAGTGACAGGAAGCTAACTGTCACAAACACTGAGTGACTGAGGGCAGATCCTGACAGTGCCTCCATGAGTTTCCTGTCTACCTTGTTGTCTGTGGATAACTGGTGCAAAACCTCCAGACCCATCCCCACATCTCCAGAATTCATCTCCAGCTTTCTCTTCTGGGCAGGGAGTGCCTGCTGAAGGTTTTTTCTCCCAGCCTTTTCACTATATTTGGTGCATATCTTGTCTTGAAAGAGTTCACAGTTTGTTTTCTTGTTTTGTTTTATCTTTTGTGGTGGTGGTGGTGGTGGTGGTGGTGATGGTGGTGGTGGTGGTGGTGGTGGTGGTGGTGGTGGTGGTGGTGGTGGTGGTGGTGGTGGTGGTGGTGGTGGTGGTGGTGGTGGTAGTGGTGGTGGTGGTGGTGATGGTGGTGGTGGTGATTTTTGGATGCACATTTATTACTCTTGAACATCTAAGGCACAGAGTGAGGTTTTGAACTATGATGGGATAGTCTTTTGAAGACACGGGGAGAGAGAGAGAGAGAGAGAGAGAGAGAGATTTCTCCCTTTCTTGCTGGATCCAGAGAATTAAGCTTTGCTCCCTCAGAAGAAGTCTGCTGAGTGACTAATTAACTACTCCACACACAACCTTCTTTGATTTACCCTTTGGTGTTGAAGCTGGCCTTTCCTACACTCACAAAGAAAATACTGAACAGCTATAAAAAGAACAACATAGACAAAGAAAGTATCCCTGTGTCTTGTGATACTCAAGTAAAATGTCATACGTATTTTTATTATTTTTTCATAATACATATGTATAATGATACACACACACATGCATGCATGCATACCCACATGTGCACTCCTGTCTGCCTGTCTATCAGTCTTTGATAACCTTCTGAAAATAGTTCTAAAATATCCCCAACACATGCAACATCTTGATAGTCATCAAGAATAGCTCTCCACACCCATTTTTGGATAATACAGTGAGGAATGTTCCAGTATAGCTTTCTCCCAAGCTGAGAACTGTGGCTATGCAATATTATGAAAATATCTCATATTACAAGAGCCTGGAACTTTTGCTGAATCTCACAGCCAGAATTAGTAATACACCTTGAGGCCATTGCTGACATTAGGCTGCCATCCTTCTGCTACTCAACCTGTTTGCTTAACCTGCTTTTAAGGGAACAACATGGGTGGGTGAGGAGGTGAGGGGGTGGGGAAGATCTTAGAGGAAACCATGATCAGAATATATATTAAAAAGTGAGAACAACGTAACAATCAACTTTACTTACCTTAGACTTCCCATGTAAGCAACTTATAATCTAAGCTAAACCATAGCTGTAATCTTAAATTATGTACTTTTCCCTGACCTTTACCCAGATAATGAAGTGTATCATTTGCTGAAAGCAACAAATATAGAGGTTGAAAGCAACTTCAAAAAAATCTACCATGATGGTTGAAATCACCCATTTATTGAAATTGAATTATAAACAGCATTTGTAGTACTGTTTGTTATCTGGGTAGGTTGGGTCAGTTGGAGGCAACAATTTGAGTCCTGCTGAAGCTTTGTCAAAGATTTCAGTAAAGTGTCCCATTCCATCCCTTTTTTGTGCTGTTCAATAAAAACAGAGAGAATACCTTTGTTAGGGAAAGGCACAGATATTTACAATAGGGTCAGATACACAAAGATACAATATACAGAGGATACAATGGACACACAAGGACAGACACATGGACAGACAGATCACAAAACAGTCTTCTTCAGGTAGATACAGATTTATACTCATGAAAGAGACTGAGAATAGAAGACAGAGAAAATAAATTAAAGAATTCAACTCTGAACTCACTCTTTGCTACATGACTCCGAGGAGCAGTGCCTTTATTTCTTTCCTTCATGTAACACCAGTACATTATTGGTGATTCACTAATATATATATATAATTCATGAAAGCTTTTCTTTTTGTTTGCTCTTTATTAGTATTCTAACTAGCTGATAAAGAAATTAAAATATAATTTAAGTATTTTATTATGTTTTCAAATATAATCCAAACTAATCTTAAGTGTCAAACTTAATGAATTTAAAAATTATTCCTGATTTTGTATTGCCTTAGTCATTGCCTATCTCCTATCAGTGTATAACCAAGAGTCAAGTTGAAGTCACTTCTTTGTACTTCAAAGTTAATTTTTCCTTATGTGTTCTTCTATGAATTATGGCAAAGTATGTAGCTGTGTTGTGAATGAGAGTCTCAGAGCATGTAGAATAGACTTACGGTGATCTGCTATAATTTCTAATGATATGTCAAAAGTTAAGCTGTTTTATTCTTCTCTGAATAAACATGTTTAGAGAGTGTGAGAACTTATGAATTTGAAGTGACTTGTTTTGAGAAGGATTTAATTATGAACCTTGAGTGAGGAGGGCAATGTTAAGCTGTAACCTGTAAAGTGACTGTCCATGTCCTGTGACCCATGGCTGCATGGTAATTTTGTGCACACACTAACTTTGAAGTCATACACTGAATGCTTTTATGCCTTGTTCCTCAGTTACCTGTATATGGATATTTAGGTCCACATTTCAGTATATTGTCTTCTAGGTCTGCTTTATATACTTGTAAATTATCTTCTGTGATCCTTCCAAGATTATCCATTTGCTCTTAGAGAAAATGACATGATAGAGCTCCCCTCCCCAATGCCTCTCTGAAGACTACAGATTAACTTGGCTTCAGGAGGCACCATCCCTTACAGCAGGCTTTGACGAGGCCATGTGGCTGAAAGCAGAGTGAATGAGAAAAATTTGCAATTTCAATGTCAGCCTCACCTCAAGAACTGCCTTTTTGCCTCTGACCTTTCCAACTTGTCTGGCAAGCACTGTGTACTGTGGCCACACATGTCAGCTGTGCATCTGCTGGAATCAGTTGACCCTCCCAGGTTAGTCTTTTAAAGTTGGCAAAGGCAGCATCTTCTCTGAGGCTGAATGCTCATGTTTCTTTCTGTCATATGAAAGACAGGGATATGGGCTGTGACCTTTTGAAAAATCCTTCTAGTTTTCAAAGAAAATTCCACTTCGAGTGTGGTTTTTTGCAAAGTCCACACAGTCTATACAGCTAACAGCATTATAGAAATTCCTAGATTGGTAATTTTTAAAGTTTTTAAAGAAATATCCCCCATGACAGGCTCCAATCAGATATATTGAGGGCAGCAAGCAACTGAGATAATCAGATGGCAGGAGGCAAGCGTAAGAACAGAAGCAACAGAAACCAAGGTTACTTGGCATCATTAGAACCAAACTCTCCCACTATAGCAGGTCCTGGATACACCATCACACTAGAAAAGCAAGACATGGATCTAAAGTCACTTCTCATGATGATGATGGAGGACTTTAAGAATAAAATACAGGAAAACACAGGTAAACAGCTAGAAGCCCTTAAAGAGGAAACACAAAAATCCCTTAAAGAGTTACAGAAAAACACTACCAAACAGGTGATGGAATTGAACAAAACCATACAGGATCTAAAAATGGAAGTACTAACAATAAAGAAAACCCAAAGGGAGACAATTCCAGAGATAGAAATTCTAGGAAAGAAATCAGGAACCATAGATGCAAGCATCAGCAACAGAATACAAGAGATGGAAGAGAGAATCACAGGTACAGAAGAATCCATAGAGAACATGGACACAACAATCAAAGAAAATGCAAAATGCAAAAAGATCGCAACTCAAAACACCCAGGAAATCCAGGACATAATGAGAAGACCAAACATAAGGATAATTCGTATAGATGAGAATGAAGATTTTCAACTTAAAGCACCAGTAAATATCTTCAACAAAATTATAGAAGAAACTTCCCTAACCTGAAGAAAGAGATGCCTATGAACATACAAGAAGCCTACAGAACTCCAAATAGACTGGACCACAAAAGAAATTCCTCCCAACACATAATAATCAGAACAAAAAATGCACTAAATAAAGACAGAATATTAAAAGCAGTAAGGGAAAAGGTCATGTAACATATAAAGGCAGGCCTATGAGAATTACACCAGACTTCTCACCAGAGACTATGAAAGCCTGAAGATCCTGGACAGATGTTATACAGACCCTAAAAGAATACAAATGCCAGCCCAGGCTACTATACCCAGCAAAACTGGTCAGGCAGGTGTCCTTTGTCCCTGTCCTTGCAGTGATCTCCCAGTCCTAGGTGTGCTAGGGTGCCAGTGATCTTCCGGTCCTGAGTGTGTTAGGGTGCCTGCAGCATGGAGAGTCCTCTGGGGCCCTCTGCCGAGATCACGCTAAAGATCAAATTTATGAAATTTTTAGGCAAATGGATGTATCTGGAGGATATCATTCTGAGTGAGGTAACCACAAAAGAACACACATGACATGCACTCACTGATAAGTGGATATTAGCCCAGAAACTTAGAATACCCAAGATACAATTTGCAAAACACATGAAACTCAAGAAGAAGGAAGAACAAAATGTGGATATGTAGTTCCTTCTTAGAATGGGAAACAAAATACCCATGGAAGGAGTTACAGAGACAAAGTTTGGAGCAGAGCCTGAAGAAATGACCATCCAGAGACTGCTCTACTTGGGGATCCATCCCATAATCAACCACCAAACCCAGACACTAGGCAGATGCCAACAAGAGCCTGTTGACAGGAGCCTGATATAGCTGGCTCCTGCAGGGCTCTGCCAGTGCCTGGCAAATATAGAAGTGGATGTTCACAGTCATCCATTGGACAGAGCAGAAGGTCCCCAATGAAGGAGCCAGAAAAATATACTCAGGGAGCTGAATGGGAATGAAGCCCCATAGAAGGAACATCAATATGAACTAACAAGTACCCTCAGAGCTCCTTAGAACTATACCACCAATCAAAGAAAAGGAACTTGTGGCTCTAGCTATATTTGTATCAGAGGATGGCTTAATCACTCATCAATGGGAGGAGAGGTCCTTGGTCCTGTGAAGGTTCTATGCCCCAGTATAGGGGAATGCCAGGACCAGGAATGGGAGCAGATGGGTTGGGAAGCAAGGGGAGGGAGGAGGGGATAGGGGATGTTTGGAAGGGAAACTAAGAAAGGGGATAACATTTGAAATTTAAATAAAAAAAATATCTAATAAAAAAGAAAAAAAAGAAAGTGAGAAGCAAAAGATGGATATATTTAAGATATTCATAGAATGTGTAATTTGAGGTTTAATACATTTGCCTTTACAGAAAATATGAACAATTTTCTATGCACAGAAGAGATTAAATGTAGTCATTATTTAAATGGAACTATTAATGATTTGTCTTTTTTAAAATGTCTTTTATGCACCAGGTCTGAAATACTAGTATACTATGCTTAATGACTTTCATATCATTATCCAAAGCCATGATGGATGGCTGAGAGTGAGAGTTCAGCTGTGATTCACGCTGCTTTTGGGGTAAGCTTTCTCAGTAACATTTTGCAAATTATTTACATCTTTTATTAAAATTTCACATGCCACAGGGCTTCACAGGAATCCCATTTATTAATGATTCTTTATTAAAATCAATAAATAATCAAACATATACCATCATATACATCTTTCTTTATATGTGTATTTTGTACATTATACATTCACTTTTCTTTTTTGAATATGATTACTAATTCATGACCTTTCACAGTCTCCATTTTTCAATTAACAACTGTGATTATGATCACCATTAATGACTGTCTTTGCTGCTTACCAATGGAAGCCTCTTTACATTTGTGTTTCTGTCCTAGAACAGTACCCTTTACCGGAATCTTAGTTTCATTTTCTGTTGTTCTCCTAACCCATGTCTGTAAGTTATTGTTTCTGTTAAGGGGAAATTTTAATTCTCTTGAATCAATTCTTTTACAACTCTTTTTATAATTTGTAGTGTTTTGAATGAGAAATGCTTCTCCATAGGCTTCAATATTTGAACACTTCATTCCTTATTAGTGATACTTCAGTACGTTTAGGAGGTATTCACTGGAGGAGGTATGTCACCAAGAGAGAACTTTTAGATTAAAACCCTCATGCTACATCCAACTCATTCTCTCTACTTCGTGCTGGAAGCTGAGGGTGTGAGCTCTCACTTTCCCTCTCAAACCACACTTTCTACTGCTTGCTGAAGAGCCAACCCCACCCCACGATGGACTTTCTTCCCTCTGGAACCATAACCCCAAATAAAGCCTTCCTTATATATGTTCCCTTGTCTTGGTGTTCTATCTAGCAACAGAAACATAAATACACTGTCACCCTCTCTTTCTGTCCATCCTCTCTACCAAGAGATTTGTAGTTTTAGTCACTGGTGTCAGGTAAATGTGGATAAGAAATAACTTTTTAAAATAACTTCTTAGCTTTGATTGATTACCAAAGTGCTGGTGTAAGTGGCTGCATTTTTTTCTTGTTCTTTTTATATACTCCTGTAACAGGGCCCCATACCTTAGCACAACTAATTCCTTGATGAGAGTACCATTCAGGCTGTAAAAATCAGCACATAGACAGCACCACCTGCCAAAGTCAAAACAAAGACCTAATCCATCCAAGACCATAGTTCTGGGAAAGTCTCTAAATGCACTTAGGTTGCTTTTTGTCCCCTGTAGTTCTGCTTCCAGATGTAAGTCACCCCAGGACATGATTTTCACCTTAAGAAAGCCTCAAGGCTACACTAATACCCCAAACACTCAGTGTAGTCACCAGCCAGCTAATAAAGACTTTCTATCAGTTCAAACCCATGTCTGAGCAGTTTTCTCTAGTAAATAGCCCACAGCAGTCCAGATTGACCTTGAACTCATGATCCTTTGGAATTATGGATTATAATTATGGAATATAATTATGGATTATATTTTGGTTCTGACAATTTCTTGCTTTGTCTCCATATGACTTTTTGAAGACATTGTTTAACTGCCTGGTTCTTGGTTTGGGCTTGTGTTGTTAGGGTGATACTTGTTTTCTAGGTTTGTCCAGTATAACAATCAGAAAAGCAATGCCCTCCCAAAAGAACACCACCTTCTTACCCAAATAAGGGGGGCACTTAAGATGTGGTTATCTAGCGTCAATTTGTGATTTCTTAGAATATTATTTTTTAATTTTTTTATTCTCTCATATATTATAGCCCGACCACAGTTTCCTCTCCCTCTCCTCCCCCCAGTCTCTCTGTCTACCTCTGCTCTCCCCCCAGAGCAGGCCTCCCAAGGATATCAACCAAACACTGCATAATAAGCTAGCATAAGACCAGGTACATACTATCACATCAAGGCTGAACAAGATAACCCAGTAGGAGGAAAAGGATCCCACAAGTAGGCAGAAGAATAAGACAGCCTCAGCTTCCTCAGGATTTCTATAAGAACACCAAGCTACTCAGCCACAACATATATTCAGAGGACCTAGGTCAAACTGCTATAAGCTCCCTGATCTCTGCTGAATTCCCATGAGTCCCAGTCAGTTGAATCTGTGGACTTAGTTCTCCTAGTGTGTCCCTGATGCTTCTAGCTCCTCCCATCCTTCCACCCCCTCCTCCACAGGACTCCCTAAGCTCCATCTAATGTTTGGCTGTGGAACTCTGCATCTTCTCCCATTGAAAAAGTGAAACATAAAAACTAGGCCTTTAGGCCCAGGCTTGAGAATGTGACCTTTGTGACTCAAAACTCTAAGGTATGCTAATCATAAAGCAGATAGCAACATTCCTCCACCTAACGGATTCCTGGGTTTGAAAGACCCACCACATGAGGACTCCACCACATTCTGAGTCAGGAGAGGCTACACCCCAAATCACTCACGAGAAACGGTCTTGATGCAAACAGCAAGAGGATTTTTATTTCAAGAGCTCTTGGGCCCAAAGTCAAGCACCCTGTGCACCTGACAGGGATAGAGGGCCTTGGCATGTCGAGTAGCTGGGAGAGGGGGTATTTAAGGGAAGAAACTGCAAAGAAAGGGGAGGCTGAGTCATTAGATTGGGGATGATAAATTACAGCTCGGCTCTGGCGGAGCTGTCTTTGATAAACATTTCACAGGAGATGGAGGAGCTTGTAAACGATTTATAGCTCGTCTCTGGCAGGGTCATAGGCTATCCTTGGCAAACATTCCACAAGAAATGGGGAAGCTGAGCAAACATCTTAAGGGGATGATGCGTTTCAGTTTATCTTTAACGTAAGAGTTACAGGCTATCTTTAGCAAACATTCCTGGTCCCTTACACAATGAGTCAGGTGCCTGGGCAGGTCACTCAGTGGTTATCTCCTTCTCAGGCTGCCAGGTAGGAGAAACAGGTCTGGGAAACACTGAGTTGGGGTCTTACAGGTTCAGGGAATATTCGTTCAAAAAAAGTCACCCAGACCACTGCTGGAACCCACTATGCAAATGTGCTATTGTTAGAAGCTCATAGAAAACTGTCTTGACTTTCTACTTCCTCTGGTATTTTTTGATATTTTCCAACAACACCCTCCCCTCCCCTTTGAGTTGTGGTTTCTTCCTTTAAATACCCCCTCTCCCGGCTACTCGGGGCGCTACAGTCCTCTATATGACTGTGGGCCCAAGAGCTCTTGAAATAAAAATCCTCTTGCTGTTTGCATCAAGACCGTTTCTCATGAGTGATTGGGGTGTTGCCTCTCCTAAGTTAGAACGTGGGGGAGCCCTCACGTTGTGGGTCTTTCACCATCAGTTGCTTGATGAAGTCTGTCTGGCTTCTTTGCTAATGATTCTGCTAGGCTCCAGTCTCAAAACACTATGCAGACAAGACAAACTATAGGTTGATGGTTTTGTGGCTGGGTTGGTGTCCCACTTGATGCCTAGCCTTGTTATAGAAGATGGCCAGTTCAAGCCCTGTGTCCCCATTACTAGGAGTAGAATCCAGGAGTTTCCATTGTACTAGGTTTCCACCTTGCTTTTGAAATGCACCCAGTTTCAACCATTTCTTCCAGTATTTTCTCCCTCCATATCCCCCATGTGATCCCTCCTGTTCCCAACACCCCCTGCTCCTGAACCACCGGCAAAATCTATTCTATTTCCCCTTCCTCAAGGGATCCTGGTAACCCTGCTTAAGCCTCCTTGTTGTTTAGCCTCTTAGTCAGTGAACTGTAGCATGACTATCTGTGGGACTGTGAAAAGTAACCTGGTTACTGGCTGAGCTAAGGCTAGGAGCTCCAGAGTCTCTGAAGGGGTGGTGGGAGCTTTAGCAGCTCCCAGGCACCAGGCTCCTGACACTAGCTGTAGGCCCCACCCCCATAGATTTTTAGCCATTAGTCATGTAAGGGCAATGCCCCAAGCCCCTCTAAATGTAGAATTTAGAGAATGTGACCTGTGGTCAAGTAGGCTCAAAACAGATCTCCATGCTAATGAGGTACATAGAGGCCTGGAAGGCTTAACCAGTAAGCTTTCCTTCCCAGACCTTACTCCCTGCAAAAGGTATTTAACCTCAGGCCCACCCTGAGAAGTGGGGTGTGGTTTTACACATCCACTTTTTGTCATGATAATAAATGCCTTAAAACCATGGACTGCCTTTTTTTCCATCGGGATCTGCCATGGGAAGCTACAGAGAAGGCCTTCATCTATAGAGCTGCCATCTAGTCTCCTAAAAAAGGCTTCTCTGCACTCCCAGCCATGGCTGCCACAAAGCCTTAGCACACTGCGTCAAGCCAAGGCCTCTTCCCCAAGGGACCAGCTTCCTGCCATGACCCCCAGCACCAGGCTAGATCCAGCCCAGTTGGGGCCCCAACTATGTCCTCAGACTGTGCTTCTGGTGATGGCATGAGGTAAGCACTGTCAACTTCCTGCATCCTGCCTCTCCAAGCAGTTGTGTCCTGTGGCAGAGTGGTTGTGGGACCCTATAACCCTACAATTATCCTTTACATTACAGCTAGTGTACACTTATAAATGAATACATACCATTGTAGCCATTCAACAGCTGAGGACAAACTGGGTACCGGAAAGGGGAGCTGGAAATGAAAAAGGAATGGAGTGTGAGAGAAGGGTGAAGCCAAGACAAAAGTTTCTGATCAAGGCTCAAAGTTTAATTTTTAGCATTGCATTTATATAGGGAGAGCCCACAGACCCCATCCTTTGTTTCAGTTGGATTATGTTGCTTTGTTTCAGCTGGATTTTGTTGTGAAGCAAGCACAGTGGGAAGTCTACTCCTGTAGGAAATTGGAAGTCCACTCCTGTAGGAAATTGCAGGTGCGGCAAGGTGGAATACTCCACCTGGGTCATTAAGGCCCAACTGTGGCAAACAATTAGGGTCTATTTAGCCTGCTCAAGGCTGGGGGAAGGGCACAATTCCCTCTTTTTTGTTTTTAAAGATGAACTGGATGGGGAGGGGGGGGTGTGGGTTCCCTAATAATTGGAGCAGAGGGATTTGACTCTGTTCCCTACCATTGGATCTCCTTCCCCTACCTGGACTGCCAAGATGGGCATCAGTAGGAGAGGATGCACTTTGTACTGCTGCAACTTGATGTCTAGGGTGGGTTGGCATCCATGGGAAATGGAGGGAGAGTTCTGTAGGGGCGGCTGGGACTGAGAAGAGAGGAGGGAGGGCAAAGATAGGGATGTAAAGTTTTGAAAAAAAAATTAAATAAATTTTTGAAAAAAAAATAAAGTTCTTTTTAGAATTGTATTAAAATTCATTTTAAGAACTAGATTTTCCTGTCATAATATTAATCAATCTCTTATAAAGGTAAGCATGCAAAAAGTATGACATTAAAAACACCAGTCGTACCCCCACTGTGTTCTTCATAATGTTTGGAACAGGCTTATACACTTTGATGGCAGTGCTCGTTGTGAACGGCCAAGAGAAGCAAACCCTAACACCAAGCTATTTTGGCAGATGCCTTAGGAGCATCCTTCTGCTTTGGTTGTTTTCTAATTTACTCACGTGTGAGATTTTATTTTCTCTTTGTCCTTCTCAAGATAATTGTTATGAAGAAAAAGTCCAACTGTACACAATAGAAAAGAAGCCTATTAAGCTAGGAATTAGGCTAGGAATATACCTCAGCAGTAAACTCTTGCCTAGGATATGCAGGACCCTGGATTTCACCCACTGAAGCACAAGACAAAACAGCAACAGAAAGCCGGCATTGTCTTCCCCTGATACCCAAATATAAACACAGTTTGTATTTCTTCCCACTGTGACCAGGAACCTAACAAGAAGAAACAAGAGAGGAGTATATAAGAAACTAGGCTGAACAGGTTATAGACAGCAAGCCAGTAAACAGGGCTCCTCTATGGCCTCTGCTTCAGGTCTGCTTCCAGTTCTTGCCTTGAGTTGGTTCCCTGACTTCCTTTGGTAATGTGGTATGACTTGAGAGTTAGGTTAAAGTAAACACTTTCCTCCCCAAGTTGCTTTTTGTCGTGGTGTTTTGTCACAGCAATAGAAATAAGCCAGGGGGTAGAATTCCTGGCATGTAGAGTAGATTAAGATACAAGTTCCAAACTTCCCTAACAGTTACCAGAGTTATGACATGTGAGCACTCACAGCTGAAGATATGGTCAGTTTCACTTAACCACTTGGATATATTGAAGAAGCAATGAGATAATTACAATCACCTCTGAGTGCATGTCTTCTCAGTGTTCGGTATAAGTAGGAAGCTTGCTTGTGCCATGCCCCATGGTTGCATACCATGATTGTCTGTGCAGTTAAACAGTTCAGTGAACTGAAATTGCTGCTTCTTTGCAGAGCATCACTAAACTTAAAAAAAAAAGGAACCTTTTAAAAAACCACCCTATAAGCATGTTACTTAAAACAAGATAGAAATATTTATCATAAATTATAAAATTTCATCTACTTCATAGAGATTCAAAGTAATATCATTTCATGTGATCTCTTGGTATTCTTTTTTTCCAACTTTTATTAGATATTTTCTTCATTTACATTTCAAGTGTTATCCAGAAAGTTCCCTATACCCTGCCCCCTCCTGGCCCTGGTCCCCTACCCACCCACTCCCACATCTTGGCCCTGGCATTCCCCTGTACTGGGATATATAAAGTCTGCATGGCCAAGGGGCCTCTCTTCCCAATGATGGCCAACTAGGCCATCCTCTTCTATATATGCAGCTAGAGACATGAGCTCAGGGGGTACTAGTTAGTTCATGTTATTCTTCCACCTATAGGGTTACAGACCCCTTCAGCTCCTTGGGTACTTTCTCTAGCTCCTTCCTTGGGAACCCTGTGTTCCATCTAACAGCTGACTGTGAGCATCCACCTCCATGTTTGCCAGGCACTGGTATAGTCTCCCATGGGACAGCTATATCAGGGCCTTTCAGTACTATGTTGCTGGCATATACAATAGTGTCTATGTTTGGTGGCTGAGTGTGGGATGGATTCCTGGCAGCCGCAGTCATTGGGTCCATCCTTTGGATTCAGCTTCACACATGATCTCTGTAACTCCTTCAATGTGTGCTTTGTTCTTAATTCTAGGAAGGGGTGATGTGTCCACATTTTGATCTTCCTTCTTCCTGAGTTTCATGTGTTTAGTTAATTGTATCTTGGGTAGTCTAGGTTTCTGGGATAATATCCACATATCAGTGAGTACATGTTATGTGAGTTCTTTTGTGATTGGGTTACCTCACTCAGGATGATGGCCTCAAGATCCATCCATTTGCCTAGGAATTTCATATATTTATTGTTTTTAATAGCTGAGTAGTACTCCATTGTGTAAATATACCAAATTTTTTGTATCCATTCCTCTGTTGAGGGACATCTGGGTTCTTTCCAGCTTCTGGCTATTATGAATAAGGCTGCTATGAACATAGTGGAACATGTGTNTTTTTTTTTTTTTTTTTTTTTTTTTTGGTTTTTCGAGACAGGGTTTCTCTGTCCTGGAACTCACTTTGTAGACCAGGCTGGCCTCGAACTCAGAAATCCGCCTGCCTCTGCCTCCCGAGTGCCGGGATTAAAGGCATGCACCACCATGCCCGGCTTTCATTATACCTTTTAAAATATTTATTTAATAATCATATACTCAGAGTATTTGGACGTAATCCAATTCCCTTCCTTCTTCCTCACTGATTCCTCCCTATTCCTTCTACCAGTTTTCTCCAAGTTTATGTCCATCTCTGTCTCTGTCTCTGCCTCTGTCTCTTTTTCTCTCTGTCTCTCTTTGTATCTGTCTGTCTCTCTCTCATACACACGTGCACACACACACACACACACACACACACACACACAAACATATACACACAAACACAGAGAGACACAGTGTCTCCATTTATTGTTGTGTGCATGGGTGTAGGAACATCTACTGAGCATCTCATGGCTAGAACCCCTGAAGAAAACTGACTCTCCCTTCCCCAACAGCCATCAACTTAATTGTCATTGTTCCTCAGATAAGGGTGTGAATTCATGAGCCCTTTTTTTTTAATCCATGCTGGTTTTTAGCTGGTTTGATCTTGTGCAAATCTCATGTATATGAGTAACCTCTGTGAGTCCATGTGTGCAACTGCTCTGATGTGTCTGGCAAACACTTTTTCTATAGGTATCTATTTTCTCTGGCTCTTATAATCTTTTGTCTGAACCTTTGGGTGAAGTCATGTGATATATATTTATGTAGCTGAGAATTTCACAGTTGCTTATTCTCTGTTTGTTGGTCTCTGTGTGAATCTCCATCTCCTGCAGAAAGAAGTTTCTCTGATGAGAGATGATCTATCTGATTAAAGACAAACTGAGAAATCAGTTTATAAATATATTAGGTAGACTCTCCCATAGGGCTTCCAGGTTGATACCAGCTTAATTTCTCAATTCCTATGATTCACATCAATGATAACTTCAATAAGGTCTTAGCATCAAGTTATGAAGAATAAACAAGAGAAATAGCAATAGACTATGGTCTGTGGGACCCCATTGCCAACAACACTTGACATGGAGTTTTTCATCCATCTGATATCCTGTGGTGTCTGTGGAAGGTAAATTATATATATATGTATATATATATATATATATATATATATATATATATATATATATATGTAGAGAGAGAGAGAGAGAGAGAGAGAGAGTACAGTAGTAGGTTTTCATGTGGTATTTTAAAAAGTCTTTAGTGTTGGTTAATTTTCCCCATGTTCTATCTCTACCCTTCCTTTTTATGTCTCTATTTATCACAAAACTTTTAGAAACAGTCTTTTATTTAGTTTTAATACAGTGTTTCAGAAAATCCAGCTCTCTAAAATCTATTAAGATACTTTCTGATTTTCCAGCTGTATGTCTATGTAAAGCTAGATTTTATTCATATACCTCAGGCAAAATAAAAGATGCCACAAATCAGTGATGAGATTGAAGATAATCTAGCTGCTTTCTATTAAGACAGACATTTAAAAGATTTGTTAAACTATGAAACAATGCCTTTTCTCATTATTATTGTTTTGAAAATTATTTTTACCTGTAGAAAGCTGCCAACCCCGGCTGACTAGGGAGAGGCCTCGCCCACCCAGACCGACTTGGGAGAGGCCATGCCCCCCCCCCGCCCCGCCAAGGCCCCACCCCTGCCAGCTCTCGGGAAAGCCGTCGCCCGCTGGCTTCCGGGAAAGCTGCCGCCTGGGCTCCGGGAAGGCCATCAGGCTCCGGGAAGGCCTCCGGCTCCGCCCCATTACAAGATGGCGCATAACTGGCCAGCTGCCAGGGGAGGGAGCCTAGGGGAGGGAGCCTAGTGTGCATGCGCAGCTCTCTCTTCAGGCCCTCCTCGGGGGCAATATGCTAATGAGGTGTGGCTTGTGGCACCAATGAACGGGCCACATGCAAATGAGGTATAGCTTGGTGCACCAATCAGCATCCACTACGACACCACCTCCCCTTCCCTGGGAGAGTATAAAAGCAGCAGCTCTGCTGCTGTCCTGGGTCCTGGGAATCTACAATCAAGGTGCTCCAGAATAAAGCTGACAGAAGATCCCAGTGGTGGCATGACTTTCTTGCTGGTCAAGGGAGGCACGCTGCATTTACTAACATGCTATTTATATTAACATGTAAAAGATATATTGTTTTAAATAAATTAAGAAATATCTTAAAATATTTCACTATTAATTTTTCATATGATAGCAATAGGTATACTTCACAAAAACAAAAGCCCTAAAACAATTATTTTAAGGACATCAAAACAAAACTACTTTGAGATTCCATCCTACACCTGTCAGAGTGGCTAAGATCAATAATGCAAATGAAGCTCCTGCTGGTAAAGAGGTTCACCAAGGGAAACACTCCTCCGTTGCTGATGGGAATGAAAATTTGTACAGTTTCTTTGGAAATCAGTATGGTGGTTACTTAGAAAATTAGGAATTGATGTAACTCTAGACCCAGCTATTCCACTCTTGGACATATATCCAAAGGATGTTCTATCCTACTACTAGCTCAGTGACATTCATTGCAGCTTTATTCAAAATAGCCAGAAATTGGAAACAACCTAGATGTCCCTCAATAAAAGAATAGATAAACAAAATGTGGTACATTTACACAATGGAGTATTACTCAGCTGCTTTTTAAAAAAGAAAGTGATACCATAAAATTTTAAGGCAAATGGATGGAATTAGAAAACAATCATTCTGCAAGCTGGTTCAACCACTCTGGAAATCAGTCTGGTGGTTCCTCAGAAAATTGGGCATAGTATTACCAGAAGATCCTGCAATACCTCTACTGGGCATATATCCAGAAGATATTCCATCTGGTAACAAGGACACATGCTCCACTATGTTCATAGCAGCCTTATTCATAATAGCCAGAAACTGGAAAGAACCCAGATGTCNTGGCCATCAGTGGGAAGAGAGGCCCCTTGGTTATGCAGACTTTATATGCCCCAATACAGGGGAACGCCGGGGCCAGGGGGTGGGAGCGGGTGGGTAGGGTAGCAGGGCCGGGAGGGGGGAGGATATAGGGAACTTTCTGGATAACACTTGAAATGTAAATGAAGAAAATATCTAATAAAAGTTGAAAAAAAAAACCAAACAAAACAAAACAACAACAACAAAAAAAAAAAAAACAAAAAAAAAAGAAAACAATCATTCTGAGTGAGGTAACCCAGACCCAGCAAGATAGATATGGTATGTAATAACTTATAAAAGGATATGAGCTGTTAAATAAAAGATTACCAAGCTATAATTCAGAGATTCAAAGAGGTTAGGTAAAGAGGATGAATCTAGAGGAAAAGCATGGATCTCCCCGGGAAGGAGAAGTAGAGTAGATTTTGAGTGGAGCATGTGACTTACCCATTATTCAGTAGGTAGTTTTACATCCATCCCCATGCAGGTAGCCCTAGATAAATTTAGTGGATTATAAAATAAAAGTAAAAACAAGAGAAGTAACATGGCTTCTGGGACAGGCAGAAGGCACACAGCTTCTAGGACAGACCCCTGTTTCAGGCTGCAGACATCTGGGCACCTTCCCTGCCAGAGGAGAGGTGGCCACCCAGGAGGACTGTGACCCCCAGAGCAGGTCAGGGAGACATCTTGTCTCCCAGCTCCCTCTGAGATGAGTCTGTGCAGATCAGCTAGCAGACTGCGGAGGGTGAGCAGCGGACTGCAGAAGCCACACAGCTTCTGAGACAGACCTCTGTTTCAGACTGCAGACATCCAGGCACCTTACCAGCCAGAGGAGAGGTGGCCACATGGGAGGGCTGTGACCCCCAGAGAAGGTAAGGGAGCCATCTTGTGTCAGAGGTTCTACACAGCTTTTTGACAGACAGAAGTCACACAGCTTCTGGGACAGACCCCAATTTCGGACTCCAGACATCTGGGCATCTTCCCCACCAGAGGATATGTGACTACCTGGGAGGTCACTGACCTCCAGAAAAGGTGAGGGAACCATCTTGTTTCTTCTGTCCCCCAGAGTCCAGTCTGTGCAGGTGAATATGCAGACTGCAGAGGCAAACCATCTTCTGGGACAGGCCCTGTTTCGGGCCTTCATCTTCAACCAGGAGGCAAGTCTGAATGCCAGACCTCTGTGTACCTTCCCTGCAAGAGGAGAGCTTGCCAGAAGAGAGTACTCTGACCACGGAGACTCAGAAGAGATCTGGACTCCCAGGACAGCTGACAGAGGCTATCAGGACCACGGGAAGAACAGGCTCCAGCCAGAGACAACTGTAACAACTAACTCCAGAGATTACCACATGGTGAAAAGCAAACATAAGAATCTTTCCAACAGAAAACAAGACAGCTCACCATCATCAGAGCCCAGCAATCCCACCACAGCCAGTCCTGGACACCCGAACAAACCCAAAAAGCAAGATTTAAAATCATATCTTATGATGCTGGTAGAGGACATGAAGAAGGACTTTAATAACTAACTTAAAGAAATACAGGAGACCACTGCTAACGAGGTAAAAGTCCTTAAAGAGGAAACACAAAAATCCCTTAAAGAACTATAGGAAAACTCAACCAAAAGGCGATGGAATTGAACAAACCCATCCAGAACCTAAGAACAGAAGTAGAAACAATAAAGAAAACTCAAAGGGGGACAACCCTGGAGATAGAAACCCTAAGAAAGAAATCAGGAAACATAGATGTGAGCATCAGCAACAGAATACAAGAGATGGAAGATAGAATCTCAGGTGCAGAAGATTCAATAAAGAACATGGGCACAACAATGAAAGAAAATGAAAAATGCAAAAAGATCATAACTCAAAACACCCAGGAAATCCAGGACACAATGAGAAGACCAAACCTATGGATGATAAAAGTAGATGAGAATGGAGATTTTCAACTTAAAGGACCAGCAAATATCTTCAACAAAATTATAGAAGAAAACTTCCCAAATCTAAAGAGAGAGATGCCCATGAATATACAAGAAGCCTACAGAACTCCAAATAGACTGGACCAGAAAAGAAATTCCTTCGACACACAATAATCAGAACAAAAAATGCACTAAATAAAGACAGAATATTAAAAGCAGTAAGGGAAAAGGTCACGTAACATATAAAAGCAGGCCTATTAGAATTACACCAGATTTCTCACCAGAGACTATAAAAGCCAGAAGATCCTGCACAGATGTTATACAGACCCTAAGAAAACACAAATGCCAGCCCAGGCTGCTATACCCAGCAAAACTCTCAATTACCATAGATGGAGAAGCCAAAGTATTCCATGACAAAACCAAATTCACAAAATATCTTTCCACTAATCCAGCCTATCAAAGGATAATAATGGGAAAACACCAACACAAGGATGGAAACTACACCCTAGAAAAAGCAAAAAAGTAATCCTTCAACAAACCTAGAAGAACACAGCACCAAGAACAGAATCTCAACTTTAACAACAAAAATAACAGGAAGCAACAATTACTTTTCTTTAATTTTTCTTTACATCAATGAACTCAATTCCACAATAAAAAGATATAGACTAATAGACTGGCTACACAAACAGGACCCAACATTTTGCTGCTTACAGGAAACACACCTCAGAGAAAAAGACAGGCACTACCTCAGAGTGAAAAGCTGGAAAACAATTTTCCAAGCAAATGGTCTGAAGAAACAAGCTGGAGTAGCCATTCTAATATCAAATAAAATTGACTTTAAAATCAAAGTTATCAAAAAAGACAAGGAGGGGCTCATCAAAGGTAAAATCTACCAAGATGAACTCTCAATTCTGAATATCTATGCTCTGAATGCAAGAGCAGTGACATTCACTAAAGAAACTTTAATAAAGCTCAAAGCACACATTGCAACTCACACAATAATAGTGGGAGACTTCAACACCATTGGACAGATCCTGGAAACAGAAACTAAGCAGAGACACATGGACACTAACAAAAATTATGAAACAAACGGATTTAATAGATATCTACAGAACATTTTATCCTAAAACAAAAGGATATACCTTCTTCTCAGCACCTCATGGTACCTCTTCCAAAATTGACCATATAACCTGTCACAAAATAGGCCTCAACAGATACAAAAATATTGAAATTATCCCATGCATCTTATCTGAACACCACGGAGTAAGGCGGATCTTCAATAACAGCTTAAGTAATAGAAAGCTGCCATTTACGGGGAAACTGAACAACACTCTACTCAATAATACCTTGGTCAAGGAAGAAAGAAAGAAAGAAATTAAAGACTTTTGAGAGTTTAATGAAAATGAAGCCACAACATACCCAAACTTATGGAACACAATGAAGGCATTCCTAAGAGGAAAATTATACCCCTGAGTGCCTCCAAAAAGAAACTAGAGAGAGCTTAAACTAGCAGCCTGACAGCACACCTAGAAACTCTAGAACTAAAGGAAGCCAATTCACCCAAGAGGAGTAGAAGGCAGGAAATAATCAAACTCAGGGCTGAAATCAACCAATTGGAAACAAAAAGAACTATTCAAAGAATCAACCAAACCAGGAGCTGGTTCTTTGAGAAAATCAAATCGATAGATAAACCTTAGCCAGACTAACTAGAGGGCAGAGGGACAGTATTCGAATTAACAAAATCAGAAATGAAAAAGAATAAATAACAACAGAATCTGAGGAAATCCAAAACATCATCAGATCCTACTACAAAAGGCTATACTCAACAAAACTGGAAAATCTAGAGGAAATGGACAATTTCCTAGACAGATGCCAGGTACCAAAGTTAAATCAATATCACATTAACGATCCAAACAGTCCCATTTCCTCTAAAGAAATGGAAGCAGTCATCAATAGTCTCCCAACCAAAAAAAGCCCAGGACCAGATGGGTTTAGTGCAGAGTTCTATCAGACCTTCAAAGAAGATGTAATTCCAACTCTCCTCAAACTATTCCACAAAATAGAAACAGAAAGTACTCTACCCAATTCATTCTTTGAAGCCACAATTACTCTGATACCTAAACCACACAAAGATCCAACAAAGAAAGAGAACTTCAGACCAATTTCCCTCGTGAATATTGATGCAAAAATACTCAATAAAATCTTCGCAAACTGCATCCAAGAACATATCAAAACAATCATCCATCATGACCAAATAGGCTTCATCCCAGGAATGCAGGGATGGTTTAATATATGGAAATCCATCAACGTAATTCACTATATAAGCAAACTCAAAGACAAAAACCACATGATCTTCTCGTTAGATGCTGAGAAAGCATTTAACAAAATCCAACACCCATTCATGATAAAAGTCTTGGAAAGATCAGGAATTTAAGACCCATACCTAAACATAGTAAAAGCAATATACAGCAAATCAGTTACCAACATCAGATTAAATGGAGAGAAACTGGAAGCAATCCCACTAAAATCAGGAACTAGATAAGGCTGCCCACTTTCTCCCTTCCTATTCAATATAAAGTCCTAGCCAGAGCAATTTGACAACAAAAGAAGATCAAGGGGATACAAATTGGAAAAGAAGAAGTCAAAATATCACTATTTGCAGATGATATGATAGTATATATAAGTGACCCTAAATATTCCACCAGAGAACTCCTAAACTTGATAAACAGCTTCAGTGCAGTAGCTGGATATAAAATTAACTGAAACAAATCAATGGCCTTTATTTACACATAGGATAAATGGGCTGAGAAAGAAATTAGGGAAACAACACCCTTCACAATAGTCACACACAATATAAAATACCTTGGTGTGACTCTAAGGAAGTGAAAGATCTGTATGACAAGAACTTCAAGTCTCTGAAGAAAGAAATTGAAGAAAATCTCAGAAGATGGAAATGGCTCCCATGCTCATGGATTGGCAGGGTTAATATATTCAAAATTGTTATCTTGCTGAAAGCAATCTACAGATTCAATGCAATCCCCATCAAAATTCCAATGAAATTCTTCACTGAGTTAGAAAGGGAAATTTGCATATTCATCTGGAATAATAAAAAACCAAGGATAGCAAAAACTATCCTCAACAATAAAAGAACCTCTGGTGGAATCACCATGCCTGACCTCAAACTGTACTAACTACAGAGCAATTGTGATTAAAAACTCCATGTTACTGGTACAGCGACAGACAGGTAGATAAATGGAATGGAATTAAAGACACAGAAATGAATCCACACACCTATGGTCACCTGATCTTTGACAAGGGAGCTAAAACCATCCTGTGGAAAAAAGGCAGCATTTTAAAAAAAAATGGTGCTGGCACAACTGGCAGTTATCATGTAGAAGAATGCGAATTGATCCTTTTTTTTTCAATTTTTATTAGATATTTTCTTCATTTACATTTCAAAAGTTATCCCGAAAGTTCCCTAAACCCTCCCCCATCCTCCACCCTGCTCCTCTACCCACCCACTCCCACATCTTGGCCCTGGCGTTCCCCTGTACTGGGGCATATAAAGTTTGCATGACCAAGGGGCCTCTCTTCCCAATGATGGCCAACTAGGCCATCTTCTGCTATATATGCATCTAGAGACATGAGCTCTGGGGGTACTAGTTAGTTCATATTCTTCTTCCACCTATAGGGTTGGAGACACTTTCAGCTCCGTGGGTACTTTCTCTAGCTACTTCCTTGGAAACCCTGTGTTCCATCTAATAGCTGACTGTGAGCATCCACTTCTGTGTTTGCCAGGCACTGGCATAGCCTCACACGAGACAGCTATATCAGGACCCTTTCAGCAATATCTTGCTGGCATATACAATAGTATCTGCATTAGGTGGCAGATTATGGGATGGATTCCTGGCTGCAGCAGTCACTGGTTGGTCCATCCTTTTGTTTCAGCTCTATACTTGATCTCTGTAACTCCTTCAATGTGTGCTTTGTTCCTAATTCTAAGAAGGGGCAAAGTGTCCACACTTTGATCTTCATTCTTCTTGAGTTTCATGTGTTTAGCAAATTGTATCTGGGGTAATCTAGGTTTCTGAGCTAATATCTACTTATCAGTGAGTACATGTTATGTGAGTTCTTTTGTGATTGGGTTACCTTACTCAGGATGAGGGAGACATAACAACTGATCCTGAGGAAATCCAAAACACCATCAGATCCTTCTACAAAAGGCTATATTCAAAAAAATTGGAAAATCTGGGTGAAATGGACAAATTTCTAGACAGATACCAAGTACCAAAGTTAAATCAGGATCAGATTAATGACCTAAACACTCCTATATCTCTGAAAGAATTGATCCATTCTTATCTCTTTGTACAAAGCTCAAGTCTAAGTGGACCAAAGAACTTCACATAAAATGAGAGACATTGAAACTTATAGAGGAGATAGTGGGGAAAAGCCTCGAAGAGATGGGCACTGGGGAAAAATTCCTACACAGAAGAGCAATGGGTTGTACTGTAAGATCAAAAATTGGCAAATGGGACCTTATGAAATTGCAAAGCTTCTGTAAGGCAAAAGACACTGTCAATAAGACAAAAAGGCCACCAACAGATTGGGAAAGGATTTTTTACCAATCCTAAATCTGATAGGGGACTAATATCCAATATATACAAAGAGCTCAAGAAGCTGGACTCCAGAAATTCAAATAACCCCATTAAAAATGGGGTACAGAGCTAAACAAAGATTTCTCATGTGAGGAATATTGAATGGCTGAGAAACACCTGAAAAAATGCTCAACATCCTTAATCATCAGGGAAATGCAAATCAAAACAACCTTGAGATTCCAACTCACTCCCGTCAGAATGGCTAAGATCAAAAACTCAGATGACAGCAGATGCTGGCAAGGATGTGGAGAAAGAGGAACATTCCTCCATTGATGGTGGGATTGAAAGCTGGTACAACCACTCTGAAAATCAGTCTGGAGATTCCTCAGAAAATTGGACATAGTACTACTGGAGAATCCAGCAATACCTCTCCTGGGCATATACCCAAAAGATGTTCCAACTGGTAATAAGAACACATGCTCTACTGTGTTCATTGCAGCCTTATTTATAATAGCCAGAAGCTGGAAAGAACCCAGATGTCCTTCAACAGAGGAATGGATACAGAAAATGTGGTACATTTACACAATGGAGTACTACTCTGCTATTAAAAAATGAATTTATGTAATTCTTGGGCAAATGGATGGATCTAGAGGATATCATCCTTAGTGAGGTAACCCAAGCACAAAAGAAGTCACTTGATATGCACTCACTGATAAGCGGATATTAGCCCAGAAACTTAGAATACCCAATATACAATTTGCAAAACACAAGAAAATCAAGAAGAAAGAAGACCAAATTTGGATACTTCATTGCCCTTAGAATAGAGAACAAAACACCCA
This sequence comes from Mus minutoides, assembly GCA_902729485.2. Lineage (NCBI taxonomy): Eukaryota > Metazoa > Chordata > Mammalia > Rodentia > Muridae > Mus > Mus minutoides. Next base: position 1,406,345 of record LR753316.1, on the reverse strand, counting down.
TGAAAGGAGTTACAGAGACGAAGTTTGGAGCTAAGACAAAAGAATGGACCATCCAGAGACTACCCCACCAGAATATCCATCCCATAATAAGCCACCAAACCCAGACACTATTGTATATGCCAGCAAGATTTTGCTGAAAGGACCCTGATATAGTTGTCTCTTTTGAGGCTATACCAGTGCCTGGCAAATACAGAAGTGGATGCTCACAGTCATCTATATGAAGGAACACAGGGCCCCCAATGTAGGAGCTAGAGAAAGTTCCCAAGGAGCTGAAGGGGTCTATAACCCTACAGGTGGAACAACAATATGAAGTAACCAGTACCTCCAGAGCTCATGTCTCTATATGCATATGTAGCAGAAGATGGCCTAGTCAGCCATCATTAGGAAGAGAGGCCCCTTGGTGTTGCAAACTTTATATGCACAGTAAACTTTATATGCACAGTAAAGGGTAACACCAGGGCCAAGAAGTCAGAGTGGGTGGGAAGGGTAGCAAGGCAGGGGGGGGGGGGAGAGGATACAGGGAACTTTCGGGATAGCATTTGAAATGTAAATAAAGAAAATATCTAATTAAAAAAAGAATACTATCTAATAAATAAATAAATAAATAAATAAATAAATAAATAAATAAATTGATGCCAAGAATCAGCTAAGAAGAGGGTCCTAAGGAAGGGATGTTTGGGAGTGGTAGAAGAAATAACTCAGATCCTCTTAGGCAGTGTCCTTTAGAGGAAACCTCAGAATTATTTTGAAATTATTTTAAATCTCAACTAGTTAAAATTATTGAATTTAGTAATTACTGTTATTTATTTTCTACATTAGAAGTATAATAATTTAACATAATAAAATTTCTGAATGGGTGAAATATGTTACCATTGGTATCTGGTACTTCTAGTGCTATTTTTATTGTATCAAACCACCACCTTGTCTGAATTTTAAAATAGAGAATAAGGTTTCTTATATAAGTAGATACAGTGCAGCAAAATAAAGAAATAAGGAACAAAGGAAGGAAGGAAGGAAGGAAGGAAGGAAGGAAGGAAGAAAGAAAGAAAGAAAGAAAGAAAGAAAGAAAGAAAGAAAGAAAGAAAGAAAGAAAGCTGAAATTTCTTCTGCCCATTCCATTAGGGAAAAAATTCAGCAATTTTAGAGGTAGGGGCAGTATTAAGAATGAGTATAGGGCCTCTAACCAAGAGTTCCACTAATAAGTTATAGCCCACCAACCCCTGTCTTTTTCTTTTCCTGAGGCAGAGCCTTGCCCAAGCTGGACACCTATTTGTAACTTTTCCTCAGATGCCCCAGTAAGTGGGGTTTACAACCATGTGCTTGCCATACGTAGTCATCTGACTACCAACTATAAATCTAAAGCTGGGTCTAAGTTAGATGATGTTACTCCTGTGGTTTGTCCTGGGAATGACTCATGGATAAAATATATAGTGTGTAACTAGTAGAACTAGGAAACAACAAGGCAAGAAATTTGGCAAGTTTAATAAAAATTAATCTTTGTTGTATTTTTTTAATTGAATTTTGCTTCATTGTTTGGTTTAAAACATATCACCTGTGTAAGTTATATCTTGAATGAACTTAAATATTCAGCAAAACTACTTGAAAGTTAATATATATGGTTAAATTTCTTGCTAATACCAAAAGAGATTATTTGGAGAAAAAAACAAAAACAAAAAACAAACAAACAAAAAAAACCCACCCTTTACTTGTAGTTAAAGTTGTTGTTGCTTCTGTAATGTGTATTCCCTCTACCCCTCCCTGCTTTGGTAAAGGGAAACAAAACTATTACACACACACACACACACACACACACACACACACACACAAAGAAATAACTGGAAGTTAATGATAGGGTGCAAGTTGACAGCCTTGTCTTCTGCTCAAGAAGGCTCTGGAGACAGACATCTAGATACCTCAGCCATTGCAAACCAAAACCCAGTCTTTTATTTATATATCAATTCAATCATTATCCCAGGTTCCCTTTTGATTAATTATCTCACAAGTCAGCATTTTATTATGTTAGCCCCTTGATTCTTCGAAAAAAAAACAGCAAGTACACTTTTTAACATAGCAAGTGAATTCAGAAATCTGCCTTCCTTTGTAAGCACAGACAATAAGCTAGATGGGATCTCCCTTTAAGGCCACCAGTCCCACCATGCATGGGCCTAAACTTGCTCTTTCCCAAGCTGGCCTTGAAGTCAGAAATCTACCTGCCTTTGTATCTTTCTGAGAAACTGGCTCATTAGTGCAACTGCCTTTGTTCTCTTAAGTCATGAAGCTCTTTATACAATCCATATTACATCCTTGTGTTTTACATAGTTGAGAAATTATATATTTTTAAACTCATATTTTCAGAGTTTTTTCCCACAGTCTTAAGGGCTGTCCTAAGGTCACAGTATTCATCACCTTGCTTCGGAACTCAGACCTACCCTTGCTTCCTGGACTCATACTGTTTCTAATTATCATGGAGTCATTAACCTTGGCAAGAAGAATATTTCCAAAAGGAGGAATATGAAAGAAAGTGTGTACATTATTATACAAGGGGGCCCCATGTCTGAAGCAATGGTCAGTATTCATGTAGACCCACATCCTGCTGGCTCTGCTCCAGGGGAAGAAATCTATGTTAGCCATTCCTTCCAAGGTCATGCAGGACTCAGCAATGTGGTAGTAAGAGAAGAACATATAGATAGGAGAAAGGAGGTGGGAAGAAAATCAGTGCGGTTAGAGTGCTGGGTATGAGCATAATATATTATATACATGTAAGCAATTGTCAAGAAGTAGAATATTTAATGAAGGTTTCTGAAAGTTAATAAAGTTGCCCTAGAGAACCTGTGGTCATATTTGTTCATGGCCATGCTTACTGTAGAATCACAACCCTCAAGCCACCAGCAGCAGAAGGGACAAACTCTGGAACACACCAAAAAAAGTTTTTTTAATTGAATAAATTCTGAAACACTCACATAGTAGGCTATAGACCAAAGTTGAAATGCCACAGGACAGATTTAGAGGAATGATAATTTGAAAAGCAAGTTACCAAAGAAAAAATATTGTATGAAACCACTTATATAAAATCTAAAATATATGAAAGAGTCATATGTTGATTACAGACATAATCAGGGTATAAGGAAAACCAAGGCATGCTAAATAAGAAGTGAGGAGAGTGATCACCTGGAAGATGAGGTTACCTGGGAACAGACAGACCAGAATGCCTCTAGGTGAGAGGGTTACCTAGGAACAGACAAGAATGTTTCTAATGACCTAGTGATGAGCATTTTCATAAACAGATTAGATGGCAGAGCAGTGTCTGGGTATTCAGTTGATGATGATTATATTTTTATATCTTAAAATATGTATTCTTTCCTATCTACATGCTCTATTTCTAGATACAAATAGGAAATATTGAGGGGGAAATTATCTTGCTGTTGACATTGCATATATAATTTATAACTGGATTACAAACTTTTTCTTGTCATTTTCCTAAGTAATACCCCAGGAAATCTATTTGTGTGATTTTTTTTTTACTGTTTGGAATTACAAGTAATCCATATATTATTTAAAATGTCTGGTAGAGTGTATGTTGGCTACATGACTTGAGCATGTCAGAATCTTGTATGAGAAATTGGGAAATCTTTGAACTAATCCTCTTTGAATTTCAAGGAAGGGCTGAGTCTAGAAATATATGTTGTAATTATCCAATATTTAACCAAGTGTTTAAGATTTAAAATGGGGTAACAGATGTCAGGAAAGTGCATGTGTTAGTTCTCTGTAAAGCCCAACAAGTGTACTTGTAACCTAAAGGCAGAAAAAGCCTTCTACCAGGACCTATGTCTTGACTCCCTTTTTTTTGGAAGCAAAATATCTGGCTTCTTATTTATGGACAAAAGAGTCATGTTAAGCCCTATCAGAAAGTTCAACCTGGGAAAGGATGGATATGCACACCCTCACACACTTGGGATGTCAGCCTCCTCATGTCTTTGAGAAAGTAATTCAAAAAATCATGAACCCTGTTGACACAGCTCATCAGATAAAATAACTCTGTAAGTGCCGCAGAAAAAGGCAGCCCTGAGAATTTCCCTACAGGCCTGGCACAGTATGGAGGCTGCACCAAGCCTACTGCAGTTAAAAGTATCTATCTAGCTCAGCTAGAACAAAGTCTACACACAATAAATAATAAGAGGGTTGCTTTGTGCTCTCAGTACCAAAAGGTGCTATAAAGGCTACTAGAGGAGAAAACTTATCAACAGTCTTACCCAGATATAAGTAATGTATGCTACAATAAAAGCCTACTAGGCAAGATCTGCCACCAGTACAATAGTGGCTTGATTTTTTCAGGGGTAACCACCTACTTCCTTATCAGATTTGAGTCTTGCTCCATGGGAAATAAAACCTACTTGGTACTGTAAACCTGGTCAAAATTCTATAACTAGGGAAGTTATGTCTATATCTGGCCACTTTTTGTCAACTGCTAGACAGGAGATCTGAGGACCTGAAAGAGCAGGGAAGACTATAATCTAATAGACTATAGTCTAAGACTCTAGACAATCTTACTTCCATTTTAGTGAACTTTCATACACAAATGCAACAAAGAAAGCAATAATCCAAAGAAATTTGTTTGAGTTCAAAAAGCATGGTTGAAAACTGATCAGAAATACATGTAAATAAATGCAATAAGTACATACTATTAACAGAGCAGCCTTTCCCTGAACTTTCTCAGGACAAACTAGTTTTAGCACAGTTGCCTGCAAGTACAATAGATTACATTTGGGAAAGCACAAAAGCAAGGCAGAAGACCATATCCAGACTTAGTACACTGATCAGATTGGGTTCTATAGCTATATTCTGGTGTCCAACAAGAATAAACATATCTTAGAAATTGAGTGTAAATGTTTGTCATAGGAGGTACAAAATCACATCCAAGAACATTCCAAGGAAGAAAATGTACCTGAGGTCAAAGACACTCTGCCTTTTCTCTTGGATCCTCGCTAACAGTTCCTCAAGGGATTGCTTACTATTGATCATTCTTTTGACTGTGTTCAGACAAAAATCACAGACTAGTGCAGCTCTCGGTGTTGGTCAGAGAAGACTGTTTCAACAATAGACCACAGTTAAAGTAGAGACTCATAATTTATCGTGAGAGTAAGTGACCTTTGAATGCTCAGCACTGAACAAGATGTTTGTATCACCACCTCTGAGGCCAAAGGAACATCACAGAATAGGATATGAAAAGAATTTAAGAGCCAAAGGATAGGGAAGACTGTTATAAAACACTGTTATCTGTACATGACATGGGTGTTGCAAACTACCTATACATACCTGTATACCTATGTACATACATGTAAACACAATCGTGCGCAGAGACACACACATGCATATATGCATGCATGCATGCATGCATGCATGCAGGTTAGCATGCACACACATAAAAGACCTAAAAAATAGCAGGGGGAATAGTCAAGCAGAAACAGAAAATTATCAGGAGTGAGGAGGAAATAAGAAAGGATAATGGAGGAGTGAGTGCCGATACAATATTAGGGACACAGTTGATATTGTCAAAAAACAAAACTTTTAAAAAGATGGTTGCTTAGTGTCACTTATAAGAGCTGAATCTGTGTGCTTTCCTTACTGCAAATACTTTCCAGAAACTCATCTAACAGTCTCTAACCTCACATTTTACTAAGAAAATTCTGAGATGTCAAGGCCCAGAGACATTAAAGCCACCTACACCTGCCCATCTCTACCCCAAGGCATGGGAAAGACAACGACAAGCACATCAAAGATAGAGTGGTAGGCTGCTGTTAACCTTGGTCTCCAAAGTGACATCTCAGTCTACTAGCAACCAAGAAGCTGAGCTGCCTCTTGGTCTGCATCGGTGCTGCTGGCAACCCTGAGCCCTGGGGGTTCCCCAGACTGGGAGCCCTCTGGTTACCTTCAACTCCTTTGTCACTTGCTTTTGTTAGCTGCTGTGCCTGACTCAAAAGGAGCTTCTTTTGAGCTGTATAGAGCAAAGGAAACAGAACAAAGGGGGAAAACAGAAGTCAGTGTTGCTTAGCAGCATGATTCAAAACAAGCCAATGCAATTAGAATAAATTATCATGGGAGAAAGCAAAGATCACTCCCTCAAGACCAGCCAGACAAATCACTGATTTGGAATGGCTACAGGCAGATGGCATTGAAAATGGGGACAGAATAAGATGAAAAGCAGTACTGGATTCTGGGAATGCAAAGAGAAAAGAAAAAATGAAACAAAACAAAAACCAAAACAAAACAAAAAACCCATAGCCCTGGCCACTAAGGGTTTTTCTTATGCTGGAAGTGGCAGCCATGATTGATAAAGATGGTATGGTTCTACTTAGAACAAATCAAACACTGGCAGAACCATCAGGCCCCAATAGGTGGCCTTTATTTAACACCTCTTCAGGTTGTTGTTATTATTATTACTCTAATGGAATATAGTATTTCATATATTCTAAACAATAGCCTAATGAGTTGGATGCTCTACTATTGCATAGACGTTTAAACCATGGCACAGAGAAGTCATTTGGAGATGGAGTAAGTGACAAGAGTTAGGACTTGTGCTGAGTCCCTCATTGTACAACTCCAGAAAAAGATGCATAGTTGATGATAGGAAGGAAGATGGCTTTCTCATGCAATATTCGTGGAGTATGCACTGATACAAAGATAGATGCTGGCCACCTGCAAAGTCATGAGAGCCTGGCCAGTAAGATGCTTTAAAAATGCCCTTGATCCCACAGCTCAATGAGAATGCATTCAAGTGGTTACAGAGCAGAACATGGGACAAACACAGAGTCCAGCCTTACTGGACTGCTTTGATCCTGAAAAGCAGAATTTTCTGCCTGTCACTGCTATAAGCTGGGAAGGGCTTCAGCCCCATTATGGCCTTTTGAGCACAGCCACCTATCCACGTACCTCCCCACCTGCTTTGGATATCCTGCATGATTTTAAATTTTCCGTACATATCACTGACACATAATTATAAAGATCCATTTGGGCTTTACTCCTTAGATTTTGTGATCTTTTGTAAGCCTCCCCCTGCTCCAAATCCCACATATACACCTTTACCTAATCCCTTGATTTAAGTGGGAGAAACTAGATAGGACACACTTTCTCCTTCCTTGCCTCAAGTTTTTCCCTTGGGTGGCCTGGAACTATTTAGGCCAACTAGAGAACAAACAGAACAAGAGGACCAGGGCCATACCAGAGATTCTCCACAAATCCCCCCACAACTCCACAGACAGGGTTACAGGTTCAATTTTATTTTGACATTATACATTTTTAAACAAAATATAATGTAAATTTAAACGTTGGCTTTCTGGCTTGTTTTCTTTCTAGTGAAATTTATGTCCTGGGAGTTATGAGAGCATTGGCTAGGGATTCCAGGCCAGAATGAGCAGTTCCATGGAGAGCCTCGGCCTTTCCCTTGACCCCATTCACTTTCTCATGAGAATCTGATGGGTGCAAGGACCTGACTCAGCTACACAGGCTTTTTCCATCTATTTACCCCAGTTTTGTGCTCACATTTTTTTTCTTCTGCAGTGAAGACTCTTGACATTTCAGATGACATCTCTCTACTGGGCACCTTCAGAAAATGAGAAAGCATGGCCATCTACTTTGCTTCTCAGTTTGTACAGATATGCACTGGAAGCAAGCAAGTGTCCATGTTGTCACTGTTACCTTCTCAGAGGAGGAAGGAAGACTCCATTTGTGGGTCAAAGTTCTCCAAGAGAAAACAAGCCTGTTATTGAAAATGATATTTCACGATGTCCGCCCACAAACTAGGGACCAAAGCAAGGCCGTGCTACACAACTCCAGAAACTCATTAGCATTAGTGAATTAAAAAAAAAAATCTTGTTTTGTTCACCTAAATTTATGCACCAATGATAATTACCAAGTGGCAGTGGGGTTCTCAAAGCAGATATTGGCAGGTAACTAGGAAAATAACCACTTTGTTAGAAATTTAGGTCATGAAAATGTAAAAAACAGTTTCAGAATAGAGAGTGCTTTCTGATTTTGGCACCCAAATATGATTCTAAACTGAATCCGGAATTCTTGTACAGTGCCATCCAACCTTGGAAAAACCCTCTTTGATAAAGGGCGGAGCCCAGGCTTGCTCCAGGTCACTGGAGCAACTAAGTATCAATGATGAGTCACCACCTGTAAGAGACCCCAGACCAAAGTACAAAACCGCATGTCATAATCACTACCAAATGGGGACGAGTAACACTCTTTACTCCAAAGAGTATTCCGTCCTATAAAGCTCTAGATGACTACCCTTTGTAATGACACTCCACACCTCCTCAAGCTCATGGCCTCCTAGACCTTCTTATCTGCACTGTTGAAATAAACCAAACCCTTCTTCCCTACTTCTGAATTGTTTCAGAAATTAGGTAGTTTTAATTCCTTCTACTCTATCCTGCCATAGCTGAACACTGCTCATTTTCCAGGAGTCCCTGCCATTCAGCCTTCTGAAGTACTCAGCACAGCCTGTCCCTTCTTCTGTCACAGGATAGATTCCACATCCCTTCAAGGACCCAAATCCATGAACATCTTTCCTGCCTTGTGCAACATGTCCTCCTGGGTGGATATTCTTTCCTTAGTAGGGCTTTCTTTGTCTGAAAAACTAATTCATCCTCACTACAGAAAAATTGGGTATTATGGAAGTGTCTAAGTAGGAATCTGAATCCATGATGAAGCTTCTCAGATAAACACTACTGCTGTCTGGTTCTTGCCTCTCTGTCCATTCCTGTGCTTCCTATGTTAGCTAATACAGTGTGGGGATTGCTTGCACTTCCACTGTTTCCAAGGATCTCACTGCCCTAGGGAGGTACCATGCAGCCAAAGGACCCATAATAGGAAACATCATAAATTGGTAAAGGAAAACATCAAATTAGTAAAGGAAAAGAAGAGGTTGTTTGATGGAGAACAAGGAGAGAGAATACCTTAGTGTAGAAGATAAGTCAGGACTGTGGGAAGAAGGGTGCAGGCCCTGAGGAGTCCTGAGTGATCCACTGAAAGTATCTAGCTTTTCCTCAGGTTCGGTCTTGTCCTTGAAGATTCCAGCTATTCCCACACTAATCCCTGGGATTGATTCCCTCCAAAGTAGATGCAGAGAGCTTCATCAATTTGTGCAAATATAGGCTTAACCCTGGGAACTATGGCTGATGCTTCCGCCTAGAGGAGTTTACCCGCCTTCTCTTGCTCCCAAAAATAGACAGTTAGTGCACAGTTACCTGAGAAATGTCTGGGTCACCCAGGGGAAAGGGTCAGCTCTCATATCACAAATGGAGTCAGAAACTCGGAACTTTTCTGCTCCTCTAAATTGTTATGCAAAATGTTTTTCAGGAGGCAGAAACAGATCTTTGAGACCTAGCAAAAATGATCTTAGTAGTGAGCAGAACAAAAAACTACTGCCAATAGAACCTAAAGAATGGGAATAGGACCCTATAGAACCAAAATACAAGCAAGTAATACTATCAGCAGATACAGGGAGGACCTGGATTTTTCCACAAGGTCTCCCTGAGCCAGTGTCCTGGTAAGAACTAGTCACCAAAACTCATCAACTTCAAAGAGGTCCTCAGATGGCAACTATGAAGGAAGCAGTGAGTGCCACTCCAAGTCCAACTGCAGGAGCGCAACTGTCACTCACAGCCATTCAGTTCCCTTTTTCAAAACAAGCTCTTGATACTCTTAGATCTCACAGACATGAGAAAGTAGGTCTGAGAAGCACAGGTGAACTGCCCAGGACAATAGACAGTCCACCTATGAGAGCATAGTGAGCAGGGGCCCACAGTCCTTGGTGCCTGGCAGAGCTCCGTGAGCAATAGTAACATCACCTTTTCCAGGGCTAGGCTGAGCCAGGAGGAAGTAATGTAGTCCTTGCTTGATAGGCACGAACTCCTGCCAGACTTATTCAAAAGGCTTATAATTGTAAACAGGAACCTCTTATAGCCCTGAAGCATGTCTCAGAAGCCAGCATTTCTCTAACATGTAATGCTTAAAGGAATAGGGTGTATGTCTCCTAGACTCCATGCGGTATGAGGGGGACAGAATTCTTACTTTAAGAAATGCTAATCAACAACTATAAGCCAGCCTGATTCCTTTTCTACCAATCAAGTGTGACCCGGTTAGTGCACACATTGCCCTGAAGTTAACATGAACTAGAGAATAATGCTCTTAGTCAAAGTTTCTGCTACATCATTAGATGTACACCAAGGTTGGCAAGATGGCTTGGCAAGTAAAGGCCCTTGCTGCCAAGTCTCACAACCTGAATTTGATCCTTAGGACCCCAAATGTTGGAAGCAGAGAAGTAACTCTGACTCATGCCCAGGTATATATTTATGTCAGTCACTTTAATCCAGTCTTAAACTAGACAGATTTAAGAACAGCCCAGCTCATATAAATATATACATGCACCCCAAGTAAACTCACTCACGAAGGTTGTTGCCATGGAAATGACTCTTGTACTCTTTTTTTTATACCTCAACTGTATTTGTTTTATATCCAGAGAACTTGTTCTCTGACTTCCACTGGTATGCCATGCTATGCCTTCCAGGTCCGAGAAAGAGGAAGAGGGAACACAGGAGGAGGCACAGTCTTTTTCTGAATGGCAAGAGAGAAGCAAAAAGAGGCAACATGTAGACTAGGAACTGTTAGATCTGGTGGCGATCGCCATCAGAAGAGTTCCAAGATAGAATAGTTGATGAGTTTAGGATGATAGATTCCATGAGCCCCGAGCTAGCGCAGGACACTTGGGAGTGCAGAGTGGTTTAGCAGCAGCTGGTTGCAGGGATTGAGAAAGCAATATCAGAGCTCTGAAGAAGCAGAGCCCGTGTTTGCGGGAGAAGTGTTGGCCAGGAGAAACACTCAGACTCAGGTCTCGGTCTCGGTCTCGATTTCAGGCTATGTACCAGGCTGGGAACAGATCAAAACTGCCAGTGTCTAGCCAGCAATAGTATGGATGTGACTATGCTCGTTTTGCATTCATCAAACCTACGGTGTTTAGTTACTGAAAGTGTCTGCCCTGAGTGACTATGTAGGTAGGTAAGTGCTCTTGCCCTCTAGGCCTTCAATACTGCTGTTACTCTCCACTTGTAACTCCAGCTCCAATGTCTTCTTCAGGCATTTACATACATGTGCTGCACATACAGACACTCAAGCACAAGCATAAATATAAATAAACATACATACATATATAAATCAATATTTGAAATAACATCTGCATAATCAGAAAGCTCACCCTAATGCAGATGACAACTCAGGAAAACTATAGCCCTGGGAACCTTTGTACAACCTGCAGATGACCAGGTCTCATACAGTCTCCTCCCAGCAGTTGGCTAAGGTTTTTACCTCACTGGAACAGAGACCTTGTGAATGCTAAGTCTCAACTTTCCCACACATGTGAAGTTTCTTTATTTCCTGAATCTCTTCAGCTCTCTACTCTCTGGGGAGTTTGAAAATATTAAATGGTTCAGGGCCACTCTAGATATCCTGTCCTCACTGCTTGGTCTGAGTCTTGAACACGAAGCTTTTTCAAAGCTTCTTATTCAAATAAACTGCATGCTAATGCTGAGAATCATGGTCATAGAGTGGAGAGAGAAGACACCCAATGATTAAAGGCACTGTGTTATAGGGAAGATGAACATAATAGGTGAGCAAGTATGAGGTGATGTTAATATGTGAGCATACATTATGGTTGCCTAGGCAACTAACCCACTATAAGTATGATTGTCCCAGGCTATCCAAAGTATGAAGATTTGAATGAACTCTCTTAAATATGCTCAGAAAGTTAAGAGAGCTATGGGCTAGTAACTAAAAAAAACCAGAATGATGATACAAAGAAATAGATATCTACAGGGGCAGGAGAGATGGCTCAGTAGTTAAAAGTACCTGCTGCTCTTTTATGGCAGCTCAATTAAATTAAAAGGAATTTCTCTTCAGAAACCAGGAATACAGTCTATAAGTTGATGTGTAAAATGTTAGGAGAGGGGGATGTCAACTAAAAATTCTGAATCAAGTAAACTTTGCCTTTAAAGCTAAAAGATAGGCTGGATGTGGTGGGAAAAATCATGGAATACTTACACTGAAGAGTCTAAGGCAGGAGAATTGTGAGTTCAAGGCCAGCCAAGCTACGTAGCAAGATTCAAGTATAAAGCTAGAAATTTGTTAATCAAACAAATGAACAATAAACATATATTCCCAACAAACAAACTTTGAGGTAGTTCATTATTAGAAATGCCCACAAACAATATCAACCTGCCCCTGTTGTGGTTTGAAGGAAAAATGCCCCCAAAACATTCATATAGTTGCCAGTACTGTTCGGAAAGATTATAGAACCTTTAATAGGTAGAGTATGGTTGGAGGAAGCACATCACCAGAATGAGCCTTGACTCACTCCCAGTTTGCTTCCTGCTTCATGTTTACAGTTCTGATCTCTCAGCTTCCTGCTTTGACTGTTTTCTGCTATGCCTTCTTTACCATTACAGACTCTCCTCTGGAACAATGAACTGAAATATACTTTGTATTCAGTATCACTTTGTCCATGGTGGTTTATCACAGCAACAAAAAGAAATTAATATATTCCCTTCAGATGTAATGACATGACAATATACAGTTACTTGAATCCACATTGAAAATAAAATTAAAGCACAGCAGTAAAAGCATTCCTACATAGGCAAAGTTAAAACTAATACTGGCTGGGCATGCTGGTGAATGCCTTTAAGCCCAGAACTAGAGAGGCAAAGACAGATGAATCATTGTAAGTGAGAAGCTAGCATAGTCTGCATAGGAAGTTCCAGGCCATCCAGGTATATATAGTGAAACTTTGTCAGAGAGAGAGACGGGAGGAGAGAAAGAGGGAGAGAGAGAGAGAGAGAGAGAGAGAGGGAGAGAGGGAGAGAGAGAAAGGGTAAAGAAAGAGAGGAAAGTGAGAAAAAAGACAATAACTTTTTTATTACTTTTTTTACTCGAACTTCTTCTTAATTTCTAAATTATTTAAACCAAAAATATATAAGCAATAATTGTAACTATATGTTAATTGGGTACATTGCTTGCCTAAAATGCACATGTCCAGTGTTCTGTTGCCAGAACTGAAAATTTTTCATGCATATATATGTACATATGGCATCAACATCCAACCTAAATGGATTAATTTTGACACCAAAAACATCAGGAAGGGATTGTGGAGCTATATGAGTAAATATTTTTAATACCATTGAAAATGAGTTTGTTTCAATTCAAACTAGAGGATCATACATTTCAGTTATTAACTGCTATCCTTAGAATAACTACTCAAAAAAAGGACCTCTAAAAATATACATAAAAGATAATGAGGAAAGAATGGAAATAGAAGTCTAGAAAGAATCCAAGCACAAAGGAAGCCAGAGGGAGAAATTGAGAAGCAGAAAAGATATAAAGCAGAAGACAAAGAGCGAATAACAGACAGGCCTCCCACTCAGTCTAAGGAAATAACAGACAGGCCTCCCACTCGGTCTAAGGAAATAACAGACGGGCCTCCCACTCGGTCTAAGGAAATAACAGACGGGCCTCCCACTCGGTCTAAGGAAATAACAGACGGGCCTCCCACTCGGTCTAAGGAAATAACAGACGGGCCTCCCACTCGGTCTAAGGAAATAACAGACGGGCCTCCCACTCGGTCTAAGTCCATTCTTTAGACACTTCCATTTAAATAAATATGCTGCCAGACCAAGCAAAAACATATCCAACTCCATGAGGTCAGTTGAACGTTTACTCAAGCAAACAGTGTAAACAATAGAGTGTGCATGGCCATGCTAACATAACCCAAGAGACTAAAATTCACAAGTTGTTAAAAAAAAAAAAAGGACAAGATGCATGGGTAATTGCAAACACATGCATATCAAACAGCAAAGCCACAAGTACATGAAGTGACCATTAGCAAAATTGGAGGAAGGTGTCTTAGTTAAGGTCTTTATTGATGTAAAGAGACACCACAATCATGGCAACTCTTATAAAGGAAACCATTTAGGTAGGGCTAGGTCTCAGATTCAGAGGTTTAATCCATTATCATGATGGGAAGCACGGAGACAAACAGGAAGACATGGTTCTGGAAAAGGAGTCAAGAGTTCTACATCCAGGTCCTCAGACACATTTGGAAGCTTGACCATTTCAAACCTAAAAGCCCACCCGTAGTGACACACTTCCTCCATCAAGGCCACACCTCCTAATAGTGCCTCTCCTTATGGGCAAATGCAGGCCATTTTCATTCAAACTGCCACAGAAAGAATAAATAGTTCTAACCTAATAATTTCAGACTTAAGTGCTTCACTTTCAATAACTGGACAGAATTCCACACAGAGGGCCACTTAGGAAATAGCGGGTTTAAACAATGGCACAAGCCAGCCAGACTTATCAGACCTCTGTGCAGCACTCCATCTAACAAAAGGAAAATAAACAGTCCTCTAAAACACACAGAGAATGTGTCCCCAAGAAGAGTACATTTTAAAAGACCAAAATCAGGCAAGTGGTTTTTGTTTGTTTTTTTTTTTCCTGGCCATAATTCATCAAAGCAGAAAGTAACAAAAGGAAACTAAAAATTATATAGATATGCAAAAATTATACAACACAGTCTTAAATCAATGATTAAGGAAGAAATCACAAAAGATTTTAAAAATTCTTGGAAGCTCACTAGCTTCCAAGGTGACAGCAGATTAGGGTACATGTCACTAAGCTTGAACTTATGTTCAAGCCTCTGAGCCCACATAGGGGAAGGAAAGGAATCACTCTCTCAAATTGTCCTCTGACATCCACACATTGCTGTGGTAGGAGCACACCTCTCTCTCTCTCTCTCTCTCTCTCTCCTCCCCCTCTCTCTCTCTCACACACGGTGGGGGAACAAATAAATGTAAAAATAAAACACTTATAGAAGGTTAGAAATTAATGCACAAATACTTGAGTGGGTTTATGTTTATGGAATGCTTCTTACAAGCACAGTGTTCACAGAGAAATTTATAGCTATGAAGACATATACTAAAGAGCCCAACTCACTAGTTAAGCAATCTAACTTTTCACCATAGGCATGGGTGGGTAGGATAGAAAACAAACTAGATATAGAGTCAGCAGACTGAAGAGCACAAAGATCAGAGTATTTAAAAACAGCATAGATTCACAAAACCTAAGTTGGCTCATTGGGAAGAGTAACAAGGTCACCAGCTCCATAGTGATGTTCCGCATTCATGACTTCCAACACTCTGTTAAAGGTCAAGAAGAAATTACTAATGGAAGGACTTTGGGCCAAGACAATTGAAAGTGCTACAAATTAACATGCTCTAGGCCACCTTGCCTTTCAGTGTCCAAGACCTGAGAGGCCCATGGCCCTTTTGTCCTGTGTACCCATTATTCCTTATATCTCCAAAGGGAGAGTTAGCAGTTGACTTGGCAGCATATGCTTTGAGATAAACTGGGGGACTGAGAATGAATAAAGCATACATGAACAGAAGGGACCCTTAATCCCTGCTACCAGAAGAACAGCAATTCCTAGGCCTCATCACTGGGTTTTTTAAGTCTGGCTTTCTGAGAATAGTACACAGGTTGCTGTATTTTAAAGAGTACAGAGAATCTTTTAGAAACAACAGTGATATTCACCAAGACATGAAGATTTGATCTTTCTGGTTTTCAATCAGATATTTTTTTTCTGTGATTTTAATCCCTTTAGATAAAAATTCTTTGCCCTAAACCTCTGACTATAATTAATTTAATTTATAAGTTAAAAAACACATATATGGTTTCCTTTACAAATTTTTTATTATAGACTGACATGGAAACTATGTGAAATGTCTGGCTTTAATCTAAACAGTACTGAAAGAAAGACTTAGGGGCATCATTATTAAAGAAAATTAAATCAACTGAAAAATGGATGTGTACAATAATCAGAGAAAAGAAAATGTACACTTATTGTGTTCATCATTGTTTATGTGTATGTGAGAATACCCCTGTTCACATGGAACATAGATAATATTTAAGCATTAAAAATTCACGATGTATTAACTCTAATGAATAAATAAAAAAATGAAACCTACATTAGGCTAACAGACAAGCCAGTTGAGAACAGAAGACTTTGATTGTACACACTGTTTTATGGTGTTTTAGTTCCAACTTCTCCAGAGGACTGAGTGGAGTCACCTGGATATCAGCCTATGAGGACTTTCAACAGTCCTGGATCAAAGCCTGATCCGTTTAGTTGAGCTGGAAGACCTGCCCACTATTCCTCATCTGCACCCTGGACTGGGAAAATGAAGAAAGAGAGCAGCAAGGGTTCAGCATGCTCTGTCTCTGATAGTGAATGGAAGGAGCTGTTTCATGCTCCTGCTGCTTTTGACTTGCTCTCTAGGATGAACTGTGAACCAGAATAAATCTTTTCTCTCAAAAATATAATGATGTGTGTCCATAGTGAAAAGAGGAAGTTGAATCAAAACAACTTTTAAACTTCATCTTACTGCAGTCAGAATGGCAAAGATCAACAAAACAACTGACAGAAAATGATAGGATGCTGGGAAAAGAGAGTTCCCATTCACTGTGAGTAGGATTGCAAACTGGTAACTACCATAGAAATCAGTATGGAGAATTCTCAAAAAGCTAAAAATAAGTCTGCCGTGTGAGCAAGCTGTACCACTCCTCAGCATGTGCCCAAAGGGCTCAGCACGCTGTTCAGAAACCTGCTCATCAATGCTCAGTGCTGCTCTCTTCAACAGAGCTAGGAAATGGAAGCAGACTAAACCACCAACTGATGAAGGGATGATGAAAACATTGTACATACAAATAAGTACATTATGCAATACTATTCAACTATAAAGGAAAAGTTAAATCATGGATTTTGCCAGCAAATGGACTGCAGGAAAAGATCATACTCAGTGAGTTAACCCAGCCTGGGGAAGACATACATTGATTGCATTTTCTCTTTCATTGAAAGATCCTAGTTAAGGTCTTCAGATATAAGTATGGTCTTCACCCTTCATCAAGGAAACTTCTCCTTGCAACAGACAGAGACCATTACAGAAGACAACAACCAATCAAAATGTAGAGTTGTGTCAGTCCCAGTGAGAACATCTACAAAATGCTTTCACACCTAAGGTTCAGAAAGCATTGCAGCAGAAGGGGAAGAAACAGTGTAAGAGCCACATAATCAGGAAGAGTGCTGTGAGATTGTATCTCCTGGTAATATTAGAAGCTACATCTGTAAAGTCTCACCAACATAAGTGCCCAAACATGAGCTGAACCAGTGGACACGTTAAAGTCAACAGAGAAAAACCAACACAAACCTTACACAAAAAATTACTGGCAAATGAGTAAAACTGTCTTCTCTTCAGGGAAAAGATAGTTGGTTGTTCAGTGACAACTGGTCAACCCTGAAAACATACATACAAATAACATTATACAGGCTGAATAGGCTATATTTAGAAATACCTTTGTATATACATATACACATGCAATAATAGTGCAAAAAGAGGCTATGGATTTAAAGGAGAGTGGACAGGGGTGTATAGGAAGATTTGGAGGGAAGAAAGGGAAGAGAAATATTTTAATTATTTTATAATCTCAAGAAAAATAAATTTAAAACTCATGATGTGTACAAATTACCATTATATGTCTTGAGGGGGTCGGGGAGGGAGAGGAAGCTGGGTGTGATAGCTCATGACTACTATTACAACACTTGGGAAACTGAGACAGGGGGATTATTAGTTTAAGGCCAGCCTAGGCAAGTTCTAAGCTTGTATGCACCCTGTGCTATACAACAAGACCAAGTCTCAAAAAAAAATTAAGCAAATTTATGTTTAAATTTTGCACTATTTTTATTTCACAACTTTTTATAAACTTGAAGTTGTTTCCAAACAGAAACTAAGGTAAAAAATTGATTACCTGTTTGGTAAAGTGGCCTTTTGCATCAGTTAAGCCTTTTATACACTAAGTGCACTCGTACATATTTTATAGACTCAAAAAAAATAGATTTAAAAATCATGATGTATAGAATTTACCATCATATGTTTAGGGGGAAATGGAATGGGAAGGAAGCTGGGTGTGATAGTTCATGCCTAGTATCTCCATTCTAAACTGACTGGCTGAAGGAAACCACCAGCAGTACCTGAAAATACCTCCAAAAACACAACAGTTACAACTCAAGCACCTCGCCCTAACAAAGTCATGTTTTCCTTTTTCTTTTCAAAACCCATTTAAATAGAACTAGTTTATGTACTTCTGTTTTCATCTTTTTTTTTTTAATGTTCAAATTCTCCAAAACCTTTCTCTAGTCAGTTTACATTTTGTCCAAATCATTGTTTGCCCAGAGACTGCCCTCGACAGGAGCCTACATTCGGTGCACACAGCAGGAAGACTATCAGTCTAGGGCATGTTTGCTTTGGGTCATCTATTCAGACTGCTTTCTCCCTAGCTACTCCCTTCAGGAGCAGAGGTGGACATTCACCTGTGAGACTAAACACAGACAAACAGACACTAGCACACCATCGGAGAGTACTTTTGCAAGGATTAGAGGACCGCCACTACATTTCATTAACTAAAGAACCTTGGAAGGACCTGAGAAGCTCAGAAAGCATCTTTGGGCCTTTTCAGAAAACACTAATTGCTCCTGGAGCCAGGAATTGGCAGGGAACCATCAGTTTCTGCACATGTGCATGAGCCAGGCTCTCAGCCAACTCTTCCCCTCTGCTGGTCTCATCTAACTCTACCAACAGCCACGGAAGTAGGCATCATTGTAATGAAGGGATAAATGAAGTCATGGTCAATCTAAAAAAAAATCAGATTTTCCACAGAATGTTGTTCATGTTAAAGGAAACTTGTGTGTCATAGTTAGGGACGTTTTCAGGGACATAGATTTCTTTAATCTACTAGGATACAAGTTGACTGGCTTTAGAAACTTTAAACTGGAATTGGCATCACCTTGTGAACAGAGGTGACCCTACTAGAGCAAGAGTTCCTTCAGAGCATCTCCTCAGAATTGTGACAATCTTAAAGGATGTGAAAAGCAAAGCACAGAAACCTCGCATGGGGAGCAGGAGGGTACAGGGTGTGGAGAGCATTTAGAACAAAGAAAAATGTTCCTGGAGCATGTGAGAAGTCCTGGAGAAGGTATTATCTCAGACAACTAGACATGAACCTGTCCCTTTCATTTCCCAGTTCCAGTTTTGTCTGACTTTGATAAGAATGATTTCATTTTGCTAATCATCAGCCTCCTGGAAACGAAGCTGAAAAGCAAGAGTTCTCTCATTTCCACAGCCCCAAATTAAGGGTGGTTGTTGGGGGGGCATGTTTTGTTTTGTTTAGCTTTTTCCTTTTGAAAATTTTCTAAATATTTCACCACTTGGATTTAACTACGAAACTCTATCATTGGCCAGGAACGATTATGGGACAATGACATTAACCCCAGCACTCAGGCAGCAGAGACAAGAACGTTGCCACAGGTTTGAGGCCAATCTAAACTACACAACAAGCACTAACCAGGCCTGCATAGCAAGTACCAATGTCAGAAACAAAAAACAAAAAGAACCCAAGCCAAAACAACAAAACCCTCTATAGTTCAGCAAGACCCCCCCCCCTTCTTAGCATAATGCCCTTAGAATCTCAACTCATAGTATAACCTGAAAGATCACACTCAAATTGCTGTCAGGAATTTCTCTTCTTTCTTGGGTTTATTTTACCCTCCAAATTAAGTGATATTACTGCAATAGGAAGTTCAACTGAATACTGCTGTTGGTACAGCCTTAGGTACCAACAGCCTCTGAAGGAGGGGTGTCAAACTGGAATGAAGTCAGCCTGTGTGCTGACTGAGCAGACGGACAGGATATCTGTCATGGACTCAAGCTCGAGCCTTAGAAGAGCGACACACTCAAGTGACAGGATCTGCAGCTACTTAACATGAAAGAAGTTCAGATGTTGAGGGAAACACTGATGGTGGGTCCTCGCCTGCACATAAGTCACACTAAGGCTGGGCTTGAGCCACACTCATTGACATTTGAGTAAGCTCATTTGAGATGCTACTTAGAACTGGGAATATAGTTTTTTGATTTTGGTTTGGTTTTTGGTTTTTTGTTTTGGTTTTTTTTTCTTGTTTTTGTTTGTGTTTTTTCAGATAGTGTAATCAGTTGTTGAAACTTCTGGATGTCTGTTAGAAAGAAATAAAAAATTGTAACTTGGAGAATGAGGAGCCTCCTTATTCTCTGTTGTTCATGTGATTTCTAACTAGTTCTCCATCCTTTGTGTCACTCGCTAGGTGTGTACCACATGAAGCTCCATCTCCATCATCCTTTCTGTTGCTGGCTTCACCTCCATCATCCTGTCTACATGCTGGCTTATGTCCTGGTCCTTATGCCTTTCCTGTACTGTCTTCACTGCCTCAATATAGGCTCCACTTGCCATGCACCTCAGTTCACTCTTTCAATAATGCTTGGGCTCTTGTAGGTTTTGACACATCCATTCTTAATTGGCTTGTAAATGTCCTTCAAAAACCCAATGGCCCTTCTAAGAGGGTTGCAATGAATCTACAGTCTGATGGGAAGTCAAAATCACACATCCTCTGACCCATGGGCATGATATAACTCCACCTCATTTTCATTTGTTAATGTCTTTCACTATGGCTTTGCAGTAAAACTGCATAGCATATATTTTGTTTGATTTTGCCAAGTATTTCATACTTTAAGTTAAATCTTAATTTCTAGTTATTGGTTGCTATAGGAGAATGCATTTGTTTCTCTATATTGACTCCTTTACTACCCCTATAGTGTCTATATATTTCAGATTTCTACATATGTGAATAAATAAATTTTCACATATTTTTATTCTACACGCTTCCTTTCTCCATATCATGTGTAAACTAGGGCTCATTCATAATGCAATGTTGAATACACAACAAATACTACTGACTAATTTTGAGGAAGAAAATTTTTCCACCATTTAGCCTGTTATCTCTAATTTCTCCATTAGTATTTCTTATGACATTGGAAAGTTATTTTGTGTCCATAGTTTGTAAGAAGATTTTATGGTGAATAGAAATTGAATATTGAGCCCCAACTTGGGGAAAAATTCCATGCTCTTTCAGAGGCCGTGCAAGTGACCAGAAGTGCAGGTAGGCTGCCTACCTGTGGACATCCCCCACTCTTTTTCGTCTCCCCTTTCTTCAGTCAACCCCTTCATCAACATGTCCCAGCCACAACTTAGGTAGATACTCCCTATTCTACCACAGGCCACATGAATCAACCACCAGAAGTCTAGGCACACCGCCCACCAGCAGATTGCCTCAACTCACTCTGTGCCCCACAACCCTGTCCCAAATCCCCAGCCATCTGTGTCACTGTGTCCTAGCCCTCAACCCAGGCAGTGATCCCTTGCATGATAAGAGACCACCAGAACTTTAATCCCCAACTCAGGTAAAAACCTTGTGCTCAACCACAGGCCCCACCAGCCAGAAGACCTGAGGAAAGAGAAACCAAGGAGCAAAACACCGGTCCAATGAAGGGGAACTCAGAAATTGACACACAGACCTATAAACATCTCAAAACCTAGATGCCAGCATAAGAACACATTCAAGAACAGCCAGGGAAATATGGCACCATCAGAGCCCAGCTATCCTACTACAGCAAGGTCTGAATAGGTCAACACAGCTGAAGCACAAGAAACAGATCTTAAAACCAAGTTTATAAAGAAGATCAAGGTCTTAAAATGGTAAATTAATAAACCCCTTTAAAAATTAGGAAAAGGCACACCGCACCAGTGCCAGTCTCAGGTATGGGGGCTGTGCACTCTCCCAGGTGCCCTGCAGGATTCTCCTGGCTATCTTGGGCCCACTGGTGAGAGGAACACAACATCTGTTCCAGTCTAATCGCGTGGGACTTGAGTCAGCAGCTAGGAGATAGACAGGGGGCCAGACCTGGGCAGCGGACCCATTCTGGTCCATAAAACACCAGCGCCGGTCTCAGGCGAAGGGGCTGTGCACTCTCCCAGGTTCCCTGCCGGACTCTCCTGGTGATCTTGGGACCACTGGTGAGAGGAACACAACATCTGTTCCAGTCCATTCGCGTGGGACTTGAGTCGGCAGCTGGGAGATAGACAAAGGCCCAGGCCAGGGCAGCGGGACCCTTCTGGTCTGCTCCTGGAGCAGGTCTCCTCAGGCAGAGATGGCAGGAGGCAAGCATAAGAACAGAAGCAACAGAAACCAAGGGTACTTGGCATCACCAGATCCAAACTCTCCCACCATGTAAAGTCCTAGATTCAACATCACACCAGAAAAGCAAGACATGGATATAAAGTCACTCGTCATGATGATGATGGAGGACTATAAGAAGGAAATACAGGAAAACACAAATAAACAACTTGTAGAGTTACAGGAAAGAAATACCAAATAGGTGATGGAATTGAACAAAGCCATCCAGGACCTAAAAATGGAAATAGAAACAATTAAGAAAACCCAAAAGGAGATAACCATGGAGATAGAAGCCATATGAAAAATATCAGGAACCATAGATATGAGCATCAGCAACAGATTACAAGAGATAGAAGAGAGAATCTCAGGCACAGAAGATTTCATAAGGAGCATAGACACAACAATCAAAGAAAATGCTAAATGCAAAAAGATCCTAATGCAAAATATTCAGGAAATCCAGGACACAATGAGAAAACCAAACTAACGGATAATAGGAGTAGATGAGAATGAAGACTCGCAAACTAAAGGGCCAGCAAGTATCTTCAACAAAATTATAGAAGAAAACTTTCCATACCTAAAGAATGAGATGCCCATGAACATACAAGAAGCCTACAGAACTCAAAATAGGCTGGACCAGAAAAGAAATTCCTCCCGACACATAATAATCAGAACAACAAACACACTAAATAAAGACAGAATATTAAAAGCAGTAAGGGAAAAAGGTCAAGTAACATATAAAGGCAGGCCTATTAGAATTACTCCAGACTTCTCACCAGAGACTATGAAAGCCAGAAGATCATGGACAGATATTATACAGATACTAAGAGAACACAAATGCCAGCCCAGACTACTATACCCAGCAAAACTCTCATTTACCATAGATGGAGAAACCAAAGTATTCCATGACAAATTCAAATTCACACAATATCTTTCCATGAATCCAGCCCTTCAAAGGATAATAACAGAAAAACAACAATACAAGTACAGAAACTCTGCTCCAGAATAAGCAAGAAAGTAATCCTTCAACAAACCTAAAAGAAGACAGCCAGAAGAACAGAATCCCAACTCTAAAAACAAAAATGACAGGAAACAACAATTACTGTTCATTAATATCTCTTAATATCAATGGACTCAATTCCCCGATAAAAAGACATAGACAATCAGACTGGCTACACAAACAGGACCCAACGTTTTGCTGCTTACAGGAAACACACCTCAGGAAAAAAGATAGACACTACTTCAGAGTGAAAGGCTGGAAAACAAATTTATAAGCAAATGGTCCGAAAAAAAAGCTGGGGTAGCCATTCTAATATCGAATAAAATAGACTTTCAACCCAAAGTTATCAAAAAAGACAAAGAGGGGCACTTTATACTCATCAAAGGCAAAATCTTCCAAGAGGAACTCTCAATTCTGAATATCTATGCTCCAAATGCAAGGGCAGTCACTTTAATTAAAGAAACTTTAGCAAAGCTTAAAATACACATTGCATCTCACACAATAATAGTGGGAGACTTCAAACCCCACTCTCATCAATGGACAGATCCTGGAAACAGAAACTAAACAGAGACTCAGTCAAACTAACAGAGACTATGAAACAAATGGACTTAACAGATATCTACAGAATATTTCATCCTAAAACAAAATAATCTACCTTTTTCTCAGCATCTCATGGCACATTCTCCAAAATTGACCACATAATTTGCCACAAAACAGGTCTCAACAGATTCAAAAATACTGACATTGTCCCATGCATCCTATCAGATCACCATGGACTAAGGCTGCTTTTCAATAACAACATAAGTAACAGAACACCATCATTCACGTGGAAACTGAATAACATTCTACTCAATGATACCTTGGTCAAGGAAGAAATAAAGAAAGAAATTAAAGACTTTCTAGAGTTTAATGAAAATGAAGCCACAACATACCCAAACTTATGGGACACAATGAAAGCATTCCTAAGAGGTAAACTCATAGCTCTGAGTTCCTACAAAAAAAAAAAAAAGAAAAAGAAAAAAAGAAAATGGAGAGAACATACACTAGTAGCTTGACAGCACATCTGCAAGCTCTAGAACAAATGGAAGCAAATTCACCTAAGAGGAGTAGACGGCAGGAAATAATCAACTCAGGGATGAAATCAACCATGTGGAAACAAAAAGAACTATTCAAGGAATCAATCAAACCAGGAGCTGGTTCTTTGAGAAAGTCAACAAGATAGATAAACCCTTAGCCAGACTCACTAGAGGGCAAAGGGATAGCATCCTAATTAACAAAATCAGAAATGAAAAGGGAGACATAACAACAGGTCCTATGGAAATTCAAAATACCATTAGATTCTTCTACAAAAGGTTATATTCAAAAAAATTCGAAACTCTAGAGGAAATGGATAACTTTCTAGACAGCTACCAAGTACCAAAGTTAAACCAGGATCAGATTGATGACCTAAACAGCCCTATATCTCCTAAAAAAATAGAAGCAGTCATTATTAGTCTCCCAACCAACAAAAGCCCAGGACCAGATGGGTTCAGTGCAGAGTTCTATCAGACCTTCAAGGAAGACCTAATTCCAGTTCTTCTCAAAGTATTCAACAAAATAGAAGCTGAAGGCACACTACCCAATTCATTCTATGAAGCCACAATTACTCTGATACCTAAGCCTCATAAAGACACAACAAAGATAGAAAATTCAGACAAATTTTCCTTATGAATATCGACGCAAAGATATTAACAAAATTCTCACTAACTGAATCCAAGAACACATCAAAACGATCATCCATCATGACCAAGTAGGCTTCAACCCAGGAATGCAGGGATGGTTTAATATACGGAAATCCATCAACGTAATGCACTATATAAACAAACTCAAAGATAAAAACCACATGATCATCTCCTTAGATGCTGAGAAAGCATTTGACAAAATCCAACACCCATTCATGATAAAAGTCTTGGAAAGATCAGGAATTCAAGGCCCATACCTAAACATAATAAAAGCAATCTACAGCAAACCAGTGGCCAACATCAAACTAAATGAAGAGAAACTGGAAGCAATCCCACTAAAATCAGGGACCAGACAAGGCTGCCCACTTTCTCTCTACCTATTCAATATAGTACTTGAAGTACTAGCCTGCGGCGCGCCTCCCTGCCTCCGTCGACCAGCAAGAAAGTCACGCCACCACTGGGATCTTCTCAGTCAGCTTTATTCTGGAGCACCTTGCTTGTAGTTCCCAGGACCCTGGACAGCAGCAGAGCTGCTGCTTTTATACACTCCCAGGGAAGA
>LR753316.1:1307278-1380770 GCA_902729485.2 Mus minutoides | reverse complement strand
TTTGCATGTGGCCCATTCATTGGTGCCACAAGCCACAGCCATTAGCATATTTTCCCTTCATTGGTACTACAAGCAGTGCCTCATTAGCATATTTTCCCTTCGGGAGGGGCTACTGCCTGAGGAGGCCTGAGGAGAGAGCTGCGCATGCGCACTAGGCTCTCCTCCCTGGCAGCCTGCCGGCCCCGCGCCATCTTGTAATAGGGCGGAGCCGCAGGCCTTCCTGGAGCCGGACGGCCTTCCCGGAGCTTGGGCGGATTTGCCAGTCAGGGCTCGGGCAGCGGCTCTCGCCGCCTGCCTCGGTCGGGGCTCGGGGATCCCTGGAGGCGGAGCCTCTCGGAGCCCGGGGCTTCTTGGAGACGGGGCCTCTCAGAGCCCGGGGATCCCCGGAGGCGAGGCCTCTCGGAGCCCAGGGCTTCTCGGAGGCGTTTGCTGGGGAGGCCCAGGTGCGGCTTCCTACACTAGCCAGAGCAATTCGACAACAAAAGGAGGTCAAGGGGATACAAATTGGAAAGGAAGAAGTCAAATTATTGCTATTTGCAGATGATATGATAGTATATATAAGTGACCCCAAAAACTCCACCAGAGCACTCCTAAACCTGATAAACAGCTTCAGTGCAGTAGCTGGATATAGAATTAACTCAAACAAATCCATGGCCTTCCTCTATACAAAGGATAAATGGGCCGAGAAAGAGATCAGGGAAACAACACCCTTCACAATAGTCACTAACAATATATAATATCTTGGTGTGACTCTAACGAAGGAAGTGAAAGATTTGTATGATAAGAACTTCAAGGGCTGGTGAGATGGATCAGCGGGTAAGAGCACCCGACTGCTCTTCCGAAGGTGATAAGTTCAAATCCCAGCATCCACATGGTGGCTCACAACCATCCGTAACAAGATCTGGCGCCCTCTTCTGGAGTGTCTGAAGACAGCTACAGTGTACTTACATATAATAAATAAAAAATAAATCTTAAAAAAAAAAAAAAAAAAAAAGAACTTCAAGTCTCTGAAGAAAGAAATTGAGGAAGATCTCAGAAGATGAAGGATCTCCCATGCTCATGGATTGGCAGAATCAATATAGTAAAAATGGCTATCGTGCCAAAAGCTATCTACAGATTCAATGCAATCCCCATCAAAATTACAACTCAATTTTTCAAGGATCTAGAAAAGACAATTAGCGAGTTCATCTGGAATAAGAAAAAACCTAGACTAGCGAAAACTCTTCTCAACAATAAAAAAACCTCTGGTGGAATCACCATGCCTGACCTCAAGCTGTACTACAGAGCAATTGAGGTAAAAACTCCATGGTACTGGTACAGCAACAGACAAGTAGATCAATGGAATAGGATCGAAGACCCAGAAATGAATCCACACACCTATGGTCACCTGATCTTTGACAAGGGAGCTAAAACTATCCAGTAGAAAAAAAAGACAGCATTTTCAACAAATGGTGCTGGCACAACTGGTGGTTATCATGTAGAAGACTGGGAATTGACCCATTCTTCTCTCCTTGTACTAAGGTCAAGTCTAAGTGGTTGAAGGATCTCCACATAAAACCAGAGACACTGAAACTTATAGAGGAAAAAGTGGGGAAAAGCCTTGAAGATATGGGCACTGGGGGAAAATTCCTGAATAGAACAGCAAAGGCTTGTGCTATAAGATCAAGAATTGACAAATGGGACCACATTAAGTTGCAAAGCTTCTGTAAGGCAAAAGATACTGTCAACAAGACAAAAGGGCCACCAACAGATTGGGAAAGGATCTTTACCAATCCTAAATCAGATAGGGGGCTGATATCCAGTATATATAAAGAACTCAAGAAGGTGGACACCAGAAAATCAAATATCCCCATTAAAAAGTGGGGCACAGAGTTAAACAAAAAATTCTGAACTGAGGAATACCAAATGGCTGAGAAGCACCTGAAAAAATGTTCAACATCCTTAATCATCAGGGAAATGCAAATCAAAACAACCCTGAGATTCCATCTCACACCAGTAAGAATGGCTAAGATCAAAAATTCAGGTGACAGTAGATGCTGGCGTGGATGCGGAGAAAGGGGAACACTCCTCCACTGTTGGTGGGAATGCAAGCTGGTTCAACCACTCTGGAAATCAGTCTGGCTGTTCCTCAGAAAATTTGACATAGTACTACCTGAAGATCCTGCAATACCTCTACTGAGCATATATCCAGAAGATGTTCCATCTGGTAATAAGGATACATGTGCCACCATGTTCATAGCAGCCTTATTCATAATAGCCAGAAGCTGGAAAGAACCCAGATGGATACAGAAAATGTGGTACATTTACACAATAAAGTACTAATCAGCTATTAAAAACAATGAATTTATGAAATTCCTAGGCAAATGGATGGATCTGGAGGGTATCATCCTGAGTGAGATAACACAATCACAAAAGAACTCACATAACATCTACTCACTGATATGTGGATATTAGCCCAGAAACCTAGACTATCCAAGATACAATTTACTAAACACATGAATCTCAAGAAGAATGAAGATCAAAATGTGGACACTTCGCCCCTTCCTAGAATTAAGAACAAAGCACACATTGAAAAAGTTACAGAGTTCAAGTGTGGAGCTGAATCAAAAGGATAGACCAACCAGTGACTGCTGCAGCCGGGGATCCATCCCATAATCAGCCACCAAAAATAGACACTATTGCATACACCAGCAAGATAGTGCTGAAAGGGCCCTGATATAGCTGTCTCGTGGGAGGCTATACCAGTGCCTGGCAAACTCAGACGTGGATGCTCACAGTCAGCTATTAGATGGAACACAGGGTTCCCAAGGAAGGAGCTAGAGAAAGTACCCAAGGAGCTGAAGGGGTCTTCAACCCTATAGGTGGAAGAACAACATGAACTAACTAGTACCTCCAGAGCTCATGTCTCTAGCTGCATATATAGAAGATGATGGCCTAGTTGGCCATCATTGGGAAGGGAGGCCCCTTGGTCATGCAAACTTTATATGCCCCAGTACAGGGGAACGCCAAGGCCAATGGGGGGAGTGGGTGGGGTGGGTAGGGGAGCAGGGTGGGGGATGGGGGAGGGTTTAGGGGATTTTTGGGAGAACAGGTGAAATGTAAATGAAGAAAATATCTAATAAAAGGAAAAAATTAGGAAAAGACAAAAATTATAAATTTTTTAAAAAGCAAAACCTTTAAAAAGGCCAAGAACAAGAAAAAAAAAAAAACACAAATAGATGAAGGAAATGAATAAAACTGCACAAAACCTGAAAATGGAAAGAAACTAAAAAGAGAACCCAAACTGAAGAAATGAAAAATCTAGGTAAGTCTGGGCTAAAACCATCTGGCCTTGAGCTGGTTTTGGTTGGGAGACTTTTAATGACATCTTATATTTCACTGCGGGTTATATGTCTGTTTATTTTGCTTATCTGATCTTAATCAATTTTGGTAAGTAAGTAGTACCTATCTAGAAAATTATCCACTTGTTGAAGATTTTTTCCAATTTGGTAGAGTACAGGTTTTTACAATATGTCCTATGATTCTCCAAATTTCCTCAGTGTCTGCTGTTACATCTCCATTTTCATTTCTGATTTCATTAATTTGGATAAGGGCTTGTCAATCTTACTGATTTTCTCAAAGAACCACCTCTTTGTTTCATTGATTCTTCATCATGTTTGTTTGTTTGTTTGTTTGTTTGTTTCTACTTTATAGATGTTGGCCCTGTGTTTGATTATTTCTTGCCCTCCACTCCTCTTGGCTATGATTATTATTATTATTTTTTTGTCCTGGAACTTTCAGGTGTACTGTTAAGTTTCTCCAGTTTTCATTTGTTTCTTTATGAAGACACTTGGTACTGTGAATTTGCTTCTTAGAATTGCTTTCACTGTGTCTCAAAAATTTGGGTAGAAAGTCTTTATTTCCTTCTTAATTTCTGTCTTGACCCATTTTGAGCAGAGAGATGTTCAATTTACATGAGTTTGTAAGCGTTCTGTTGTCTCTGTTGTTGAAATCCCACTTTAATGTGAGGTGGTCAGATCCTCTCTTCATATCTATTCTGTTAGTCTTGGTCTTTTTATTGTGGAATTAATATGATTGTTGTTGTTGAGAGATATCAGTGACCAATAACTATTGATTGTTGATTTCTGTTATTTTGTTGGTAGTGGTGGTGTTAGGGGGTAGGATGCGTGTGTGTGTGTGTGTGTGTGTGTGTGTGTGTGTGTGTGTGTGTGTGTACTCTGCCTCCATTCTTCCCTTCCCAACCTGATCCCTCCTGTTCCCATTCCACTCTCTCAGGGAGAACCATGCTTTCCCCACTAGACCTCTCTTCTTTATCTAATGACTCTGTATGTTTGCATTACAATGTGTTACTCTTTTCTTAACAGCTAATATCTATTTAAAAGTGAGTACACATTATGTTTGTCTTTCTATATTGTCTGTGTTGCCTTGCTCAGGATGATTTTTTCTAGTTCCATCTATTTTTATACACACTTCATGATGTTATTTTTTTCTAACAGCTGAGTAACATTTCACTAAATAAATGTGTTAACATTTTCTTTATTCATTCTTTGATTGAGGGACATATGGGTTGTTTCCATTTTCTAGCTATTATAAACAAAGTAGCCATGATTATAGTTGAACAAGTGTCCTAGTGGTAGGATAGGGTATTTTTGGGGTATTTGAGTGGTATAGATTCTATAGGTAGACTGGTCTTCACATAGATTGATTCTACATTTTCTGAGGAATTGCCATATTGATTTCCAGAGTGACTCCACCAGTAATGAGGAGTGTTCCCCTAGTTCACATCATCACCAGCATGAGCTGTGTGTTGTTAATCTTAGCCATTTTGACAAATGTAAGATGGAATCTCAAAGTAATTTTGCTCTGCATTTCCCTGATGACTAAGGATGATGAACATTTCTTTAAGTGTTTCTCAGCCATTCTAGATTCCTCTAATGAGAATTCTGTTTAGGCCTGTGCCCCCAGCTTTTTAATTGGATTATTTGGTTTTTTGATGTCTAGTTTCTTGAGTTCTTTATATATTTTTTATATGACTCCTCTATTGGATTTTTGAGTTGGTGACTATCTTTGACCATTCTATAGGCTGCCACTTGATCATCTTGACAGTATCCTTGCCTTACAGAACTTTTCGGTTTCATGAGATCCCATTTATTAATTGCAGATCTTAGTGCCTGGAATATTGGTGTTCTGTTCAGAAAGTTTTCTCTAGTGTCGATTCCTTCAAGACTATTTCCCACTTACTCTTCTATCAGGCTCAGTGCATCTTCTTTTACATTGAGGCCTTTGATCCACTTGGTCTTGAGTTTGGTGCAGGGATAGATATGGATCTATCTCACTCTTCTATGTGCAGTCACCCAGTTAGGTCAGCACATTAGAGAATATGTCTCTTTCCCCATTCTGTATTTCTAATTTCCTTATCAAAAATCATATGTCCACAAGTATGGATTGATGTCTGGGTCTTCAGTTCAATTCCATTGATCCACCTCTCTGTTTTATGCCAATATGCCAATACTATGAGGTTTTAATTACTATTACTATTGTTCTGTAGTAGAGGTTGAAATCAAAGATGGTGATACCTCCACAAGTTCTTTTTTTTTTCTGAGACAGGGTTTCTTTGTGTAGCCCTGGCTGTCTTGGAACTCACTCTGTAGATCAGGCTGGCCTCGAACTCAGAAATCTGCCTGCCTCTGCCTCCCAAGTGCTGGGATTAAAGGCATGTGCCACCACTGCCTGGCAGGTTCTTTTATTATACAGGATTTTTAGCTATCCTAGGTTTTTCTGGTTTTCTATAGGATTTTGAGCATTGTTTTTCAATGTCTGTAAAGAGTTGTGTTGGAATTTTGATGAGGATTGCACTGAATCTGTAGATTGCTTTTAGTGAGATAGCTTTTTTTTCTATAAACTTTCTACAAATTCATGTCCATGGGAGATCTTTCCATTCTCTGATATCAGGGTTACTACCAGACATTTTATGGTTTTGTGACTTTAATAAAGTGTGTTGCCTCCCTGGTTTCTTTTTCAGTCTGCTAATTGTTTGTATGTAAGAGGACTACTGATTTTTTTTTTTTTTTTTTAGTTAATGTTTTATTCAGCCACATGAGTGAAAGTGTTTATGAGCTGGAGGAGTTTCCTGGTAGAATTTTTGGGCTCTCTTATGAATACTATAATATTATCTGCAATACTTGACTTCTTCTTTCCAATTTGTATCCCTTTGATCTTCTTTAGTTGTCTTATTGCTCTAGGTAGAAGTTCAAGCACTATATTGAATAGATACGGAGAGAGTGCACAGCCTTATCTTATTCCTGATTTTAGTGGAATTATTTTGAGTTTCTCTCCATTTGGTGTTGACTATTAGCCAGATGTATATTGACTTTATTGTGTCTAGTTTGTGCCATGTATCTCTATCTCTCTAAGACTTGTATCATGAAGAACTGTTTGGTTTTTTCAAAGGCTTTTTTCAGTGTCTAATGATATGATCATGTGGGGTTTTCTTTCAGTTTGTTTGTATGATGGATTACATTGACAGATTTTCATATGTTGAGCCATCCCTGGATCTCTAGAATGGAGTCTACTCAGTCATGGAAAATGGTCTTTCTGAGCAGTTAGCAAGTATTTTATTGAGTTTTTTGCATCAATATTCATGAGAAATATTGATCTGTAATTCTCATTCTTTGTTGAGTCTTTGTATTGTTTGGGTATCAGAATGACTATAGTGTTATAAAATAACAAGTTTGGTATTTTCTCTTCTTTCAAAATCTGGTAGAATACTGTGCTAAAATCATTTGGTCCTGGAATTTTTTTTTGGTTGGAAGACTTTTAATAAGCGCTTCTATTTCCTTAGTCCAAAGTCTTGAAAGTTTTGTCATACAGGTCTTTCACTTGCTTAGTCAGGGTTACTCCAAGACATTTTATGGTGTTTGTGATTTTAGTGAAGTGTGTTGCCTCCCTGGTTTCTTTTTCAATCTGCTTATCATTTGGTCTATTATTGGTCATTATTTGGTCTATTATTTGGTTATAGGTTTATTTAAGTTGTTTAACTGATTTTGATTCAACTTTGGTAAGTGGTATCTATCAAGAAATGTGTCCATTTCTCTTAGATTTTCCAATTTTGTGGAATACAGGTTTTTGAAGTATTTCTTAATGATTCTTTGGTGTCTGTAGGTATATCTCATTTTTTGTTTCTGATTTTGTTAATTTATATATATTCTCTCTCTCTCTCTCTCTCTCTCTCTCTCTCTCCTTTTATTACTTTGACTAAGGGCTTGTATATCTGATTTTCTCAAAGAATCAGCTCTTAGTTTCATTGATTCTTTGTATTGTTCTGTTTCTAATTTATTGATTTTTAAAATTTTTTTTGAATTTATTAATTTACTAAGAATTTTACCAATATAGTAGTCTGGGCTGTTATCTGTGGTCTCCATAGAGTCTGCAGTACATGTCCAGGTCTTTTTGACTTTTAGTCTCCATTGAAAAGTCAGATGTAATTCTAATAGGTATGCCTTTATATGTTACTTGGCAATTTATCTTAAAGATTTTAATATTCTTTTTACTGTATATTTAAGGTCTTGACTATTGTATGATTTGGAGGGGTAACTTTCTTTTCTGGTCCACTCTATTTGGTTTTCTGTAAGCTTCTTGTACTTTTATAAGCATCTTCTTTGGGTTAGGAATTTTTTTCTGTGACTTTTGTTGAAAATGTATTCTGGGCCTTTGAACTAGTAATCTTCTTCTATTCCTATTTTTCTTATGCTTGTATTTTTCATAGTGACCCAGGTTACCTGGATGCTTGATGTCAGGAAGCTTGAGGTCCCCAAAGAAAAACAAGAGAATAAGCAAGTTGTAAACTTCAGCAGCTCCTGGGAAGAGATGGATTAGAGGAAGAGACAATCATGCCTTTTGAGTTCAAGAAAGGAAACAGCTTCAGGAAGGGAGGTTGGCAATCAGCTTCATTGGAAAGGAGAGGAGGGACTTCAGAGATAGAGGGGATGTCCCAAGGTTACTTTGCTGAGACTTGAGCCTGTGTCCAAAGAGGAATCAGAAAGAAGAAAGATAAACAGTTTCTATTTTTGAGTTACAAGTCAGAGAAACAGTCAGCTCTAGCTGTGAAAATCTGCAAGAGACTGTGAAGGAGAAGCTTCTAGAAGCAATAAGCACAAGTCTCACTAAGGAGATGTTTTGCCTTCCATCTTCTTAGCATAAATTCAGGACAAGAAGCTTTGCTTCTAGGTGGTCTCCTGGCCTTGTGACTGACAAGCCTACTTGGACAGATTTCCAGGGACAGAACAATAATATATACTGTTTTAGACCATTTAGAATGTTCCTTCTAATGTTCATGCAGCCAGGTCAGTGGCAAAATGCAGATTCTATTGTTTTGACCAGAAAGAAGTAGCTTTCTCTTAATGGGTCTAAACAAAGCCCTCACACCCCCACCTTTTTATATGGTGTTTTAAATCTAAGAAAGGACAACACTGATAATGAGGTAAGGTTCTATTCTCAATGGACTCCAATCCTGCTAATGTCTTCATCATTACCTAATATAGACCAAAGACTGTGACAGAAGCCATAGGGATTGTGCTTTTGTACTTACATGTTAGTACAGTTATTAAATTATCTTACTGAGAAGTTAAGTGAGACTGAAGTTCACTGGGAGAAAGTAGGACATAGAGATCTAGAGGCAAAAGATAGCAAATGAGTCAGAGCTGAGAATTCTGAGCCACTAGGCACTGGCATCCCCTTTATCATCAGAAGGAGTAAAGAGCTGGTCTCTGGCAGATCTTTCCACAGCAATTTATTACCAAGAATATACTTAAGGCACAGCGACGTGCAATGCAGCCTCAGCAGCAGCCTCTGCAAAACCTTGGAACATATGGAGACCCCATTTTGTTAGATTTCTATTCACAATAAATGCTTGAGATAATCAGTTTGTAAAGAGGAAATTGTTACTTTGCTTAATAACTACCAAGGGTTCAGCCAGTTGTATGGCCTAATTTATTTAGGCTGTGGAGTAAAGCACCACATTGTGGAAGGCCAACCACAGCAGAACAAAGACTCTCCTCATGGCTGAAACATGAAAAGAAGTGGAAGAAGTGAGCAGTACATACCTCATGGTCCTCTCCAAGGACACATGGACATTGACCTAAGACCTCCCACAAGGCCCCACCTTTCACAGGCTCCACAACTTCCCACTAGCAAATCCTTGTGGGGCAGTGGATCATGCTAGGAAATTTGGTAAGGTTGAGTGAGTTCAGAGACCCAGGCACCCATCTGTGGATGGAAGGGTCTCCCTGATCCCTACCAGATATCTGGCCTGGAACATGTGACCACGCTCCACACATAGGGATGTGACCAGTGGTCACATGGATCAGAATAGAGGTTTCCGTGCTAATAAGGAATCCAGATGGGCCCTGAGGGTCTAGCTAATAAGCTTCTGGTCCTGGACATTCTGAATTCCTGAAAAAGGTCATCTCTGGACTACCCTGAAGAAGTGATATGCACTTCCCATTTTTCACAATAAACAATCAATAAACAGTTTGGAATGGAGGATTATCTCTCTCATCAAGACCCACCATGGGAGCATAGAGAAAGCCTTCATCTATGGAGCTGTGCCACCTAAGTCTCCCTCAGAGGGCTCCGCAGTGCTCCCAGACTTGTTGCTTCTGAGTTAAGCCAGAGTTCCCCATTCTGGCCCTGAGCTTGTCATCCTCAGCCCGTGGGCTCCCTTCCTTCCCAACTCTCTGTGAGAGCCAGGGCATCTGGATGTCCTAGAGTTTGGGAAACCCCAGCCCCGTGCTCCTCCTTGCAGGCCCGTGCTCCTCCCTTCCCCTCCTGACTCTATGGCTCTAGGCTCACCATTCTCAGCCTTCGAACTGCTCTGTTCCCATTCCAGACTCAAGATTTCCAGTTGTGTCAAGATGTCTGGGAGTCAGGGAATCCCAGCTCCAGCCTCAGCCTGTGTTATTTGTCACTTGGGCTGAGGCTCCAGCCCAGGCTGCATTCTCTCATCCCCTGGCACTTCCCACAAACCCAGCATCTAGTGGCAGCATAGGGTAAATGCAGTCTACTGTCTCCCAATTTGCCTGCCCAAGCGTGATGTTGCAGGAGCACACACCTGAGGACTGTTTACCACTGTGGTGGTTTAAATATGCTTGGCCTATAGAGACTGACACTATTAGGAGGTGTGGCCTTGTTGGAATAGGTGTGGCTTTGTTGAAGGAAGTGAGTCACTGTGGGGGTGGGCTTTGAGGTCATATGGTTAAGTTCCACCTAGTGTGGAAAAGTCTCTTCCTGGCTGCCCTCGGATCAGATGTAGAACTTCTCCAGCACCATGTCTGCCTGGATGCTGCCATGCTTCCTTCCTTGATAATAACAGACTGAACCTCTGAATCTGTAAGTCAGCCCCAATTAAATATTTACCTTTATAAGAATTGCTGTGGTCATAGTATCTCTTCACAGCAATGGAAAACCTAACTAAGACAATCACATAGGCTTTTGAGAGAAAGATATTTCACTACCTAAGGGTATAGCACCCATGTTGCCAATGATTCCATTCAGAGATGAGTCATTCAACATTCCTTTCTTTTGTAGTCAATATACTTACGTGATAACTGTTCAGAGACTTTTTCAGAGTGTCCAATTATAAACTAACAAAAACTTTAGCATACTTTAGTGACTAGGAAAGATAGCTACAGTTTTGAGGGGTTGCTTTTATTATTAAATACAGCTATCAAGATGGCTCAGTAGGTAAAGGCTTTTGCCTCTACGTCTGATCACCTGGGTTCTATCCCCAAGACCCACATGGCAGAAGAGAACAGATTTCCATAAATTGTCTTCTGACTTCTACACATATAATGAAGCATCCACAAACTCACACAAATAATAATAGTTATTTATTATTATTATTATAAATGTAAAAATGTTTTTAAATACATTTTTATTTATTGAGATTATGACAATTATATCATTTTCATCTTATTTCCTTTCTACAAACCCTCTCTGTACCCTTACTCCCTGTTTTTCAAGTTCATGACCTCTCCTTCTTTGACTATTGTGGTGATTTGAATGAGAATGGCCCTGAATGCTGCCCTCAAGGATGGTAGAACCATTTGGGAAGGGTAAGAGGTATGGCCTTATGGGAGGAGGCATGTTACCGGAGGTGAGTTTTGAGATTTCAAAAGCTCATGCCCTTCATAGTAAGTTCTCTCTGTTTCATCCTTGGCAATAAAGATATAAACTCTCACTTCAGAGCCATGCCTGCCTGCCTTCTGCCATGCTCCTGGCCATGATAGTCATGGATTTATCCTCTAAACTGTAAGCTCCCAATAAATTCTTCTATTAGTTGCCTTGGTCATAATATCTTATCACACATACCAATAGAAAAGTAACTAAGACAATTGGTGGTGGTGGTGGTGGTGGTTGGGGGGTTGTCTAAAATATAAGCTGCTAACTTGTATGTATATGCTTTCACAGCTGACCATTGATACTGCTAAACGAATCGGTGTACTCTTCCCTGAGCAAGACCACGTCTCCTGCTCTTAGCCTTCCTTAGTTGCCTGTAGTTCTTTGTGTCATATTGAGGCCTCCTGAGCTCTTCCGATATCAAGTTTCACATGGCTCCTGGTGTCACTCATGCTCAGCTCACATTTTGGCAGTCATGTTGGTGAGGCTTTATAGATGGAACTTCTCATGTTACTATGGGACACGCTCTCACAGAAAACTCCCTGATCCTCTGGATCTTACAGTCTTTCAACCCTGTCTAATGTTTATCTGAGCCTTAGGTTCAGGAATAGTTATATAGATGTGTCCATTGTGACTGGGCTCCATAACTCTGTATTTTCATTAGTTTTCTAAGGTGGAAACTTCTAGTTTCTTTGGAAAGTCAGTTATGTCAAATGATGTTTTGCTGGGGCACACAAGTGAGAGGATATCTTGCTAAGACAGACAGGAGAAAGAATGTCTTCCTGAAGCAGCAACAGGTGAAAGGATGTTTTGATATACCAAATATGTGAAAGAATCCCTGATGAAATAGTTTAAACATGACCCCACAGACAGTGGGAGATAAGCACTAAAGCACTAAGCATTGGTTTAGTTTGTTCTGCCTCTCTGTTCTTTGCTAACAACATGCATGTATTGGTTTGCCTTACATAGTGTTGTTGAGCTCAACTTGTAGTAATACCACCATTGAAAGAAACTTGCCCAAGAACTGCTCATAAGGTTCCTGCAGCAGCTTGCTGCTTCCTCAGCCTCTGGCTGCTTGGCAAGCCTTGTGGTTTCTTCAGGATTGAGCTATAGCTTCCAGTTTGTGCCTGATGTCTGCCTGCTGAAAGGACTGGACTATAGCTGCCAGTTCGTGTGTGGTGTCTGCCTACCTGGAGGACAGGTATACAGCTGCTGAGTAGTATTGGGTGTTTGCTACAGGACTGAACTGCTAAGAAAGAAAATCGAACTTACCCCCAAAGAACTATTGCTGTGGACAAAGACGGATATTTAGAATGTAGTTGGGAATTATGCTGGTTAGTAAAGTGATGGTTGTGGGTTCTCCTCCAAGATCTGTTTTACCTGCCCAAGTTTTGTTTTTAATGTCTGTTTCATTTTTGGCTTTGGGTGTTTTGTTTTGTTTTGTTTTGTTTTTGTTTTGCTTTCAGTAAGTTGAATCCCATGAACAGGTTCACATTTACTCTAGTGCACTATTTCTTCTGTGGTGTCTTCTTTTTTTTCCCTTGGCTAAATTCTTATTAAATGCTGCCTTCCCAGGCCAGTAAATGAAATTAAAACTTATGGTTCAACCTTTATGATTTAAATGCAAAGGCAGCCCTGGAAATATTCAAGGCCGTTTAGAGAAGAAAAGGCTAAAAGGAAAGTGTATAAGAGCATTAAGAGCTTCAATAGTCAGCATCAGTTCCCATGTTTCCACAGTGAAGGGCAGGAACATTCAGTGCATCCAATGCTTTCCCAGAGACTGAGAGAGGCTAACATAAACTTTTAGTACCAAGCTAATCCAGAAAATCACTTTATGTAACCTTAAATAATAGTATCTCTGTGCTTACACTGGAGATCTAATCAAGTTCCTAATTTCTGCATACTTGCCTTGAGATTACCAAGAAATGATAAATTGGGTTCCCTCTTTGGTTTCTTAAACTTGATTTAAAAAAATTTTTTTTTAATTAAATAGATTCAGAAGGAAGCTTGAGGGCAATGTTATTAGAGTTTGAAAAAAATCAATAGGGCATAAAAGCTATGAATCTCAGCAACTAGCTTCTGGGTAGGAGAAATGAAGAGAAGGAAGGGAGAAAGCCATGTCTTTTAGGGTTAGGTTCCAATAAAGTCAGCACATTCAGCAGTGGAAGTTGTCAAACAACTACATGGCAAATGTGGGAAGAGAAGAGCTCAGAGAAAGTGAAAAGGCCCAGAGTGTCAGTCAAGCAAAGCATGCTTTAGCTAGTATCTGCAAAAGAGATAGCTAACACTAAGGGCCTTCTGAAAAAAGTCATATGAAAAATTACTGCTTTGAAAGCTTTCTAATATATATATATATATATATATATATATATATATATATATATATATATATATATATATATATATAATGGTATTACCCCTAATAGAGTAACAATGCCTCTACTAGACATTCCAGAGGTTAACAAATAAAAAGTCCAAATGTCCAAATGTCAAGTGTCCAA
This sequence comes from Mus minutoides, assembly GCA_902729485.2. Classification (NCBI taxonomy): domain Eukaryota; kingdom Metazoa; phylum Chordata; class Mammalia; order Rodentia; family Muridae; genus Mus; species Mus minutoides. The sequence continues at coordinate 1,367,094 of LR753316.1, read as the reverse complement.
ATGTCAAGGAAGGGTTACCTCTGTTGGAGTTTGGGGCCAGTAAGGTCCCATAATTCCCAAACAGTGAAGAATATTGCCATTGCTCCTACTTGCCCTGCAAAATTTATCAAGAAGACCCTATTGCCGAAGACATTCTGAAGTTGAGTCTTAGAACATGGAGAAATCAGGATTGCCTTGACCTGCATGATTCATCCTTACTAGCTAGCTTTCATAGTTTTGGAAATTGCTATGCATGCTACCAAAGGAGAAAAGTAAGCATCAGTCTTATCTATCTGGGAACCCTGGGAGCTATTATAGCAACCTGCTTGGCAAGATACACCCACTGGTACAATAGTGACACAAGTGGCACAGGAGTAACCAACTACTTTCTGATTGGATTTAAGGAGGATCCACAAGAAAAAAAGTCATGCCTAGGCAGGTATCATGGCCAATAACCTGTAACTAGAAATATCATATCCTCTGGAGAAGGATTTCTCTGCTAATGGAACACAGTATTAAGCCAAGTCCTATGGTTATTCTTATAGATGTATACATCTCTTAACTTGCCTCAAAGAATCTTCTTTTTGCAGTAGATGGCAGCTAACATAGAGACCCACAACTCATCAAGGTACAGAGAATATGTGATCAGGGAGGCTATTACTCTAAGTGGAATATCTACATCATACCATATCCTCTCAAGGCTTGGTGGAGATGATAATGGAAAAACATTAAGAGCCAGAAGCAGTGGATGAGCAAAAGGAAACAGTGTTTTCCTGGCACAATAAGGCAGTTTCGCTATGAAATTACAGAGATTGTGACAGCATGCACAAGACCGCACAAGCTCAAGCCAGACAAAAATCATAATGGAGTGAGGAGAGCAAAACATCCCGAGATGAGGAGCTATTGGTAATCTATAGCTGCTGGGAGAATGAGGGTCTGTCCTCTGGTAGGACTAACATGTTCCAGAGGACGGACACATCCCCAAAAGTATATAGGCTATACTAATTGGGTTCAGTGGTTTTCTTTTTTTAAAAAAAAATTAAAAATAGAAGAAAGATAAGAAGAAGTTATACTTTTTGAGTTGGAATTCAGAAAAGGAGGTAGACTCGGCCATACTGCATTGTGAAGGGGCATTTGGCAAGTCTGAGGTCATTATTTTGCTAAGGTGGTCATTATTCCTCCCAGTTCCTTCACCTGTTCTCATGTAAGTCAACTTTCCTGTGGGATGATCTCCTGGACAGGTCATTGTCAGGCCCAGTTAGATTCACCCTCACAGGAAGCAATAATGATGTTTAATGTTCTAATCTTTGGAGCAGATTTGAATGTCATGCCTCCATATGACCAGAGGAAGAACTCAGTTTTCATTCTTCTGATCAGGCTTAAACAAAGACCTAGGTAGGCTTCAACAAAGACCTGATATCTCCACCTTCTAATATGACAATTTAAATCCTAAGGAGCATCAATGAAGGTGCTTCTCTTTTTAATATTGCCAGCGAATTAAGGATGGGGTCTCAAAACCCATCTATGAAGAAGGGATTCATTCTCAATATCATCCTCACTCCAGGGCTACTGTGATGGTTTGAATATGTTTGGCCCAGAAAATGTTGCTATTAGGAGGTGTGGCCTTGTTGGAGTAGGTGTGGCCTTGTTGGAGGAAGCGTATGTCGCTGTGGGAGTGAGCTTTGAGACCTGCCTCCTAGTCGAATGGGAGCCAGTCTTCTGTTTGCAGTTGGATCAAGATGTAGAACTCTCAGCTCCTTCTCCAGCACCACATCTGGCTGGACACTGCCATGCTTCTGGCCTTGATAATAATGGACTGAACCTCTAAACTTGTAAGCCAGACTCAATGAAATGCCCTTTATAAGAGTTGCCTTGGTCATGGTGTCTCTTCACAGCAATGGAAACCCTAAGATAGCTACTAATCCCTACTTAGCAACGCAAGAGAGCCAGGGTTAAGTACACAGATAAGAGAAGAAGGCAAAGCAGAAGCCCTTTGACTCTTGTCAGCTAAGCACAGCCTCATGAGGAAAGTACCTCACTTTGACCTTACCTGCAACTTGGACTAAATAATGCAATATATCCATATCATACTTAGTATGCTGAGAACATCCTCCTATATTTATGATAAAAGCAAGAAAATACAAAATCAAAACTTTAGAACCTGACAAAAAATTCCCAAATTCAGTAAGACCTTATTTAAGGGAATAAATAAGCATGAACTAGTCTTTGGATGGTGAGGCATGGCAAGCCAAAGGCCTCAATGTGCTGGATTGACTCAGTCCTGCCAGAACAGTGCTACTGGATTGAAGGGGAGGGGGGTCTGTGATATGCATGTTGCAAATCAGCTGTGGTTTCATGTCCTCCATTTCCTCCCTCAGGGTGTCCAGGTACAGTAGTGGCTGCACACAGGCTGGAAGGATTAATCTGAATACAAAATGGGTGGGGTCTGCAGTGAGTACCAGATCTTCGAGTGAGTACCAGAGGGGGCAAGACCTTATCAGAGAATTTTCGTGTCACAACTCTTTTAGAATATACTCAATGAAGTAGCACTCTTAGATGACAACTAGTAAAACAACTAGTACACATACACTTTATTCAGGGTTATATATAATCCTTGGAAAGTGGGGAGGGATTCTTCTTAAGGTGAAGTTTCATTGGCTGGAGTTTAATGAGGCTGTGAATGCCTCATTTCTATGGAGAGACATTCAAGTACTTGCTGGGCAGGTTCTTACCAGGAAAGAGAAAGTTGAACTTTTAAGCTTACCAAGGGCTACATGACCTTCTTTAAGTAGAGGGAGTGGAAGTTGGGCTCCCCGGACAAGATCAGAGAAGGGAAACCCCTGCTGGAAAAAGGGAGTCCCCCATTTTGTGCTTACCTCCGAGAAGCTATCTTGACATGGTAGATTTTGACCTTAAGTAGAAGAGTTTCCCAACAGGGTCCACTTATGAGTACTAAAGAGAAGGACTCCCTCATTACTCTAAAAATAAACAATGTTGTCCCTGTGTGTAGAGTGAAGTGGACTGGGCCAGGATACTGCAACACCAACCAGGGCCCCTCAAACTGGAGGAGCCTCTATGAATGTGGGACGCACCCCAGCTCTCCCAATATTGCAAAGGGAAAAGAGAAGCCTGGATGATTATTTTCCTCTCTGAATAAGATGCTGCAAACTTCACAACAGTCTGGGAAGAGTAATTATTCTCTATTATTGAGAGTCTCAGAGAACACATTTGAGCTACTGCTGGCTCTCTATCTCATTTTCCTGGGGCTCCTCACCTTCTTTCTCCATCCTCTAAATATCAAAGACTCCACTCTTGCCACTCAACCCCTTCTCTTAGATCTATGAGAATCTTTTCTCCCCAAAATTGAATTTGACAAGGACAGCCTTGGTTGGCTCTTTCTCTAATTCTGTGTTTCCCTGCTTCTCATTGCCAGCTCCTTTAAAGCAGCCTTACCGCACTACCTCCCTCTTCCAGTTCTAGTATCCAATGCATACATCCCATGGAAACACTGCTCAAAGTCTTGGCATCCCCTTCCTTAAATCATCTGATCAGTTCCCAGTTCTATAAATTCTCTTTTAAGTATGTAAACAAGGAAGTATTTAAAGCAGTGGTTCTCAACCTGTGGGTCATGATACCTTTGGGGGTTGAATGACCCTTTTGTAGGGGTAAGCTAAGACCATCAGAAAACACAAATATTTATATTACAATTCTCAACAGTGGCAGAATTACAGCTATGAAATAGTAACAAAAATAACTTCATGGTTTAAAGGATAACAGCATTAAGAAGATCGAGTCCCACTTATCTAAACTTATCTGTTTACTAAGGGCAAGACAGTGAACAAATCATTTAAGTGACTGACTTTCCCATCTATAAAATGAGATAAACAGTTTTATGTATAGGCTTACTGTGAAAAAGAGTTACACAATGTGCTGATTAATCTTGATTGTCAGCATGATGTGTTTATAATCACCAAGGAAACATAGCTCTGGGTGTGTCTGTGAGAATATTCCCTGAGAGTTTTAACTGAGCAGGGAAGACAGAACATAAATGTGGTGACCTCATCCCATGGAATGAGATCCAGGACTGAATTTTTTAAATAAGAGAAAAGAGCAGAGCTGAGCACCAGCCTTCATCTCTCTGTTCCCTGACTCCAGCCTCAAATCTCAAAGCACAAGATGGAGAAAGAGCAGTCAGAGCTGTTTTCTAGGTTCATACCCACCTTATCTATAGGCAACTATTAGAGGACAGCCCCAGACTCAGCATCCCCATCTTTGTTCCAGGAGCCAGCAGTATGTATCTCCATGAACTTAACTAAAAAAGTTAATTCTGGCAGGAAGCCATCTAATGGCAGCTGGTACTCATGAGAGATACCTTTGTGACCATCCTCCTATACTGTATTGTGAAGGAATGATGATACTCTTTGAGAAAAGCTACAGAGATAATGAAATAATTTTAATGTGTAGAGTCATTTTAGCCATCTTCCTCTTACAAAAAAAAACATTTTATTATTTGACTTGAATGTCTATATTCTGAGAGTGTGTTAAAAGATTGTGTTCCATAAGTATTGTCTGATTTGAAAGACCACAGTCCCTGAACTTATGAGGACACAGTCCCTCTTGTTCTATCTGCTGACCCCTTCCCCATCTGGACTCACAGTGGTTCAAAGACCCCTCAGATGTAGGGCCCAGACTAATGAAGGAGGGATAATTTTGAAAATGACAAAAAAGTCAAAATTATACTCACCAAGAACATTATGTGTGCTTTTTGCATTTGAAGATGTTAAGAACCCAAGTCCAGGAAAATATCTTAACATGTATGAATTATACTCTCCTACCTGAAATGCACCATAGAGTTCCTTCCTAGAATAGATTTCCCTGAATATGAGTACTGCTTGTATAAAAGGATTTAGAAGCTAAAATACTTTGACATATGCACAGTCTCAGCCTTGAAAGCACACAGCACCCCGCTCTGCCCTGCCTTCTCAGCAGTGATAAGAGGATGTCATTCGTTGCGTTGTCCATATTGGTGGGATACACAGGATGATCAATGGGGGGGAAAAAAGAGAACTACTATGGGATGAGTTCAGGCTTCTTAGCACCAGGGGGATCACCTTTGGTGGGGCTGAACACAAACAGCCTCTTTGAAGCTCTTTTTATTGTTGCACAAAGGGAACCTTGGCAAGTCAATTTCCACAAACCAAAATTTCTTATCTGATCAAGGGACTACCTTGAAAGACCAATCACCTAAGTAATTCTCAGCCACAGGTGACTTCTTGATTTGCCAGGCCCATCTCCAGACTAAGATATGCAAAGGTTCTGAGAAAACTTCAAAGGGATAACCCCATAAAATGTTAGATAGTAATCAGTGACAAAAGGCTACTTCAAAGCTTAGGTGCCATCACTCAAGATTCATTCTGCTCAAAGTCTACAGAACTGTGCAGAGGCAAGAAGGGCAAGGCCCTTGGGCACTAACTTCTAGAGTCTGCCTGTGCTTCTAGGAGGACTCAGGGTTGCATTAGCAATGCTTAGAACATTGTAATTATACTAAGGCCTCTTTATACTGAGGGGTTGGATATGGGAACTCATCATTGGTCTCTGGGTAAACAATCTAGAAAAGAACAGCAGCAAGTCCTACAGAAAAGCCCAAGGCCAATGAGTTCTGGCAATTTTTCTATGATCATATGTGATTATTCAAAACCACAAAGTTATATTAGCATTAGTAAATAGGCAGATTAATTCGAATTCACCTTAGGAGATCAGAGAAATGGGTCTAAAATGAACTTCTTTGGTATAATTCTAAAGGTTTTGCAGGGCCTTGAAAACTTAACATTTCTTACTGGGGAGAAATGGAGAGTTTTAATCATAAGTTGTTGCGCTCTTCTTTTATATTGATTCTCTTATATCCCTCTGCTGTTCCCAATGAGTGTCATGTAGCTCCTCTCCCCTTTTGCTTTTCTCTGTGTATTGCTGCTTGTGATTTTTACTGCCTTTCTCTCAATGGATCCTTGTGTCTCCTCATACCAGTCTCACTGCCTACCACTTTCAGCTAAGTCTAACAAACCAATGTCACTGAGGAAAGGGCTGATTAAGCTGAGACCTCTCACCTGCATGTATCCCTGACATGATGGTAGTTCTGTTTGTCAACTGTCAGGCTTCACCCAGGACCCATCTAGAGGTGCCAGTGCAGGGATCATTGGGCAGCAATGTCAGTGCCTCAGCACAGTCTGGACAAGGCCACTCATAGACAGTGCAAGGTGGTCTTCACAGCTCTTGTTGTAAAGCCATTTGGTGGAGTACTGCTTAAAGTCTACTTCTGAAGTAATTTCATCAAAGAACTCAGGAGCAGCACCACTGCCCACATGCTTTGACTGACAGCACATGACATACAACTTTGTCTCACTTTTATATGTCCAAAGATGACCTAAACTTTTTAGTTCCAAAATAGAAACATTTCAAATGACAAAAACAAAATGATAATAAATGTTTATAAAAAAAAGCAGAGACATTAGATTGGAACTTTTTCTATTTAATTCCAAAGATAGAGTTGAGCCCCAAAACTGAAAGTCATAAGAAACTAATATGGGCTCCAAGCAAAGAGCTTTCTAACCAGAACTGTTTACAATAATTAAGATGCCTGCTACTGGTATCTGTCAACTAGATGTGTCTCCTGCCACACTGCAGGAAATAGTTACTGCATCCATACTTTCTAACAGTTTCCATCTGTTACAGCCTTTTAAGACATGCTAAGCATTGTTAGTATGTTTAAACATCTTTCCAACTCTACATCCATGTACTCTGATATATCTGCCTCCTGGCTCCCAAATTTATGCTAGGCCTATCATTACCTGGATCTAGTATGACAATATTAATTAAAAACTCCATCTTTGAGACTCAGCTGGACCTACCTGTGAACACATGTGCTTGTTTCTGCTCCTCTAAAACTCCACTTGACAAAATAGAAAGAGTTCAAAGAAGAGTAGACACATAATAACAAGCACAAAAACAAAGATTGCAGAAGTGATTACACATGCTTTCAGCCCAAGCGTCCATGGGCAACAGTGACAGACAGCTTTCTTTCGCTTTTCCACTCTGTTAGGAGCCTGCAAAGAAGCGGGTGAGATTTTCACAGCTCAGCACCCCAGATCAGTGGCAATCCCAATTCTTCTTCTTTTTTTTTTCTGAAATGATTTACTTTATTTTTATAAAATCTCAACCCAAACCAAGCAAACACAAACCCACTCTTTAGAAATAATGGGCTGATCTTAACACGGGCTACTGATTCTCTGCATTTCTAGCAGGAAGATTAAAGCCATAAAATATGGAAAAGTACTTGAGGTAAAAGAGATTTCAGAAACAGAACTAATAATACAGATAAATGCTACTTAAAACAGGTGGGAAGGCACACTTGCAGGCTCGATGTGGCCAGCTGCTTGTTTCTGTGAATGTTTTATTGATACACAGTGGTATCCTGTTCTGTTCTGGCCAGAAACCTACTGACATTTTAGAGTGTGACATCATTTGTTTTGGGGGCCGTGCTGTGCACCCCAGGACACTGAGGAGCATCTTTGGCCTCTGCCCACTAGACATAAGCAGCAGTCATCTTTAAAGTGACAAAAAATGTCGTGGACAATGGCAAATGTCTACTGGGGATGTAGTAGAAGTGGCTGAGAACTGTTGGCTTATACAGGAGGCACTTATACATGGCAAAGGCTGCATAAAAGCAGGCCCAACCTGAAATACTCACTGTCTGGCCCTTCATAAAACAACATTGGGTAACTATTTTGACAGAAAAAGGGGCAAATGACATATTCTAGATTAAGACAACAAATTGCCCATGTGTAATATGATCTCCTAGGCGTGTTACAAATCGAGACTGATAGCAATGTAGACAGAAACAAAGCTCAAATGACCCTCAGGCCAGGGAGATGCTCCAGCTCCCTAGCAGTCAAGAAAGTGCAAACGGAAGACACATTTTCAGTCCTGGTTAACACAGTTGAGAAACACACACTGGTTCCCGCTGAGATGAAGGCTTTCCCATCTAACTCCCAGCTTAGTCTTCACCATAGAGTTCACACTGATGAGAAGTGCTTTGAATGCAAGAAGTGCCGGAAAGCCTTCATGCGCCCGTCACGCCTGTTCCGGCACCAGTACATCCATACTGGAGAGAAGCCTTACAAGTGTAAGGAGTGCGGGAAGGCCTTCTGCTAGGACACACAGCTCAGCCTGCACCTGCTCACGCATGCTGGGGCACGGCGCTTTGAGTGTAAGGACTGTGACAAGGTGTATAGCTGTGCCTCTCAGCTCACTCTTCACCAGATGTCACACACTCAGGAGAAGCCTCACAAGTGTAAGGAGTGTGGGAAAGGCTTCATCTCTGACTCACACTTTCTTCGCCATCAGAGTGTTCACACTGGTGATAAACCCTACAAGTGTAAGGAATGCGGAAAGTCCTTCACCTGCACCACAGAGCTCTTCAGACATCAGAAAGTTCACACTGGTGATAGTCCCCACAAATGTAACGAGTGTGGGAAGGCCTTCATCCGAAGATCAGAGCTGACACATCATGAAAGAAGCCACAGTGGTGAGAAACCCTATGAGAATAAAGAGTGTGGAAAGACCTTCGGCCGAGGCCCAGAGCTCAGTTAACACCAGAAAATTCATACCGGTGAGAAGCCCTATACGTGTCGGCAATACGGGAAGGCCTTTATTCGCGGCTCTCACCTTACCCAACATCAGAGGATTCATACAGGACGGAGGAGTGAATGAGTTGCCATCAGAAAATCCATACAATTTCAAAACCCTGTGGTGGCTGACAATGTGGGAAAACAAGGAGACACAGGGTTTCTCATCGGCGCTAGGATTCATACTCAAGACCCGTTAGGTTCCAGATGGAACACATGTCACCAGAAAGAAACCTTATAACTCCAGAAATTGGAGGGGACGTACTTGTTTCAGAATTTATCATAAGGCTTTAGTTGATGAGAAACTATTAAGTTCCATGAATGTAAAAAAAAGGAGGAACGCCTCTCAGTGGCCCGGAGCCAAACAAGCAGGCCTCAGAGGATTCATAGCAGGGACAAGCTGAGGAGAGCAGTGAGCATGTCTGAGAGATTAGCAGTTGGAACCTTTCCACACCCACACCCGGGCCAGCCCTCTGAGGAGAGAAGTCAGTCGTTATACTGTGATCTCTCTGTCATACCTCAGGCTGCACTTCTGCTAAAACGCAACACACTCGCCATTCATCCCACTCAACGCTCGTGGAATGTTTGCTACTTTATAAAGCCATTTGGACTGCGGAGTGTGGAAAGGACTCAGCCATGCTAACTTTTTACGTGTCCTCATGGTTCAGGGCAGATTATTTACCAACTCTTCTTTTCTTCTGTGAGGTAGCAGGGTTAGCCCCATGTTTCTAGTTACGCTTTGATGCAGTCCCAATTCTTGAGAGCTCCTAGGTGTGGGAGGGATCCCTGGAGCCCACATGCTTCTGCCACCATTGTTCTCTCTCTTTTCTTTCTTCAAGTACTGGGGATTGAACCTAGGGCCTTGTGCCTGCTAGGCAAGTGCTCTGCCACTGAGCTACAGCTACAGCATTGTCACTACGGTTATTGTGGGAGTTAGGTCTACATTCAATTCTTGATTTTATTTATGTCTCATCTTTTCTGGTCTTGGCCTTAAGTAGTTTCAGTATTTCTCTCTGTCACTCCTAGAGACTCCCAGGTTCAAGATCATTGTAGTAGTGATGGGTTTAATAATTAAGTATGCACCCTGAGCTCACTGCCGTCTACTTTATGGTAATATTATTTCACTTCAGATAAAACATAAGACAGTAGCCACTATTTTTTATGTTTTATTAATTGGGTATTTTATTTATTTACATTTCAAATATTATCCCCTTTTTTGGTTTCCCCTCTCCAAACCCTCCATCTCATCCCCCCTTACCCTGTGCCTTAGTCATGGTTTCTATTCCTGCACAAACATCATGACCAAGAAGCAAGTTAGGGAGGAAAGGGTTTATTCAGCTTACACTTCCATATAGCTGTTCATCACCAAAGGAAGTCAGGACTGGAACTTAAGCAGATCAGAAAGCAGGAGCTGATTCAGAGGCCATGGAGGGATGTTCTTTACTGGCTTGCTTCCCCTGGCTTGCTCAGCCTGCTCTCTTATAGAACCCAAGACTGCCAGCCCAGAGATGGCCCCACCCACAAGGGGCCTTTCCCCCTTGATCACTAATTGAGAAAATACCCAACTTCTGGTACCAACTTCTGTATTAGAGTTCTCTAGAGTCACAGAACTTATGGATAGTCTCTATATAGTAAAGGAATTTATTGATGACTTACAGTCTGCAGTCCAATTCCCAACAATGGTTCAGTAGTAGCTGTGAATGGAAGTCCAAGGATCTAGCAGTTACTCAGTCCCACACGGCAAGGAGTGAGAGCTAGTCTCCCTTCTTCCAGTGTCCTTATATGATCTCCAACAGAAGGTGTATCCCAGATTAAAGGTGTGTGCCATCACACCCTTAACAGATTAAAGGTGTGTGCCATCACACCTTTAATCCCAGATGACCTTGAACTCCCTGTCTTAATCTTCTGGAATCCATAGCCACTATGTTATCAAGATCTCCATACCAAGATCCAGATCAGAAACTTCTATCTCCCAGCCTCCAGGTTAGGGTCACTAGTGAGCCTTCCAATTCTGGATTGTAGTTCATTCCAAATATAGTCAAGTTGACAACCAGGGATAGCCACTACAATTGGCATCTGGGACTTTCTGGTTGCTACCCCCAAATTTGTACAACTACTTGTACAACTACTGTGGTCATTCCTCAAAAAATTGGAAATAATTTGACATGAAGACCCAGCTATACTGCTCCTGGTAATATACGCAAAAGATGCTCCACCATATTACAAGGACATGTGCTCCACTATGTTCATAGCAGCCTTATTCATACCAATGCATCCTCAGCTATTTCCCACTTTTTCTTCTGTTAGATTCAGTGTATGTGGTTTGTGTTGAGGTCCTTGATCCACTTGGACTTGAGCTTTCTACAAGGTGATAAATATGAATCAATTTACATTATTCTACAAGTAGACTTCCAGTGAGGCCAGCAACCTTTCTTGAAGATGCTTTCTTTTTTCCATTGTATAGTTTTGGTTCCTTTGTCAAAGATCAAAGTATCCATTGGTATGTTGATTTATTTCTGGGTCTTTGATTCTATTCCATTGATGGCCCTGTCTGTTTCTGTACCAATACTATGTAGTTTTGATCACTGTTGCCTTAGGTAAGGAGTGATGATTCCTCCAGAAGTTCTATTGTTGTTTAGAATTGTTTTGCTATCCTGGATTCTTTGTTTTTCCATATGAAGTTGAGAATTGCTATTTCAATGTCTGTAAAAAAAATGTGTTGAAATTTTGATGGGAATTACATTAAATCTATAGATTGCTTTTGATAAGATGGCCATTTTTCACTATGTTAATCCTACTAACCATGAGCATGGGAGATCTTTCTGTCTTCAATTTCTTTCTTCAGAGACTTGAAGTTCTTTCACTTGCTGGGTTAGAGTTACACCAAGACATTTTATATTATTTGTGGCTATTGTGAAGGGTGTTGTTTTGCTAATTTTTTTCTCATCTCATTTATCATTGTATAAAGGAGCATTACAGATTTCTTTGAGTTTATTTTGTATCCAGCCACTTTGCTGAAGTTGCTTATCAGCTATCGGAGTTCTCTGGTAGAATTTTGGGAATCGTTTTACTCTTACTTTTTTTTTTTGGTTTTTTGAGACAGGGTTTTTCTGTATAGCTCTGGCTGTCCTGGAACTCACTTTGTAGACCAGGATGGCCTCAAACTCAGAAATCTGCCTGCCTCTGCCCTCTGAGTGCTAGGATTAAAGACGTGTGCCACCACGGCCGGCTTTATTCTTACTCTTTTTTTTTTCAATTTTTTATTAGATATTTTCTTAATTTACATTTCAAATGCTATCCCGAAAGTTCCCTCCCCCCTACCCCGCCCTGCTCTCCTGCCCACCCACTCCCACTTCTTGGCCCTGGCGTTCCCCTGTATTGGGGCATATAAAGATTGCAATATCAAGGGGCCTCTCCTCCCAATGATGGCCGACTAGGCCATCTTCTGCTACATATGGAGCTAGAGACATGAGTTCTGGGGGTTCTGGTTAGTTTATATTGTTGTTCTTCTTCTAGGGTTGCAGACCCCATCAGCTCCAGGGGTTCTATCTCTAGCTTCTCCATTGTGGGCCCTGTGTTCCATCATATAGATGACTGTGAGCATCCACTTCTGTGGGAGTCAGCTATATCAGGGTCCCTTCAGTAAAAACTTGCTGTCCTATGCAATAGTGTCTGAGTTTAGTGACTGATTATGGGATGGATCCCCTGGTGGAGTAGTCTTTGTATGGTCCATCCTTTCATCTTAGCTCTAAACTTTGTCTCTGTAACTCCTTTCATGGGTATTTTGTTTCCTATTCAAATGAGGAATGAAGTATCCACGCCCTGGTCTTCCTTCTTGATTTTCTTGTGTTTTGCAAATTGTATCTTGGGTATTCTAAGTTTCTGGGCTAATATCCATTTATCAGTGAGCGCATATCCAATGACTTCTTTTGTGATTGGGTTACCTCACTACGGATTATATCCTCCAGATACACTCATTTGCCCAAGAATTTCATAAATTTATTTTTTTAATAGCAGAATAGTACTCCATTGTGTAAATGTACCACATTTTCTGTATCCATTCCTCTGTTGAGGGACATCTGGGTTCTTTCCAGCTTCTGAATATTATAAATAAGGCTGCTATGAACATAGTGGAGCATATGTCCTTTTTACCAGTTGGAACATCTTATGGGTATATGCCCAGGAGAGGTATTGCTGGATCCTCTGGTAGTACTATGTCCAATTTTCTGAGAAAATGCCAGACTGACTTCCAGAGTGGTTGTACAAGCTTGCAATCCCACCAGCAATGGAGGAGTGTTCCTCCTCTCCGAATTTTTAAGAGAAGCATCTCCTTTCCTTTAGGTTTTGTTACCTCAAAGCTTTTCTTCTAATAAACCTCATTTCTGATGGGTTATTATGTGACAACTTCATTTTACCGAATATCCAAATCCTAGATCTTTTTCTCTTTTTTCTATTTAACAACTTGACATCTAATTTAAGAACCTTATAAGAAAACAAAGCCATAGACTGTCCCCCTCCACCATCTTTGTATCATGCTGCAACTATATCAGTTCTACAAGTTACCTTATCATTCAGTACCTTGGACACTGATTCACTTTAACAAGAGACTGGACATTTCTTCTTCCTTAGAGTAGGGACATGATGGTAAAGTACAACAGTTTAGACAGATATTGCTTCCAACCAAGAAGGGATTTCTCTTCTTACTGTATGTGATAGGATGCAGTAAAACACATTGAACAAGACCACTTCATCATTAGGGAAAAGGTTTTTATTATGAATAAGGGAGAGAAAATACCCAAAAGCATCTGGAAAAGTCCCGTACAGGAAGAGAGAAAAAAAAAGTAGATTAGACATGGCCAGAGCTAGGAAATTGTGAGAGAGAGTCAGAGAGAATCTTGGAGGTAGATATCGCCATCTTGCTATAAGGAATAGATAGAGATGGGCTATATGGAGGATAAGGAGGTGGGGAGGGAAGCAAGGACTAAATACTTGTGAATAGGGACTGTGGGAGCCTGGAGGCCTTCATGGGCTTTGATCTGATGAGAGGGGTCCATGCATATCCCATATGTCCCTTCTGCCAGAGGCAAGGGAAATGGCTCCTTTTAGCAGATGGAAATCATTTTCACAAGTTCCTGAGGCATGCTGACTTTGATCTAACTGCCAGAAATCCTCTTATAGACAACTTGAGCTCATTTCTGGGTATACATTGCCTGGGACCTAAACACTCACTTTTATCCTGTTTTGAAAGAATAATCAACATTCTTTGAAGTGCTGGAAAACAGTGTGTACCTGTTATAATATTTGCATACAATGTTTAAAAAAAAACACAATAGTATTCAGAGCTCTTTCATCATTCCAACTGACTTTGCCAGAGGTAGCTGGTTAAAGAAGACCTCTGAATCAAAACAGAACAAAATATGCAGCAAAAATGAGAGAAATTTCAAACTGAAAAGATTAGATCACAGAGTTCAAGCAACTTTGCCACCTACTAATAGTGATTTCAAATTGTAGTCTCCATTATCAAAGGCAAATAATGAGAACAGAGAAAATTTTAAGTAATTTTCACACAGATCAAAAGCATTAATAATTGGCACTGTGCTTTCCAATTTTTTACAGCTGGAGGTTACAAAATTATTGAAATTTTAATTATATGAGAGTTAACATCAATAACTTAGAAGTAGATAAATGGGAAGAAAAGGAGATGATTTTAAGTGGAGACTGTCTGTAATCTAATATTCATGATGGCCAGGTACAATGTGGGGGTGGAAAGATCATTGCATGCATCTTTTAACCTAGGAAAGTCAACAAGACCCAGCAGGACCAAGGAAGGAAGCAAGACTTGATTTCACTTTTCCTCCTGTGTGAATGTTTGTCTCTTAAATTTTAAATCCCAAAGTTGTCTTCCCAGAAAATAACTGAGAATCCTTGCTCAGGAAAATGTTATTATAAATGATGCCATTTTAAAAACTGGCTTTTCTTGAGTTTCCTGTCAGACTTTAAAGAATCTATTATGCCTTTAACAGGAAACAACAAAATACCTAAATTCTTGTCTATATGTGGAGTAGATGTGCAAAGGCTAGAAATGGACTTAAAGTGTCTTCCTCTATCACTATACATCTTATTTTTATTGTAATGATCTCTAGGTTATTTTTAAGGCAGGGTCTCTCTACTCAACATGACGCTCTCTCTTTCAACTAAGTGGTCAACAAGTTCAGAAACCAGCCATTCCCCTTGCCATCCCTACCTTCCTCCCAAAGCTCCTGGGATGACACAGGCCAAGTAGTGTACTGTTTCTACATAGATGTTGGAGACAGAAACTGAAGCCCTCCTGAACAGGAAGGACTTTACCCACTCAACCATCTGTCCAGCCTCCAAATACCAAATTCTATACTTGATTTTTTTTCCAGTTGAGACTGGTGGTCAGAAACACAAAAGGATTTTAAGATAAAAAGTAGAGGAAATGTCTCCTAATAAGGAAGGCATGCAGCACCTAATCCAGGGCAAAAATATCATGGAGATGCCCAATTACTTGAAAAATCTCATGAAATACTAGGCTGCAAGGGGATGGGAGGAGTTAGATTCTGATTAGAGCCCAACTATAAAGCAGGAATTTTAAAATGCAGTAAGAGCCAGAAATTGGAAAGCTTGAGGGCAAAATAGCATCTGCTGGACATAACCAGACTGTCACACTCATGAACCCACAGCAGCTGTGGATGTTGGCACAAAATCAAGCCAATCAATATTCTAGCACTGATGGGGGCACATAAGTCCCTACCCATAGCTGAGCAGCTTAGATGATTGGTACTACAGGAAAGTCAGTCTTGTTTAAGATGTAGCCCAGGTAGGACTGATCATATTCCAATTTATAGCTCCACATTATGTATATATGGGTAGCATTAACTGGACTGATTTTTGTGGTTGCTTGTATCTTGATGAGATTATTTGCCAAGATGGAGGAGAGCCATATGGTTGCTATTTAAGTATTTAAATAGCAATATTTAAAATATATCTATTTTGATAAACAACCATTCAGCACCATATGAATGAAAAAAAATTAAATTAGGAAGGAAAAGTAATGGAACATGACTGGTCCTAGGTCTGGTGAAGGAAAAAGTTGATTAAAGATAGGTGGGAAAGCATAGACAGAAGCACCCACAACTGCTAGAGTTCAGAGTGGACATGAGCAGAAGGAGCTGTGTCATACTGGGAGAAGGGGAAAATAGAGAAGAGAAAAGGAGTGACCAGGTGCAGAAGCCAGGAGGCCCAAAGGTACAAAGAGAGCAGGTAACCAAAATGGTTGGATTATACAGAAAAGGGCAGCCCAGTTTCTGGCCTAGAGAGTTCAGGGTAGTGGGTGGGGTGTCTTAGTCAGAGTTTCTATTCCTGCACAAACATCATGACCAAGAAGCAAGTTGGGGAGGAAAGGATTTATTCAGCTTATACTTACACATTGCTGTTCATCACCAAAGAAAGCCAGGACTGGAATTCAAGTAGGTCAGGAAGCAGGAGCTGATGAAGAGGCCATGGAGGGATGTTTCTTACTGGCTTACTTCCTCTGGCTTGCTTAGCTTGCTTTCTTATAGGACCAGCCAGGGATGGCACTGAAGAGGTCAGGTCAGAGCTTTGGAATTTTCCAAAATTCTGCTGGACCCCTCCCCTCCTGGAAGAGACAGATTAGAGAGCACATAGGCCAGAAGGGAGAGGCTGTGTAAGCCCCTTGTACCTCACTTCCTAAAGACCAATCAGTTTAAAGGGTACACTATTCCACCAATCATACTGTGCTTAGTTGATGATGCTCTATTCTACCCCTAGAAACCATATAAAAACTTGCTGACTGGGCCACCTGGGGTTGCCACCTCTCCTTCAGGTCTGGGACGACCCCAGTGCACTGGAACAATAAATTCTTCTTGCTTTTTTTGCGTCGATTCTAGTTCCTCATGGTTCACTCAGGAGTTCCCCGGTAAGCTAAGGCTCACCAGAGTCTTACATCACTACCCACAATGAGCCAAAATAATCTCTGATCTTTGATCACTAATTGATCTTTGATCACTAATTGAGAAAATGTCTTACAGCTGAATCTCATGGCGGCGTTTTCTCAAGAGAAGCTCCTTTCTCTGTGATAACTCCAGTTTGTGTCAAATTGACACACAAAACCAGCCAGTATACCAGGTACGCCAGCCAGAAAGTCCCTGTAGCAGGAGAGTATGGTGGCTGGGTCTACTTTGATATGTTAAATAAGACCCTCAACAATTTGTTCCAGGATTGAAACTTTGAAAATATGATCAAAATATATTGACTCCACATATCAAATTCTCAAAGACTAAAAAAAAAAAAAAAAACCTACTTAAAATAAATATAAAATCTCAATTTACAAACAAAAGAAAAAAGTCTTGCCACAGGAAAGTCAGTGGTTGGATTTTCCTATGTTTATGGTTTACTCATGGAGGTCAGCCTCGGGCATTCAACTTCTTTTATGATTCTCAAAGACTTGAGCCGATCTAAAATATTAGGGGCCTGTTACTCCTGGTTAGGTGCATATTCATGGATTGTCTAGGAAATATAGACATGAATCCACTGTTCCACAGCAACTAATAGAATTAAACATTCTTGCTTGAGAGGTAAGAAGCTGTTCATTCAGGTCAATGTTAGTTACTTCAAATAGGCTCTCCAAAAAGGACCAGAAAGAACCAGTTTAAACTAGACAAAGCTACTCAGACCCTACTTATGTAATGCTAAGTTCTTATCCAAGAGGCATTTTTTTGCAAATGTTTTATTTTTATTTATGTGTATATGTGTATAGTGCCAACCTGGTGGTTGTACCATCCTGAAAAAAAGTTCTGGGACCCCTACTTGGTTCCTCTGGAAAAACATCAAGTTCTCTTAACTGCTGAGCCGTCCTCTCCCCAGGGGAGTTCAAGTCTATCATTTCTGAACTTGCAATGAAGCACTATGATCTACAATTGTATGGGTGGGAACATGCCCCTGTACATGTAAGGACAAGTCTCTAAGTATGTGGTAATGCAATATTTATGAAAACATCTCTTACTTTCTAAGAGATTGGAACTTTTCTTGGACCTCACAGGCAGAGATAATAATATACCTAAGATTTTTATTCTACTTTCTACTTAAGCTGTTTGTTTAACATGCCTTTAAGGTAACAATATAACAATCAAGCTTGCTTTCCTTGAATTTCCAGTGTAATCAGCCTTTACAAAACTAAGCTAATGCATAACTGTGATCTTAAATTACTGTTCTATGCCAACGATCTAATTGTTAAATGTAAAAATTTAGAAGCACAGTGAAGACATAAAGAGAGGTTTAAGAAGCAGATAAGGAATTTTGATGGGGATTGCATTGAATCTGTAGATTGCTTTTGGCAAGACAGCCATTTTTACTATGTTAATCCTGCCAATCCATGAGCATGGGAGATCTTTCCATCTTCTGAGAAGATCTTCTTCGATTTCTTTTCTTTTTTTCTTTTTTTTTTTTTAGATATTTTCTTTATTTACATTTCAAATGTTATCACCTTTCCTAGTTTCCCCTCAGAAAATCCTCTATCTTCTCCCCTTTCCCCTGCTCCCCAACCCACCCACTTTCATTCCCAGTCCTGGCATTCCCCTAAACTGGGGCATAGAACCTTCACAGGACCTAGGGCCTCTCCTCCCATTGATGACCAACTAGGCCATCCTCAGCTACATATACAGCTAGAGCCACATGTCCCACCATGTGTTTTCTTTGATTGGTGGTATAGTTCCAAGGAGCTCTGGGGGGTACTAGTTAGTTCATATTGATGTTCCTCCTATGGGGTTTCAGTCCTCTTAAGCTCCTTGGGTACTTTCTCTAGCTCCTTCATTGGGGACCTTGTGCTCTCTCCAATGGATGATTGTGAGCATCCACTTCTGTATTTGCCAGTCACTGACAAAGGCCCTCAGAAGACAGATATATCAGGCTCCTGTCAGCAGGCTTTTGCTGGCATCTGCCTAGTGTCTGGGTTTGGTGGTTGTTTATAGGATGGACTCCCAAGTGGGGTAGTGTCTGGATGGTCGTTTCTTCAGGCTCTGCTCCAAACTTTGTCTCTGTAATTCTTTCCATTGGTATTTTGTTCCCCCTTCTAAGAAGAATTCTGAGCTTCTGGGCTAATATCCACTTGTCAGTGAGTGTATATCATGTGTGTTCTTTTGTGACTGGGTTATCATGTGTGCTCTTTTGTGACTGGGTTACTTCACTCAAGATGATACCTTCCAGATCTATCTATTTGTCTAAGAATTTCATAAACTCATTATTTTTAATAGCTGAGTAGTACTCCATTGTGTAAATGTACCACAATTTCTGTATTCATTCCTCTGTTGAGGGACAGTTACCTAGCATTAGCCAGGTAGCCCTTACTTGCCAGATGAGGTGCTTGGCAGAATGGGTAGACTGATTTCTTTTTTTTTTTTTTCACATTTTTTATTAGATTATTTTCTTCATTTACATTTCAAGTGCTATCCCATAAGTCCCCTATACCCTCCCCCTGCTCTGCTTTCCTACCCACCCACTCCCACTTCTTTGACCTGGCATTCCCCTGTACTGGGGCATATAAAGATTGCTAGACCAAGGGGCCTTTCTTCCCAATAATGGCCAACTAGGCCATCTTCTAATACATATGCAGCTAGAGACATGAGCTCTGGGGTTTCTGATTAGTTCATATTGTTGTTCCATCTCTAGAGTTGCAGACCCCTACAGCTCTTGGGTACACTCTCTAGCTCCTACATTGGGGACCCTGTGTTCTGCCCTATAGATGACTGTGATCATCCACTTCTGTATTTGTCAGGGACTGTCAAAGCCTCACAGGATAGACTGATTTCTAATACCATAGAGGAAGTGGCAATGGAAGGAGAAATGAAAATTCTGTTTCATTATGTCAGCAAAAAGTATATTATGGCTGCTGCCACCACACCCACACTGCTCCCACTTTGCTCCCAGAGTAAATTTTCTTTTTTTTTTTTTCAATTTTTTATTAGATATTTTCTTAATTTACATTTCAAATGCTATCACGAAAGTCCCCTCCCCCCCCCTCCATGCTCCCCTGCCCACCCACTGCCACTTCTTGGCCCTGGCATTCCCCTGTATTGGGGCATATAAAGATTGCAGTACCAAGGGGCCTCTCCTCCCAATGATGGCCGACTAGGCCATCTTCTGCTACATATGGAGCTGGAGACACGAGTTCTGGGGGTTCTGGTTAGTTCATATTGTTGTTCCTCTTCTAGGGTTGCAGACCCCTTAAGCTCCTGGGGTTCTATCTCTAGCTTCTCCAATGTGGGACCCGTGCTCCCTCTTATGGATGACTGTGAGCATCCACTTCTGTGGGAGTCCCTTCAGTAAACACTTGCTGTCCTATGCAATAGTGTCTGAGTTTAGTGACTGATTATGGGATGGATCCCTGGTGGGTTAGTCTCTGTATGGTCCATCCTTTCATCTTAGCTCTAAACTTTGTCCCTGTAACTCCTTTAATGGGTATTTTGTTTCCTATTCAAAGGAGGAATGAAGTATCCACACGCTGGTCTTCCTTCTTGATTTTCTTGTGTTTTGCAGATTCTATCTTGGGTATTCTAAGTTTCTGGGCTAATATCCATTTATCAGTGAGCGCTTATCCAGTGACTTCTTTTGTGATTGGGTTACCTCACTAAGGATTATGTCCTCCAGATTCATCCATTTGCCCAAGAATTTCATAAATTCATTTTTTTAGTAGCAGAATAGTACTCCATTGTGTAAATGTACCACATTTTTTGTATCCATTCCTCTGTTGAGGGACATCTGGGTTCTTTCCAGCTTCTGGCTATTATAAATAAGGCTGCTTTGAACATAGTGGAGCATGTGCCCTTTTTACCAGTTGGAACATCTTCTGGGTATATGCCCAGGAGAGGTATTGCTGGATCCTCTGACAGTACTATGTCCAATTTTCTGAGAAAATGCCAGACTGACTTCCAGAGTGGTTGTACAAGCTTGCAATCCCACCAGCAATGGAGGAGTGTTCCTCTTTCTCCACATCCTCGCCAGCATCTGCTGTCACCTAAATTTTTGAACTTAGCCATTCTGACTAGTGTGAGGTGGAATTTCAGTGTTGTTTTGATTTGCATTTCCCTGATGATTAAGGATGTTGAACATTTTTTCAGATGTTTCTCAGCCATTCGGAATTCCTTAATTGAGAATTCTTTGTTTAGCTCTGTACCCCATTTTTAATGGGGTTATTCATTTTCCTGGAGTCCAGCTTCTTTAGCTCTTTGTAGATGTTGGATATTAGTCCCCTATCAGATTTAGGATTGGTAAAAATCCTTTCCCAATCTGTTGGTGGCCTTTTTGTCTTGCTGACTGTGTCTTTTGCCTTACAGAAGCTTTGCAATTTCATAAGGTCCCATTTATCAATTCTTGATCTGACTGCACAGGCCATTGCTGTTCTGTTTAGGAATCTTTCCCCTGTGCCCACACCTTCGAGGGTTTTCCCGACTTTCTCCTCTATAAATTTCGGTGTCTCTGGTTTTATGTGGAGGTCTTTGATCCACTTAGACTTAAGCTTTGTTCAAGGGGATAAGAATGGGTCAATTCCCATTCTTCTACATGATAACCACCAGTTGTGCCAGCACCATTTGTTGAAAATGCTGTCCTTTTTCCACTGGATGGTTTTAGCTCCCTTGTCAAAGATCAAGTGACCATAGGTGTGTGGATTCATTTCTGGGTCTTCAATTCTATTCCATTGATCTGTCTGTTGCTATACCAGTACCATGCAGTTTTTATCACAATTGCTCTGTAGTACAGCTTACTGTCAGGCATGGTGATTCCCCCAGAGGTTCTTTTATTGTTGAGAATAGTTTTTGCTATCCTAGGTTTTTTATTATTCCAGATGAATTTGCAAACTGCCCTTTCTATCTCAGTGAAGAATTGAGTTGGGATTTTGATGGGATTGCATTGAATCTGTAGATTGCTTTTGGCAGGATAGCAATTTTGACTATATTAATCCTGCCAATACATGAGCATGGGAGATCTTTCCATCTTCTGAGATCTTCAATTTCTTTCTTCAGAGACTTGAATTTCTTGTCATACAGATGTTTCACTTCCTTAGTTAGAGTTACACCAAGGTATTTTATAGTATTTGTGAATATTGTGAAGGGTGTTGTTTCCCTAATTCCTTTCTCAGCCCTCTTATCCTTTGTGTAGAGAAAGGCCATTGATTTGTTTGAGTTAATTTTATATCCAGCTACTGCACTGAAGCTGTTTATCAGGTTTAGTAGTTCTTTGGTGGAATTTCGGGGGTCCTGAATATATACTATCATATCATCTGCAAACAGTGACATCTTAACTTATTCCTTTCCAATTTGTATCCCCTTGATCTTCTTTTGTTGTCAAATTGCTCTGGCTAGGATTTCAAGTACTGTATTGAATAGGTAGGGAGAAAGTGGGCAGCTTTGTCTAGTTCCTGATTTTAATGGGATTGCTTCCAGCTTCTCTCCATTCAGTTTGATGTTGGCTACTGGTTTGCTGTATATTGCTTTTATTATATTTAGGTATGGGCCTTGAATTCCTGATCTTTCCAAGACTTTTATCATGAAAAGGTGTTGGATTTTGTCAAATGCTTTCTCAGCATCTAACGAGATGATCATGTGGTTTTTGTCCTTGAGTTTGTTTATATACTGGATTACGTTGATGGATTTCCATATATTAAACCATCCCTGCATTCCTGGGATGAAGCCTAATTGGTCATGATAGATGATCGTTTTGATGTGTTCTTGGATACAGTTTGCAAGGATTTTATTGAGTATTTTTGCATCGAAATTCATGAGGGAAATTGGTCTGAAGTTCTCTTTCTTTGTTGGATCTTTGTGTAGTTTAGGTATCAGAGTAATTGTGGCCTCATAGAATGAATTGGGTAGAGTACCTTCTGTCTCTATTTTGTGGAATAGTTTGAGGAGAGTTGGAATTAGGTCTTTTTGAAGGTCTGATAGAACTCTGCACTAAACCCATCTGGTCCTGGGCTTTTTTTGGTTGGGAGACTATTGATGACTGCTTCTATTTCTTTAGGGGAAATGGGCCTGTTTAGATCATTAATCTCATCCTGGCTTAACTTTGGTACCTGGTATCTGTCTAGGAAATTGTCCATTTCCTCCAGGTTTTCTACCTTTGTTGAGTATAGCCTTTTGTAGTAGGATCCGATGATGTTTTGGATTTCCTCAGGTTCTGTTGTTATGTCTCCTTTTTCATTTCTGATTTTGTTAATTAAGATACTGTCCCTGTGCCCTCTAGTGAGTCTGGTTAAGGGTTTATCTATCTTGTTGATTTTCTCAAAGAACCAGCTCCTGGTTTGGTTAATTCTTTGAATAGTTCTTTTTGTTTCTACTTGGTTGATTTCTGCCCTGAGTTTGATTATTTCCTGCTGTCTACTACCCTTGGGTGAATTTGCTTCCTTTCGTTCTAGAGCTTCTAGGTGTGCTGTCAAGTTACTAGTGTATGCTCTCTCTAGTTTCTTTTTGGAGGCACTCAGGGCCTCTTAGGACTGCCTTCATTGTGTCCCATAAGTTTGGGTACGTTGTGGCTTCATTTTCATTAAACTCTAGAAAGTCTTTAATTTCTTTCTTTATTTCATCCTTGACTAAGGAATCTTTGAGTAGAGTGTTGTTCAGTTTCCATGAGAATGTTTGCTTTCTATTATTTATGTTGTTATTGAAGATCAGCCTTAGTCCATGGTGGTCAGATAGTATGCATGGGATAATTTTAATATTTTTGTATCTGTGGAGGCCTGTTTTGTGACCAATTATATATGGTCAATTTTGGAAGAGGTACAATGTGGCGCTGTGAAGAAAGTATATCCTTTTGTTTCAGGATAAAATGTTCTGTAGATATCTGTTAAAGCCATTTGTTTCATGACTTCTGTTAGTGTCCATGTGTCTCTGTTTAGTTTCTGTTTCCAGGATCTGTCCATTGGTGAGAGTGGGGAGTTGAACTCTCCCACTATTATTGTGTGAGGTGTATTGTGTGCTTTGAGCTTTACTACAGTTTCTTTAATGAATGTGGCTGGACTTGTATTCGGAGCATAGATATTCAGAATTGAAAGTTCATCTTGATTGATTTTACCTTTGATGAGTATGAAGTGCCCCTCCTTGTCTTTTTTTATAACTTTGGGTTGAAAGTCAATTTTATCCGATATTAGAATGGCTACTCCAGCTTTTTTCTTAGGACCATTTGCTTGGAAAACTGTTTTCCAGCCTTTCACCCTAAGATAGTATCTGTCTTTTTCCCTAAGGTGTGTTTCCTGTAAGCAGCAAAATGTTGGGTCCTGTTTGTGTAGCCAGTCTATTAGTCTATGTCTTTTTATTGGGGAATTGAGTCCATTGATATTAAGAGAAATTTAAGAAAAGTAGTTGTTGCTTCCTGTTATTTTTGTTGTTAAGGTTGGGATTCTGTTCTTGTGGCTGTCTTCTTTTAGGATTGTTGAAGGATTACTTTTTAGTTTTTTCTAGTGTGTAGTTTCCGTCCTTGTTTTGGTGGTTTCCCTTTATTATCCTTTGAAGGGCTGGATTCGTGGAAAGATATTGTGTGAATTTGGTCTTATCATGGAATACTTTGATTTCTCCATCTATGTTAATTGAGAGTTTTGCTGGATATAGTAACCTGGGTTGGCATTTGTGTTCTCTTAGGGTCTGAATAACATCTGTTCAGGATCTTCTGGCTTTCATAGTCTCAGGTGAGAAGTCTGGTGTAATTCTGATAAGCCTGCCTTTATATGTTACTTGACCTTTTTCCCTTACTGCTTTTAATATTCTATCTTTATTTAGTACATTTGTTGCTTTGATAATTATGTGTCAGGAGGAATTTCTTTTCTGGTCCAGTGTATTTGGTGTTCTGTAGGCTTCTTGTATGTTCATGGGCATCTCTTTCTGTAGGTTTGGGAAGTTTTCTTCTATTATTTTGTTGAAGATATTTGCTGGCCCTTTATGTTGAAAATCTTCTTTTTCATCTACTCCTATTACCATAGGTTTGGCCTTCTCATTGTGTCCTGGATTTCCTGGGTGTTTTCAGTTAGGTTCTTTATGCATTTTGCATTTTCTTTGAATGTTGTGCCCATGTTCTTTATGGAATCTTCTGCACCTGAGATACTCTCTTCCATCTCTTGTATTCTGTTGCTGATGCTCACATCTATGGTTCCTGATTTCTTTCCTAGTGTTTCTATCTCCAAAGTTGTCTCACTTTGGATTTTCTTTATTATTTTTATTTCCCTTTTCAGGTCCTGGATGGTTTTGTTTAATTCCATTACCTGTTTGGTTGTGTTTTCCTGTAGTTCTTTAAAGGATTTTAGTGTTTCCTCTTTAAGGACTTTTACTTCTTTAGCATTGTTCTCCTGCATTTCTTTAAATGAGTTATTCATGTCCTTCTTAATGTCCTTCTTCATGTCCTCTACCAGCACCAAGATATATGATTTTAAATCCAAGTCTTGTTTTTCGGGTGTGTTGGGGTATCCAGGACTGGCTGAAGTGGGAGCGCTGGGTTCTGAAGAAGGTGAGTGGTCTTGGTTTCTGTTATTAAGATTCTTACGTCTGCCTTTGGCCATCTGGTAATCTCTGGAGTTGATTGTTATAGTTGTCTCTGGTTGGATCTTGTTCCTCCTGTGATTCTGTTGGCCTCTGTCAGCAGTCCTGGGAGCCCAGCTCTCTCCTGAATCTCAGTGGTCAGAGTAGTCTCAGCAGGCGAGCTCTCCTTTTGCAGGGAAGGTGCACGGAGTTTTGTTGTTCAGACCTGCCTCTTAGGTAAAGTTGAAGACCCTATATAGGGCCTGTCCTAGAAGATGTGTTGCCTCTGCGATCTGCACATTCACCTGCACAGACTGGTCTCTGTGGGATCCTTTGTAGGCCGTGAGCTGACCTGAACAGACTGGTCTCTGAGCGACCTGGGACCTAATATGGCTCTCTCACAAGTTCCAGCCAGGAAAGCCCTCCCAGGTTGAGAACTTTCCTCAGGCAGGGAGGGAACCTGGATATCTAGAGCCCAAAGCTGGGTGTGTCCCAAAAGGTGCACTGTTCAGCTGTTTGCTCACTCACCCTTTGCAGTCCCTGAGCTGACCTGTGTAGACTAGGTCTTAGCGACCTGGAACCCAAGATGGCTCTGTCACACGTTCGGGCAGGGAAAGCCCTCCCAGGCTGAGAACTGTCCTCAGGCAGGGAGGGTGCTGGGATGTCTAGAGTCCAGAGCTGGGTCTATCCCGAAAGGTGCTCTGCTCAGCCATTTGCTCACTCACCCTTTGTAGTCCATGAGCTGACCTGAGCAGACTGGGTCTGAGCCACCCTTTGCAGTCTGTGAGCTGACCCGCACAGACTGGTTCTGAGTGACCCTTTGCAATCTGTGAGCTGACCTGCTAGCGACCCTTTGTGGTCTGTGAGCTGACCTGTGTAGACTGGTCTCTGAGCAACCTAGAACCCAATATGGCTCTCTCACAAGTTCTGGCAGAGAAGGCCCTCCCAGGGGGAGAACTGTCCTCAAGTGGGGAGGGTTTCTAGAGCCCAGAGCTGGTTGTGTCCCAAAAGGTGCCCTATTCAGCCCTTTGCTCACTCACCATTTGCAGTCCATGAGCTGACCTGCGCAGACTGGGTCTGAGCGACCCTTTGCAGTCTGGAGCCTGTCCTTCTTATATTCCCAGTTGATTCTGGACTCCTCTGAGTCCAGCTCATACTGTGATCCTTTGATTGTGGGCTCCTGTGAAATGCTGGTCCCAAGATCACGTGGGGAGTCCTCTAGGGCTAGTTGGGGAGTGCACAGGCTGTGTGCCCAAGGAAACCGGGCACGC
The DNA here is from genome assembly GCA_902729485.2 of Mus minutoides. Lineage (NCBI taxonomy): Eukaryota > Metazoa > Chordata > Mammalia > Rodentia > Muridae > Mus > Mus minutoides. Next base: position 1,340,625 of record LR753316.1, on the reverse strand, counting down.
TGGCGGGGACCAGAAGGGACCTCTGCTCTTTGACTGGTCACTCCTGTATTTCCCCAGTGCTGTCCCTGTTCCCTAGTGGCGCGACTAGATGGAACTGATGTTGTGCTCCACTCACGGCTGGATCCAAGATCGAGTGGGGAGTCCTCTAGGGCTGGTTGGGGAGTGCACAGGCTGTGCGCCCAAGGAAACCTGGTGCGCCAGTGGGGACCGGAAGGGACATCTCGCAAATTTTCTATTTCTTTTGTTTCATCTTCTTATACTCATTTGCAAAAAAAAAAAAAAAAAAAAAAAAAAAAAAAAAAAAAAAAAAAAAAAAAAGTTGGGGAGAATGATTGAGCAATTGGAAAAGCTGAAAATGGGTTGAGAAACAAACAAACAAAAAAATGGCTGAAATGGGAAAACCAGATGGGCCATTCTATACTCTTGTGTTTGGAAGGGTTGCACAATTGGCTGTGCAGCTGGAGAGGTTACTAGTAGAGGGAGAAACGCTTGGAAAGCAAATAGTGCCAGAAAAGGGAGAACAAAGGGGCTCAGACCCTGTGATTGAGAGCAGAAGCTTCCTGAAGGATTAAAAAGGGAAGCCAACTGGGCTAAACCAGGGCCCTGCCTGGCACCACACACTTTCAATTTCAGGTGTGCAGCCAGGGGTGGGAGGGTGGAGGTAGGGGCATGCAGGGAGACAGGTTCCATCCTAATGCAGTCATGCTAGGGTCTTTACAATCAAGCTTGAGCTTGGGCCACACCATGATCTCAGAACAGTAGAGTACAACCCCAAGTCTAATTTTAAGTGGATATTTATAGAGGCAAGAAGGGGGTATCTAGCCTAGTACACATCTGACTTGGGGGGCCATTGTGACCTTTAACATAATTGGGTGGCCCTGGGAGCCAAACTATAACCATAACTTCTGCTTTCCTCCTTATTGGTGGCTGTTAGAAGTAAAGTGTCAGGGGCAGGCTTGTAACCTGGAGGTACAGATTTCTTGGGGAGTAACCTGGAAACTGGTGCTAGACTTTGGCTTATTGCAGAGTAACCAGAAAAGTGGTGTTAGGTGCCAGTTTGTTAGTTAATTCTAGTTCAACCTTAGGTCAGGTTATCTAAAATGGAGTGTGAACCCAAAAGATCTGTTCTCTCAAATGTACTGCCCAAGGGGTAGCCTGGGAGTACAAGGTTTCTACCATTAGCATTCCCAGTACTTGCACAAGGTCTTTGATATCAAAATACTTGGTGTTTTAATTGCAGTGAATTTGGCCATATACAAAGAAATTCTGGCCAGGCTCATAAAACCCTCAGATATTAAAATGTACAGTGCTATAACTATGAGAAAATGCCTAAGGTGTTAACTGTGAGAAATCAAGTACTTTCTACCAGAGATGTGAAAAAGCCCTTTCTGACTGCAATGGGGTTTCAAAAAGAATATCTAGGCTTCCCAAGGTTTGCAGATGCTGTGGCAAGAGATATTATTGAAACAATGGTTTTAGAGGAACATCCAGGGCAGTTTCTTGCCAAAAGGAAATGAAATAGGGGGCCCAGTTTGAGGTAAAAGTAACTTTTATTCACCTGATGGAATTCTCATCTCAGAGGCTTACAGCTCCATCTAGGCCTAGTTCTGGATGATTTTAGCCTCCATATAATCTTATCTAGGCCTAGAATGTTTTCAGCCTCTGGGACTGCTGAATAAGCTCACCCCTTCCTAGTTCTTTCTGATCTCTGGTGGCTGGTCAAGTCAGCTGTTCCCACTCAAATTCCTCTGCAAGCTGACTGATTCAAATTGGCTTCTCTCAGCTTCTCCTGAATTACTCTGCTTGGCTTCATACTAACATTTTTGCAATAAGTTTCTAATCTTCTGGCTCCTTTTCATTCTCTGGCTTGTTGTGCTTACCTGTGTCTTGCTTGTTCTCTCTCTGCAACCTATCTCTGTACAACTGTCCCAGTAAAACTACCCTCTCATTTTCTTCATTGCTCTCTCTTAAGTTACCTCTTTCCTCTCTGTTCTTGTGAGAGTTGGGAATATCCTATTCTGTTCAGATCTTTCTCTGATATGTCACTTTGTTTGCCATCCAATTAGATCTCACTTTCAAACATGGGTTCTTCCTCCTATAAACTAACTTTACCTTCATTGTTTGGGATTAAAGGTGTATACTAAGTGCATGTTGTATTCCAGCCAGCGGGATTAAAGGTGTGTGCTAAGACTAAACCACAGGACAACTAGAAACAGGTTTTTCCAGTAAACAACACAATCTCAGGGTTCACGGTATGGGTATGAGCAAATATTCTTCAACAGCTTGAGTGTCTGTGTAAGACTCTGGCGAGCCTTAGCTTACTGGGGACCCCTGAGTGAACCATGCAGAGCCAGAAATCGATGCAAAAAGCAAGAGGAATTTATTGTTCCAACACCATGGGGTTGTCCTACACTGAAGGAGAGGTGGCAACCCTGTGCATTTCATTTGATGGGCTTTTATACAGTTTTCAGGGCAGCAGCCATTAGGCACAATGTGATTGGCAGAACAGTGTGACTTTTTAAACTGATTGGTCTTTAGAGAATGAGGTTGGTCCATCTAGCAGAATGTCTATGTGCTCTGGGCCTCCCCCACCTGCAGGTTTTCACAGAAGACTTAATGCCAATACCCCTCAAATTATTCCACAAAACAGACACAGAAGAAAATTTGCCAAATTCATTTTATGAGTTCAGTTATCCTGATACCTAAATGACATAAAGACCTAAAAGAATTACAGACCAATTTCCCTTATAACATAGATGCAAAAATATTCACTGAAGTACTGGCAACCTGAATTCAAGAACACATAAAAGAGATATGAAGTCTTCATCTCAGAGATGAAGGCATGGTACAATGTATGAGCATCAATAAATGTAATCCACCATATAAAAAGCTAAATGATAAAAATCATGTGATCACCAACATCCCTTCATGATAAAAGTCATAAAGAGATTAGAAAGATAAGGGACATATTTAAATATAATAAAGCCAGTTTACAACAAGCCCATAGCCAACATCATTTTTTTTTAATGAAGAAAAACTCATGGAGAAAAACTCAGAGCAATTCCTCTAAGATCAAGAATAAGACAAGGTTGTACACTTTCTCCACATCTATTCAACATAGTACTTGAAGTCTTAACTAGAGCACTAAGTGAAGAAAATCAAGGGAAAACAAATTAAAAAGAAAAAGTCAAAGAATCTTTATTTGCAGATGATAGTTAGTATACGTAAATGATCCTAAAAAGTCCACTGAGGAACTAATACAGTTTATAGACATTTTCAGCAAAGTGGTTGGATATAAAATTAGCTCACACACACAAAAAAATCAATTGCCCCCACCATTTATAAACGACAAATGGACTGAGGTAGAAATCAGGGAAATCCCATCTTTTACAATAACCTCAAATAATATAAAATATTAGAGGGTAACTCTAAGCAAACAAGTAAAAGACTTGTATGATGAAAACTTCAAATCTTTCAAGAAAGACATTAAACAATATATCAAAAGATGAAAAGATCTCCCATGCTCATGGATTGGTAAGATTAACATAAGAAAAATAGCCAACCTACCAAAAGCAATCTACAGATTTAATATAATATCCCTCAAAATACTAACATAATTTTTCATAGATCTAAAAAAAAACAAATCTCAGTTTTATATGTAAACACAAAACAACCAAGAGAGCTAAAACAATACTGAATAATAAAGAATTGCTGTAGACATCACCACTCATGATCTCAAGTTGTATAAAGCTATAGCAATTAAAAGGTTGATATTAGCATAAAAACAGACATGTTGATCAATAAAATAGAACTGGCAATGCAGAAGTAAATTCACACACCTAGTGACACCTGATTTTTGATAAAGAAGCTAGAAATATACACTGGATAAAAGACAGTATCTTCAACAAACAGTTCTGGTGAAACTGGATGGCTACATGTATGTACTGGCTAGGTTTGTGTCAACTTGACACAGCTGGAGTTACCACAGAGAAAGGAGCTTCAGTTGGGGAAATGCCTCCATGAGATCTAGCTGTGGGGTATTTTCTCAATTAGTGATCAAGGGCCCCTTGGGGGTGGGACCATCTCTGGGCTGGCAGTCTTGGGTTCTATAAGAGAGCAGGCACTCGTTCGGTCCCCAAGCAAGCCAGTAAAGAACATCCCTCCATGGCTTCTGCATCAGCTCCTGCTTGAGTTCCAGTCCTGACTTCCTTTGGTGATGAACAGCAGTATGGAAGTGTAAGCCGAATAAACCCTTTCCTCCCCAACTTGCTTCTTGGTCATGATGTTTGTGCAGGAATAGAAACCCTGACTAAGACAATGTAGAATGAAAATAGATGCATACTTAATGCCTTGCACAAAATCAATTCCAAATTGGTCAAAGGCCTCAACATAAAATAAAAAGACTCTGAACAGAACTTCATTAGCATGTGGCACTAAGAACAATTAATAGGTCTCTAGATACAAACCCACAGAGACCACACCCCAATTGCAGTTTGACTCCCCAGGTTTTCTGATACATCCAGGATCACAGGTGAGACTCCCAAACCCCACCCCAATACCCAGTGTACCAGGACCCCTGCAAACCTGGGATGCAGATTCCCCACCCAGCCAAAGACTCTTGAGCCTTCTGATTCCTCCTTCTGCCAGGAGCAGAGCCTTGGCTCTGGACCTGAACCCACACAGCCCACACCCCAGTGCTGCTCTACTTCCCAGGGTATTCTCACACATCCAGGATCACAGAATCTCAGGATCATAGAAAGAACAGGCTCCAGTCAGAGACTGGAAGGCCAGATAACACCAAAAAAACAAAAAAAAAACCCAAAAAAACAAACAAACAAAAAAACAAAAAACAAACCCCCCCCCCAAAAAAACCCAAAACAAATGGTTAGAGGAAAGCATAAGAACATAAGCAACAGAAACCAGTTTTACTTGGCAACATCAGAACCCAGTTATCCCACTACAGCAAGTCCTGGATACCCCCAAAAACACCTATAAAGCAAGATTCAGATCTAAATTCTTATTTCATGAAGATTATAGAGGACTTTAAGAAGGAAACTGAATCCAAGACCACATCAAAACAATCATCCACCATGATCAAGTAGGCTTCATCCCAGGAATGCAGGGATGGTTCAATGTACGGAAATCCATCAATGTAATACACAGTATAAATAAACTCAAAAGAAAAAAATACATGATCATCTCACTAGATGCTGGAAAAGCCTTTGAGAAAATACAACACTGATTTATGTTTAAAGTATTGGAGAGATTAGGAATTCAAGGTGCATACCTAAACATAATAAAAGCAATATACAGCAAACCAATAACCAACATCAAACTAAATGAAGAGAAACTCAAAGCAATCACATTAAAATCACAGAGAAAAAAAGGCTGCCCACTTTCTCCCTACCTATTCAATATAGTACTCAAAGTTCTAGCCAGAACAATTATACAACAAAAAGAGATCAAAGGGATTCAAATTGGGAGGGAGGAAGTCAAGATATCTCTACTTCCAGATGATATGACAGTATACATGAGCAACACCAAAAATTCTACCAGAGAACTCCTACAGCTGATAAACAACTTCAGCAAAGTGCATGGATATAAAATTAACTCTAACAAATCAGTAGCCTTACTATACTCAAAGGATAAATGGTCTGAGAAAGAAATTGCAGAAAAACACCCTTCACAATAGTCACAAATAATATAAAATATCTTAGTGTGACTCGAACCAAACAGGTGGAAGATCTGTATGACAAGAACGTCAAGTCCCTGAAGGAAGAAATTGGAGAAGTCCTCAGAAGGCAAAAGACACAGTCAGCAAGACAAAAAGGCCACTAACAGATTGGGAAAGGATTTTTACCAATCCTAAATCTGATAGGGGACTAATATCCAACATCTACAAAGAGCTAAAGAAACTGGACTCCAGAAAAACGAATAACCCCATTAAAAAATGGGGTACAGAGCTAAACAAAGAATTCTCAACTGAGGAATTCCAAATGGCTGAGAAACATCTGAAAAAATGTTCAACATCCTTAATCATCAGGGAAATGCAGATCAAAACAACACTGACATTCCACCTCACACCAGTAAGAATGGCTAAGATCAAAAATTCAGGTGACAGCAGATGCTGGCGACCTACACCTCTTTCTCCTTGTGAGGAGGTAACGACCACCCTAACGTTCGAACATGTTGGTGAGACCTTCAGTCAGACCGTAAAAGAGTCTTTTAACCTGTATCATGATGGCTTTCTAGGACGTTATGGAGAGGACCCGTATATGGGTCTTCTACTTCCAACTGGTAAAAAGGACACATGTTCCACTATGTTCATAGCAGACTTATTTATAATAGCCAAAAGCTGGAAAGAACCCAGATGTCCCTCAACAGAGGAATGGATACAAAAAATGTGGTACATTTACACAATGGAGTACTATTCTGCTATTAAAAAAATGAATTTATGAAATTCTTGGGCAAATGGATGAATCTGCAGGACATAATCCTTAGTGAGGTAACCCAATCACAAAAGAAGTCATTGGATATGCACTCATTGATAAATGGATATTAGCCCAGAAACTTAGAATACCCAAGATAGAATCTGCAAAACACAAGAAAATCAAGAAGGAAGACCAGCTCATGGATACTTCATTCCTCCTTTGAATAGGAAACAAAATACCCATTAAAGGAGTTACAGGGACAAAGTTTAGAGCTAAGATGAAAGGATGGACCATACAGAGACTAACCCACCAGGGATCCATCCCATAATCAGTCACTAAACTCAGACACTATTGCATAGGACAGCAAGTGTTTACTGAAGGGACCCTGTTATAGCTGACTCCCACAGAAGTGGATGTTCACAGTCATCCATAAGAGGGAGCACGGGTCCCACATTGGAGAAGCTAGAGATAGAACCCCAGGAGTTGACGGGGTCTGCAACCCTAGAAGAGGAACAACAATATGAACTAACCAGAACCCCCAGAACTCGTGTCTCTAGCTCCATATGTAGCAGAAGATGGCCTAGTCGGCCATCATTGGGAGGAGAGGCCCCTTGGTACTGCAATCTTTATATGCCCCAATACAGGGGAATGCCAGGGCCAAGAAGTGGGAGTGGGTGGGCAGGGGAGCAGGGAGGGGGGAGGGGGAGGGGACTTTCGGAATAGCAGTTGAAATGTAAATTAAGAAAATATCTAATAAAAAATATTGGAAAAAATACAACCCACCAGTGGAAAAGACAGTATTTTCTTTTTTTTTTTTTTTTAATTCTAGTGCATATAATCATGTTGCTCATTTATTACTATGTACAAGTTTTTGTTTGTATTTGCAGTTCCACTCATATATACCTATGTGTACCATATAGATTTGGCACAAAACTTCAGTCACCTGCAAACTCACAATGAATGTATTGTTCTTTCTTTCTTTCTTTCTTTCTTTCTTTCTTTCTTTCTATTTATTTATTTATTTTCAACTTTTATTAGATATTTTCTTCATTTACATTTCAAGTGTTATCCAGGAAGTTCCCTATATTCTCCCCCCTCCCAGCCCTGCTCCCCTACCCACCCTCTCCCACCCCTTGGCCCCAGCGTTCCCCTGTATTGGGGCATATAAAGACTGCATAACCAAGGGGCCTCTCTTCCCATTGATGGCCAACTAGGCCATCCTCTTCTATATATGCAGCTAGAGACACGAGCCCAGGGGGTACTAGTTAGTTCANTCAGCTCCTTGGGTACTTTCTCTAGCTCCTTCTTCCTTGGGAACCCTGTGTTCCATCTAATAGCTGACCGTGAGCTTCCACCTCCATGTTTTCCAGGCATTGGTATATTTTCCCCCGAGACCACTATATCCGGGCCCTTTCAGCACCATCTTGCTGGCATATGCTATAGTGTCTATGTTTGGTGACTGATTGTGGGATGTATCCCTGGCAGCCGCAGTCGTTGGGTCCCTCCTTTGGATTGAGCTGCACAAATGCTCCCTTTAACTCTTTCAATGTGTGCTTTGATCTTAATTCTAGGAAGGGGTGACGTAAGACAGTATTTTCAACAAATGGTGCTGGTTCAACTGGAAGTCAACATGTAGAAGATTGCAAATTAATCCATTCTTATCTCCTTGTACAAAGCTCAAGCCCAAGTGGATCAAGGACCTCCACCTAAAATCTGATATGCTGAATATAATAGAGAAAGTAGGCAACAACCTTGATACTTGGGCACAGGGGAAATTTTCCTGAACAGAACATCAATGGCTTATGCTTTCAGATCAACAATCAACAAATGGGACTTCATAAAATAGAAAAGCTTCTATAAAACAAAGGACACTGTCAATAAGACAAAACAGCAACCCATAGATTGGGAAAAGATATTTACCAACCCTACATCTAATAGAGGGCTAATATCCAAAACATACAAAGAACTCAAGAAGGTAGACTCCAGAGAACCAAATAATCCTATTAAAAAGTGGAGTACAGAGCTACATAGAGAATTCTCAACTGAAGAATCTTGAATAGCTGAGAAAGACCAACACCTAAAGAAATGTTGAACATCCTTAGTCATCAAGGAAATGCAAATCAAAACGATCCTGAGATTCCACCTCACACCAATCAGAATGGCTAAGATCAAAACCACAGGTGACAGCAGATGTTGGCAAGGATGTTGGAAAGAGGAACACTCCTCCATTGCTGGTGGGACTGCAAGCTGGTAAAACCACTTTGTAAATCAGTCTGGCAGTTCCTGAGAAAATTGTAAATAGTTCTACCTGAAGACCTAGCTATAATACTCCTGGGCATATACCCAAAAAATGCTCCAACAAATAATAAGGACACATGCTCCACTATGTTCAGAGTAGCCTTATTTATAACAGCCAGAAGCTGTAAACAACCCAGATGTCCCTCAACAGAAGAATGGATACAGAAACTGTGGTGCATATATGCAATGGAGTGCTGTGCAGCGATTAAAATCAATGACTTCATGAAATTCACTGGAAACTGGGTAGAACTAGAAAATATCCTGAGGTAATTCAGACACAAAAGAACACACATGCTACATACTCACTAATAAGTGGATAGTAACCCAAAAGCTCACAATGCCCATGATACTGAAAGATTCACAATGTGAGGACTCCCCACATTCTGACTCAGGAGAGGTATCACCCCAAATCACTCATGAGATCTCGTTACAGATGGTTGTGAGCCACCATGTGGTTTCTGGGATTTGAACTCAGGACCTTTGGGAGAGCAGTCGGTGCTCTTACCTGCTGAGCCATCTCTCCAGCCCAAGAAATGATCTTGATGCAAACAGCAAGAGGATTTTTATTTCAAGAGTTCTCAGGCCCACAGTCAAGCACCCTGTGCACCCCTACAGGGATAGAGGACAGTGGCGACCCTAGTAGCTGGGAGAGCAGGTATTTAAGGGAAGAAACCACAAAGAAAGGAGAGGATAAGTCCACAGGGAAGCTGAGTAAATATCATAAAAATGGGGATGATGAGTTTCAGCTCATCTTTGACATAAGGGTTACAGGCTATCTTTGGCAAACATTCCACAAGGGATGAGGAAGCTGAGTAAACATGAGAATGGGGATGATGAGTTTCAGCTCATCTTTTATGTAAGGGTTATAGGCTATCTTTGGCAAACATTCCTGGTCCCTTACACAATGAGTCAGGCGCCTGGGTGGGTCACCCAGTGGTCATTGGCTTCTCAGGCTGAAACAAAGAACTTTATTCTGGCTTTGCTTCTACGGGTCTGGGAAACATATTGAGTTGGGGTCTTACAATACAACCCATAGACCTTTTGGGGTGTTGAAAGCAGGAAGACCAGGGTGTAGATGCTTCAGTCCTGCATTGAGGGGGGAACAGGAAGATGGAGCGAGAGGGGGACCTGAGAGGGAGAAAGGAAGAGGAGGAAAGAAGTGGGGGAAAGTATCGGGAACTGGAGATGTAAGAGGGGTACAAAGGGTCAAGAAATTGAAAAAAAAAAAAAACATGTAGCAGGGGAGATGAGGAACTGGGGATAGCCACTGGAGGGTCCCAGATACCAGGGAAATGTCAGGCTCCCAGAACCCAATGGGGATGATTTTAGCCAAAATGCACAGAGAAGGAGATAAAACCTGTTGAGACCACCTCCAATGAACAGGCACGGGCCCCTGGTCAAGGGATGGAACCAACCACCCACCTCCAAGTTTTTAACCTAGAAATGTCCCTGTCCAAAGGAAGAACAAGGACAAAAAAATGGAACAGAGACTAAAGGAAGGGCCACCCAGGGACTGCCCCACCTGAGGATCCATCATGTCTGCAGACACCAAACCCAACACTGTTGCAGTGGTCAAGAGGCGGTTGCTGACAGGAACCTGGTGTGGTGGTTCTTTGGGAGGTCCTGCCAGCAACTGACCAGTGTAGATGTGGATGCTTGAAAATCCAACCATCAGAATGAAGGAACCTGTTTGGGGAGCTGGTGGAAGGACTGGAGGAGCAGAGGGATATTGCAACCCCACTGGAAGAACAATATAGGCTGGCCTGGTCACCCAATTCCCCCAGAGTCTAGACCATCAACCAAGGAGTGTACCTGGAGGGATCCATGGCTCCAGACACATATATAGCAGAGGATGGCCTTGCCTGGCAGCAATGGGAGGGGAGGCTCTTGGTCCCGGGGTGGTTTGATACCCCAGCATAGCGGGATGCTGGAGCGGTGGGGCAGGAGAGTGTGGGTGGTGGAGGAGCACCCTCAAACAGGCAAAGGGTGAGGGAGGAGGGCAGATGTAGGATGGGGGGTGATGGAGGGGTAACTTGGAAGTGGGATATCATTTAAGATATAAACGAATGGAATGATTAATAAAATATTTTTTAAAAGAATAACTCATGAAACTAAAAAGTGTCTGTATGGCAAAAGACACTGGTGGTTTGAATATGTTTGGTCTAGGGAATGGCACAATCAGGAGGTATTACCTTGTTGAAGTAGATGTTGCCTTGTTGGAGGAAGTGTCAATGTGGAGGTGGGCTTGGAGACACTTCACCTAGCCACTCAGGAACCAGTCTTTTCCTGTTTGTCTTCTGAACAAAATATAGAACTCTCAGCTCCTCCCACACCATACCTGCCTGGATGCTGCTATGATCCCACCTTAATGATAATGATCTGAACCTCTGAACTTGTAATCCAGCCCCAATTAAATGTTACTGATCAGAGTTGCCTTGGTCATGGTGTCTATTAAATAAAATCCTAATTAAGACAAACACTATCATTTGGACAAAGCAGCAGCCTACCAAAATGGGAAAAGATTTTCACCCATGCCACATGTGATAGTGAATTAATATCTAAAATATATAAAGAACTTGAATAATGAAATAATCCAATTAAAAATGAGGTACAGATTTAAACAGAATTCTCTATAGAGGAAACTCAAATGGCTGAGAAATATTTATGTTCCTTAGCCATCAGAGAAATGAAAATCAAAACTACTTTGAGGTTTCATCTTACACCTGTCAGAGTGCCTAAGGCCAATAACACAAGTGCCAGAAAACTCATACTGGCAAAGATGTAGAATAAGGGGAACACTCCTTTATTGTTTATAGGAATAAAAACCTATATAGCCTCTATGGAATCAGTATAGCTGATAAGAAAGTTATAATTCAATCTACTTCAAGATCTAGCTATACTGCTCTTGGGCATATACAAAGGATGCTCCATCCTATAAGGACACTTGCTCAACCATGTTCTTTGCTACTCTATTCATAATAGACAGAATTTGGAAACAAGTAGTTATCCCTCAACAGAATAAAAAAGCAATGTGGTACATTTACACAATCAAGTATTAAATAATATTGTATTAAGTATACATACAATCAGCTGTTTTAAAATATGAAATTTGCAAACAAACAGAAAGAACTAGAAAAAATAAAACATCCCAAGTGTGGTAATCCAGACCCAAAAAGATATGGTATATACTCACATTACTCAGTAAGCAAATGATAACCAAACAGACCCAAAGAGGGTAGGTACAGAGGAAGGTACTGGGACGAATTATATACCTCCCCGCAAGGGGAAAACAGTTTATGGGTAGACTGGGAGCAGAGGAAACTGGGAGAACTGGAGGATCTGGTGTGGAGGGGGAGGAAATGTGGAAAAACAGCTGGAACTGAGGGGTATTTCAAGGGTGGTATGGAAACTGAGGGCAGTGATTCTAATGAAAAATCTTCAAAAATTCAGGAGACAGAGAATCCCAGCTGACTGCCTCTTATTACAAAAGAAAGCTTCCAATACCGGGACTGGGTTACATACTGCCACAGACCCTTTTGATCCTGTCTGCATGGAACGAGTCTCTGGAGCAGATGAGCAAGGAAATGACAAACAGACACAGACACGAGAGAGTGTGCAGGATCTGAATGTAATTTGTCACATTGAGCATCAGACTTTTTATACAGAAGAAAATAGGGAAGTTAGGTGACACACTGGCAGGGTACAATGAGGTTACTGGATTCTTACACAAAACAGAGGAATGCAAACACAGAAGGACTGGCAGGAACCAACTGGGATAAAATTCAATCTTAACAACTGGGATCAAAAGCAGCTCCACCTAAGGTCAGCTTAAACTTAGAAGTCAGGGGCAAGGGCTTCATGCCCTTGCCATCCATAGTTCACCTTCCCCCTAGGCCATTGTAAATAGTTGTGTATGGGTGTAACTCAGCTAGCTATAGTTCTAAGTATCTACTCTGGTTCCTCCTCAGATCACAAACTTCCTTCTTCCTAGATAATGGTAAATTCCTGTGTAGGGCAGTGACTTTGCTATCCATGCCCAGGGTTGGATCAAGGACTGCCTAGAATCTAACTTAGCTATATGTCAAAAATCAATCCTTAGGAGCACTTATAATAAAGCAATATTAAGGGAAAGCACACAGATCCGTTAACCAACTAAAGCAAGGACATTGGAGCATTCGTTATACAGGATGCCACGGTTCCAAGAGACTAAGTTTCCGTGAACTTTTTGTCTAGGTTTTGGGGTCCTGTTGCACTTGTCACTACTGGAGTGGATGTAGCACCATACAATTTAGTTGTTGGCCAAAGGGTACCATGGAAACCCAAATACACCCCAGGCTGTTGTCAATAGTCTGTTTTCCACAAACTGAGAGCAAGGCCCCATTGCTTAAGCCTACACTCATACAACTCATTGAATATGAAGAAGTCGATCTGATGCCTACATAGAACCTTCACCCCTCTGTTCTAGTATCTTTGATATGGGAAAGTACTCAACAGGCTACCAAGAAAAACATATACACCAACCCAGCCAAAGTCTATAGCTTTGCTCTACTATGCTGTCCTGCCTACAAAATATGCCAGGGTAATGGTGGCATAAAGCTTGTGGGTAATCAACCATTTGATTTGGCTTAAGTCACACAAGATGGGGCTCATTCTCAACACTGCTTGTGTGCCAATTATAGCCCAGAGACCTAGGGTAAAACCAAATACTACCGGTCTTTGAAATAAAAAAGCATGCTAAAGTGACTCCTAATGATATTCAGCTATCTTCATGTATCAGTGCCTTATATAGGCATCATCAGTGACACTTCCTCCTGCAGCAAATGGGTACAAGTACAAAGATCACAACTAGACATTATGAAGAGAGAAAGTAAGAGAACACTCAGCCCTAAATGGGACATCTCCATCAAATCCCTACCCTCAGAGCTCAGAGAACCCTGAGGAAGAGAAGGCAGAAAGAGTGTAAGAGCCAGAGGGGATAGATGACACCAGGAGAACACAGGTTTCTAACCAACTGAGTACAGATCATATAAATTCAGAGACCAAAGCAGCACAAGGCCTGCACATGTCTGCACCAGGTCCTTTGTGTATATATTATAGCTTTCAGTTTAGTGTTTTTATGGGAGTTCCAAGTACGTGAAAAACTGGGTCTCTGAGATTTGTGCTTTCTTTGGGGCGCTTTTCCTTCTTTTAGTTTGCCTTGTCCAACTTTAGTGTGATGTATTGTTTTATATTATTAAATTTTAGTTTCATAAAAAAAAATAGGGCTGGTGAGATGGCTCAGCGGGTAAGAGCACCCGACTGCTCTTCCGAAGGTGATGAGTTCAAATCCCAGCAGCCACATGGTGGCTCACAACCATCCGATCTGGCTCCCTCTTCTGGAGTGTCTGAAGATAGCTACAGTGTACTCACATATAATAAATAAAATAAATCTTTAAAAAAAAAAAAAAAGGCCGGGTGTGGTGGCGCACGCCTTTAATCCCAGCACTCGGGAGGCAGAGGCAGGCGGATTTCCGAGTTCGAGGCCAGCCTGGTCTACAGAGTGAGTTCCAGGACAGCCAGGGCTACACAGAGAAACCCTGCCTCGAAAAACCAAAACCAAAAAAAACAAAACAAAACAAAAAAAATAGATCTTTTTAAAGTCTAAAAGAAATAAAATATACAAAGTCTAACAATTCATTCAAGGTTTAATTTTTTTAATTTCATAGTCATTCATGAATAACAGACTGCATATACCATGATAATGCCATAAAAATCACAATGGTGCAAAATGTTCTAAACACAACGATGTTGTAGATACTGATACTGGAGCACTTGGCCTTGCTTACCTGTGTGATGCTGCTGATAATGAGAGTGAAGTGCTGACTCACAGTAGTATAAGAATACAATACAGAACTATGTATAGTACACTCCACTGGGTAGTGGTAATAAACAACCATGGTGTCTATTTACTTACTTTTTGTTACTAAAGTGTACTCCTAAAGTTTACTGTGAAATAGTCTCCCATATTTTGCCAGCAACAGCCTCATCCACCTTTTACTGTCTTCACTGCATCAAGAGGTCAAATCAAGAGCAGGCTTATGTACCTATATTCTGTAATGTTTGCAAAGTGACTAAATTGCCCCCAAAATGTATTTCTCAGGACATACCTGTTATTAAGTGATGTAATGTCTTGAAGGTATAGAATGTGTATGTGTGCATATGTGTGTCTGTATGAGAGAGAGAGAGAGAGAGAGAGAGTGAGAACAAAAGCCAGAGAGAGAGAGAGAGAGAGAGAGAGAGAGAGAAGTGATCATTTCAAAACATTTACTTCTCATCATCACCTGGGAACACTTCTCCCAATTTTTATTTGAAATAGTGTAATAAATGATGTTTATTCAAAGTCCACAATAGGAATAAGCAAAATTTAAGGACATGTTTGGAGTGAGAATCCTTTAATTATATTCATTTTCAGAGGACAATAAATACAAAAATCATAAAGAATATAAGTAACAGTAATATTTCTCTAGATATAGACAGCATCTACTTTTATACAATTTAACTAGCAAACACTTTTATTCTCCCAGGAATTACCATTGGGAAAAGCTATACAACAGAAAAGAAGTAATCATTAAATTAAAAACTATTTGCTTTTGACCCTAAAGACTGAGGGTCTCACTCCAGTGGTCCATGGGAAGTGCAGAAAGGCTGAATACGTCAGCTCAGCTCCGAGCAGCAGCAGTCTGAGGCTGCTCCGACTGTAGTTGTTTACCAAGATATTCCCTAGAAAACAAGAACATGGTAGCATGGCAAATTAGGATATCAATATAAAGAATAACTGTCAAGACTCAAAATTTATTAATAAAATAACCCCTGGAAACTATATATTTCTAACTTTTAAAAGCTCCCATGCTGCAGGAATGCTATCTATTTCCACACACAAGCCAGTCATGGTCCACAGAGATAGTAGGTCTTCATGCCATGCCATTTGGGGAGTTGACTTCCCTGTTTACATGAAGGACTTTAACATCTGCAGTCTGAGTTTAGCAACCAACTTATGATTCAAATGGGCTTCTTTATACCATAGAAAACACATTTCTTAGTGTTAGGAAATATACACATGTATAGCCTGGGGCAAACACAAGGCATGAAAATAAATCCCTTAAATGACAGCAAAAGTCAGGACTCTAACAGGAGCTACTCTTGGGGCCAACAAAGACCATACATAGTCTTGCATGCACAGCTATCACAGAGGCTAACGCTTTTTCTCATTCTACATATAGGGGTAAATGACTTAAAGTGATAGTCTCCAAAACTGTCTAAATCCTTCAGGAAATAAGTGACAGCAGGTTAAAGGTACAGTCCTACAATCACAGCACTCAGTAGGCAGAGGTAGGAAGATTGTAAGTTCAAAACAAGCTTGAATTACATAATCAAGTATGAATTTTAGGTTATAGGTGAGAAAAGAAATAGAACATGTACCTACAATATGTGTATCTTTAGCTTAAAATCATATATAGGAACCACTAAGACAGAGGGTATGGGTATATTCTTTTCTCTTCCTGCCCCTTCTCCTACCCCATGAACTGCCCAAACTTTTTTTTACAATCAACAAATAAGGAAAAGAAACTATTTCTAAAGACTTCTAAATTGTCATTTTCTCTAGGAAAAAAGAAAAGAGCTTTAGTTAAGAATCAGGTTTGCATTCAAGCCCTCTTCCTGCTCTGCATTACTCTGAGACTGGAGGGTGCATCTTCCTGCAAGGACTAACTAAGGTAGACATTTTGTGTGAGGCACATGGCCTGACAGGGAAACAGCATACCCAGGATCAGGAACATCTTCCCTGCCTCCTACTGCATTGGTCATGCAACCACTCCTTGGGTGAGCACCACCAGGAAACAATCTTTAGGTGTCACCAAAAAATAGTGCTTTATTACCATTTTTTTTGCCCCTAATTGAATGTTCTTAAAGTCGACTTTGGATGTTAAAAGCATGTATTATTCTTTTGGACTGAGGAACTACTCTGACATATGTATACAATGAGGTTATTATTTCCAACAAAAGGTGGTTATGTACTACTAATATAAATAGAGGCAGCGACACGAATGACTTTGAAAAAGCTTATCCTGAGGTCTTCATGACCACAAATGTCAATGCAATATACATGGTCCTAAAATCAGGTCCATCCAGGTCAGCGGGGGTCTATTGTGATTGGTACATACAAGGGACAATATCACAAAAAGTGAATTGCATTTCATTTATTTGCTCAAAGGTCTTCTCTGGTTGATACAAAATACTCCTTTTAGCTATATAAGGTGGCTATTTGATCACTTTGGGAGTGATACCTTCCTGAGCTACACTGGTGGTACAATACAACAGGTTCAATAATTCTCTCAAGTGATCTGCTTTTGATCTTTTTAGTGGTGTGAGCTTAGCAACTGATTTGATGAGATATGGAAGAAGGGTGCTATAGCAGCAGAAGTAGCTGGAAAATTCTGTAACATATCCAGGTAGTTGTCTAGCAATGGCAGAAACAACTAGGAAAAGCAGAAGTAAAAAGAAGGCAAGAGAGGGTTGAGAGTTGACAATAAAGAACAAAAGACTATTAAGAAGAGTAAAGGACAAAAATGAAAAACCCTGGAAATTGGCAAAGTTCTAGAGAGCTGCTGGGCATTAAAGGTCAAGGATTTCAGACTTTGGCCCAGGAGCTAAAACACTAGTCATTGTCAGGGGCTAGGGACCCCCACTTCCTTGGCCTGTATGCACAAGAGTTTAACACCACAATGGTACCCACAGCCCAATTCAAACCTGTAACATTCAGTGTCACATGTTGCTGTTTACACCTATTTTTGGCTGCCACCA
Source organism: Mus minutoides (assembly GCA_902729485.2). NCBI lineage: Eukaryota > Metazoa > Chordata > Mammalia > Rodentia > Muridae > Mus > Mus minutoides. The sequence goes on along the minus strand of LR753316.1, from coordinate 1,323,058 downwards.
ACTGCTGCCAGAAACCAAGGGTGACAAGAGCTTGCTCTCCCCTGCCCTATGCCTATGTGGAGAGAGTACAGGACCCTGCTAGTTTATAACAAAGTTAAGAGTACTAAAGCACAGCAAAGGTGAACTGTTCTGACATCTGACAAGTTCATACACCGCTTCCTCTTGGCTTCTTTCCTGTGACCATTCCATTCCTAATTCTCATTTTTTTCATACTTATAAGCTGACTGGGAATCACCCAGTTCATGACTTGTTAGTCTGACAGAGATCAACTCTCTCAGCATGGTGATGCCTACCTTTGATCCCAGCTCTTGGCAAGCAGAGATTTCTCAGGCTTTGAGACAAGCCTAGTCTACATAGTGAATTCCATGCCTGCCAATGGTACAACAATGAGAACGTGTCTGAAAAAAAGGAAGACTGACAGCCAGTGATGCTTCCTCTACCATCTTCTGAGTTTTTGTTGTTTAGGACTTGGGGAAGGATTAGAACATGTACAGATCTAAAGGCCTTGGGAGGATCTCATAGAGGACTATAAGCTCCCGAGCCATACCCAATACCCTACCCTGCACAAGGTAATGTTGTGGTAAATAATAAAAAGAACCAACATGTTCCTGCATTTGTGCCTTGCCCTGGTGGCCTGGCCAGCCTTGCGCTGGCAAGCAATGACCGACGTATTTTTATCTTGTAGAGACTCTCTGGCCCAGAGTTTCTGAAACATCTCCACCCAGCTCACTAAATTCCCATTGGTGGCCAACCCCATGCTTCAAATCCCCCACAGCCTTTGTGGTGCACTTCAGGCAAACTCATGCTTTGCCTTTTTATCTTTCTGGAACCCAGACAAGCCACCGACATGTAAAGGAAAATGCAACACAAACTTAGTTCAGAAATGACGGTAACTCAATAGTTGGGCACAACAACTAAAATCCTAATTTTGTAAGCCTTATTAAATCTAAATCCTCTGGTGGTGAATCCTGACAGATCCACTACTGAAACTAGGAGACACTCGTAGCTACATCTTTTTGTTTGTTTGTTTGTTTGTTTCGAGACAGGGTTTCTCTGTATAGCCCTGGCTGTCCTGGAACTCACTCTGTAGACCAGGCTGGCCTGGAACTTAGAAATCCACCTGCCTCTGCCTCCTTAGTGCTGGGATTAAAGGCGTGCACCACCATGCCCGGCTCTCATAGCTACATCTTGTCTTTAAGCTATCCACATCCAAAAGGACTCCTCTTGCCTCTTCTTCTCTTCCCCTCTCAAAAAACGGAAGTCCCTCCTACTCACCCAGTGATTGGCTCCTTTATTCATTAAGGGGATTGGTTCACAAGAAGTCACCTGACTCACTCCTTGTCAAAAACCCCTCCCAGGAGAGCAGAATTAGCATCAAAATAAAAACAGCACCAGGCCCATCCACGACAAAGGAATGTTAATAGGCATTAATGTTAATTAATTAATCACGAGATTAATGTTAATCTCCTGAGGGTCTCTTGCAGGTGTTCATAGATACTCTTATTCAAGAATGCAAGGGTCATGCCCAACAGAGGAAACAGATACAACAAACCATATGCTCCATAAGACTTCACAACAGACTAAGAAATACTAGAAACTTCTTTCATTCCTACAAGACTATGATTAGAAATGAGGTATTGGGTTTCAACTTTTAGAAATTCAAGAGGCCCAGGTCATGTGAACATTCACAACAAAAATCCCTTCACTTTGTCATAATTAAAGCATATTTATTTGTTTACAGAAGCACTGTTCTTTTTTGTAAAAGGAAAAACAACTTGAATATACTGATAGCTTTTTAAATGAATTCAATATTTTTAAATATTTTTAGTTTTTGAGAATTTCATACAATATATTTTGATTATATTCATCCTTCCACCCCTCCCCCACCCAGACTTACCTCTATCTCCCTACTCCCTCAACTTCCTGTTATCTTTTCCTCAATAATCTATTGAGTCCAACTTGTACTGCCCAGGTGGTTTCTTTTTCTTTCTCTTCACAGTAACATCCATGAAGAATGCAGCCAAGTTATTTATCTATTTTTAGAGATAAATAACTACTAGATGATAACAATAGTTGCCATGAGCTTCATATAACTCAAACCTGTTTCATTTTAACATCCACAGTACTGCTTTATGCTACAGTTGTCATGGTCAGATACATAATAGTGTAAAGCTGTGACAAAAGGTTAAAGAACCTCTCAAAGGCTTCATCTAGCAACTAATGGAAACAGATGGCAGAGACCTGCAGCCAAACATTTGGTGGAGCTGGAGAATCATGGTGAAGAGAAGGAAGAAAGAGTGTAGGAGTTGTTAAAAAGATATAAACAACTTAAACAGATCCATAATGAGGAATAATAACGAAGCAATAACTAAAACTCCTGGACTAGTTAACACACACTGCTTAATTCTGCCAAACATTTAGATCTAATGTCAATACTCTTAAACTGTTTATTGAATAGGTATGGTCCTCATAGACTCATGTATTTGAATGCTTGGCCCATAAGGAATGCCACTACTTGGAGGAAGAGTGTCACAGTGGGGGTGGGCTTGGAGGTCTCCTATGCTCAAGCTATGCCCAATATGGCAGATATTCTCCCTCTGCTGCTCAAGATCAAGATGTAGAACTTGAAGTGAAAACTTCTGGTTTCTTTGGAAAGTCAGTTATGTCAAATGACATTTTGCTAGGGCACACATGTGAAAGAATGTTTTCCTGAAGCAGACACAGGTGAAAGGATGTTTTGCTAAAGCAAACATGTGAGATGACCCATGATGTTAAGAAGGAATATAAATATAACCCAACAGACAGTAGACAATGCTAGATGGTATTGTTAAGCCTTGCCATTCCTTGCTGGTCATTGTTTATTGTGACTTCATAGAAACACACCAAAAAACTTCTGGTGGTGTTCTGGCAGCTTTGTGCTACTTCCATAGACTTGGGCCGATTGGCAGTGAAGTGGAAGTTTCTGGATATGTCAGCTGAAACAAATTCACATCGAGTTTGGCTAAGACAGACTCATGTGGTGCTTTGCTGACACAAGACTCATGGAAGGACACATGATGTTTGGAGGGCTTATAAACAGGACTCAATGGACAGTAACCTCTGGCTTACATAGCTAACTTTGTAATGCTTCATTTGTCTTAAGTTTTCATCTTCTCTGAACTTCTGGCATCCCAGCTATTCCTGGTCACTCCTGGTGACAGTTGCAGATTCAGCAGAGGCCTGGCATACCACCACTGCTGATTCTTGTTTGCTATCCTAAAAATTGGAGATTAAAATTGGCCCCAAGTAACTACTTCTAAACAACATATAACAGAGTCTTATGGCTTCTTCTGGATCAAGCTGCCACTGCTGATATCCTAACAATGCAGATTGGATTTGCTTCAAAGAACTATTTCTAAACAAGTACAGTTCCCCCATATCCTAATAATCTTTCTTTCCACTACCTCTGGTGGGTGGTAGGCTAGAAGGGACATTAAAGCATTTAAGAACCCTTGTTAAAAGTAGATTTTGAAAAATCTAAGCCTACAGGAACTCTTAGCTCCTTCTCTAGCACCATGTCTGTCTGGACACTGTCATGCTTCCTACCATGATGATAATGATAATGGACTAAACCTCTGGATGTGTAAGCCAGACCTAATTAAATGTTTTCCTTTATAAGATTTGTCTTGCTCATAGTATCTCTTCACAGTACTAAAATAATAATTAAGACACTGTTCCACAAATTAGAAAGAGAAGGAGTATCACTGAACTTATTGTATTAAACTAGTACTACCCTTCATGATAAAGGTCATTAAAAAAAATTGCAAAGAGCTGAAGGATGGTTCAGTGGTTAGGAACAATTGCTGTTGTTCTAGAGGACCCAAGTTGGTTTCCCAGCAATCACAATCATGCAGTTAATAACCTCCTGTAACTTTAGAAGATGTGGATATCCTATTCTGGCTTCCAACATGCATGCATGCGCACGTACATGACTTCCCTCGAAATACATTAGGATTAGATAGAACATACTTCATCATAATCAAGCATATATATGACAATCTTACTACCAATAGACACTAGATAGATAGATAGATAGATAGATAGATAGATAGATAAGCAGGCTGACAGACAGATAGACAGACAGAAAACATGGGATGTTTACCACCACCAACAACTCCATTCCTATAGTGATTGTAGTCTTATCTATAGCAATAAGACAAGTGGAAAATATAGAAAGGATACACAGGAAAAGATGAAGTCAAATCATCCTTATTTGCAGATGACATGGTACTCTGCTTAAGCAAGGTCTTATAGATTTCACCAGAAAACATTTCTACATGATAAACATTTTCACTAAAACTGCAGGATACAAAACCAACATACAAATGAACAATTCATATTTTTAAAGTGGTCTATATTCTTACAGCCATAAAGAAAATGCAAATTAAAAATACTCCGAGAGTCTATGTTATTCCAAGTACAATGGCTTTCTTCTGGGGAAAAAAAGACAAATGCTAGTTAGAATGGAGGAAAAGAAAAACCCCCATTAGTTGGTGAGAGTATAAAACAGGCATAACCACTATAGAACTCACTTTGGAAGCTTCTCAAAAACAACTACTGTGTGTACTCAGTCATACTACTCCTGAGCATATTTCAAAATTTTCTATTTCCTACTAGAGATTATGGCTGCTCTATTTACAATAGCAAGGAAATGGATAACTGAAATGTGGTACGTATAAACAATAATTTTTTTTATTTAGCAGTTAACTAACATTTTCAAAAAACCACAGATGCATCTGAAAATTACTATATAAAGTAATCTATACTGAGAAAGAGAAATTCTACATGTGCTCTCTCCCATGTGGATCCTAACTTTCCATTTATGTATGTGTAAACATGTAGGTCATGATATTAGAAAAGTGTCCTAGAGAAGAGACAGAGATGCTTTGAGGAAGAGTATGAGGGGATGTAATAGAAAACAGAAAAGATGTGACAAAAACAAAAGCAAAAGAAAACCCTTACACTGGGTGTAGAAGAATACAAAAGTACTCTTCCCCTGAGTACTTCTAATTCCGGACTGCCCAGCCCACAGTTTTATGTGTGAGAAAGAAATAAGAATACATCTTGTTCAAGTTAGGTCAGGCATTGTGGTGTACACTTTTGATCTCAAATTGCAAGTTTGAACAGAAAAAGTTAAAATGTTTAGTTATGAAAAAAGCAGATTTGGTATGAACTGGACAGTCTATCTACCCAACCTCACTTTATGACTATATTTTAATAAATATTTTCTAAAAATTACTCTAGACAAATGTTCCATATATTAAAATAACTGGGAAAGAAACTGCTCATTTACTGGTAGAGAATCCCCAACTTATTTCCCTTCCTGTTAGGAATCCCACAGCTTTCATTTTATTTATTGCCTAGTCTTGAACTCTCTCATTTCTCCCATTCTAAATCACTTCTGCAACATTTAAACCTCTATCTTAAAACAAATGATAACACAAATGCTACATCCACTCCAGTAGTGACAAGTGCAACAGGACCCCAAAACCTAGGCGCTGTCCAGAGGCAAAAAGTTCACGGAAACTTAGTCTCCTGGAACCGTGGCATCCTGTATAATGAATGCTCCAATGTCCTTGCTTTAGTTGGTAAGCGGATCTGTGTGCTTTCCCTTAATATTGCTTTATTATAAGTGTTCCTAAGGATTGATTTTTGACATATAGCTAAGTTAGATTCTAGGCAGTCCTTGATCCAACCCTGGGCATGGATAGCAAAGTCACTGCCCTACACAGGAATTTACCATTATCTAGGAAGAAGGAAGTTTGTGATCTGAGGAGGAACCAGAGTAGATACTTAGAACTATAGCTAGCTGAGTTACACCCATACACAACTATTTACAATGGCCTAGGGGGAAGGTGAACTATGGATGGCAAGGGCAAGAAGCCCTTGCCCTGGCTTCTAAGTTTAAGCTGACCTTAGGTGGAGTTGTTTTTGATCCCAGTTGTTAAGATTGAATTTTATCCCAGTTGGTTCCTGCCAGTCCTTCTGTGTTTGCATTCCTCTGTTTTGTGCAAGAATCCAGTAACCTCATTGTACCCTGCCAGTGTGTCGCCTAACTTCCCTATTTTCTTCTGTATAAAAAGTCTGATGCTCAATGTGACAAATTACATTCAGATCCAGCACACTCTCTCGTGTCTGTGTCTGTTTGTCATTTGCCGACTCCTTGCTCATCTGCTCCAGAGACTCGTTCCATGCAGACAGGGAACCAAACGGGTCTGCGGCACACAAATTCAGCAGAACTCTCCCATCTCCGCCCCCATGAAGCTCTTATGAAGCGCTATAGTCTTAGTTAGGATTTACTGCTGTGAACAGACACCATGACCAAGGCAAGTCTTATAAGAATAAAATTTAATTGGGGCTGGCTTGCAGGTTCAGAGGTTCAGTCCATTATCATCAAGGTCTTATAAGAATAAAATTTAATTGGGGCTGACTTGCAGGTTCAGAGGTTCAGTCCATTATCATCAAGGTGGGAGCATGGCAGTGTCTAGTAGGCATGGTGCAGGAAGAGCTGAGAGTTCTACGTCTTCATCTACAGAGTCATCCAATATCTTCCTCTACAGACTCATCCAATCACTTAACTATAATCCCCAAAGCAAGACAGGAAATCAATTGGAAAAACTCCACACTCTGCAGCTCCATATCTGATGTCAAAGTTATCTTCAGATCTCCAACTCCTTTTTCATTTGTTGACTGCAACAAACTTCTTTCTCCAGGGATGGTTCCTCTCCCCTTTACCAGCTCTTTTCAGCAGATATCCCATGGCTTTGGCATATTGAATATCTTGGGGTCTCCAAGGCAACGTCAGTGTTACACCTTCTTGGTCCAATATCTGGGATCCACACATGATCTTCTGGGCTTTCCCAAAGGGCTTGGGTCACATCTCCAGCTCTGCCCTTTGTAGCACTTTAGGCTCTGGTTGATCCACTCCACTGCTGCTGCAGTTCTTGGTAATCATCCCATGGTACTGTCATCTCCAATATGCTGGGATGTTCTGCTGTAACTAGGCTTCAACAATAGCCTCTCAGGCTCTCTTCATGGTGCTAAGCCTAACCTTTTTTTACATGATGCTTTCTGTCCTGGGCAGTCAACTGCAACAGAGGCTACACCTTTATCAATGGCCTCTCACAGTGCTGAGTGTCAGCTACTCTCCATGACTCTTCATAAATCAGTATTACCTCAGTGATTCTTATATATTACTAACTCCAACTGCAGCACAAGGTACAACCTTAGCTATCTCTGGAACACAGCTTCTTTATACTCTAAGAAAGTACTTCCCAGATTTTACCTCAGTTATGCTGGTCTTCTAAATCACTGCTAATTTCTTAGCTCCAGCTAACCAGCATCAATTGTTCCAGTAGTCCTTTCTACTCTGAACTCTAAATCCAGAGCCAAATGGCCAAAGCTGCCAAGTTCTCCTCCTTGCTGGGCCTAGAACACGCCCCCCACCCCCCCTTATTCTATTATCAGCTTTCTGTTTTCCAACTCCCTCACTGCCTAAGCTTGGCTGTCCTGGAACTTGCTCTGTAGATTGACTTTGAACTGAGAAATCTACATGGCTCTGTCTTATGAGATTAAAGGTGTATACCACCATGCCTGGACTTAAGCTTTTCTTCACCTAGAATTTGCTCTGTCCCCTGCCAGCCTTGAACTCAGTGATCTGCTTGGCTTTGTCTCCTGGGATTAAATGTGTGTACTATCATGCTGGGACCTAAACTTACCTTGGTAAAATCTTGCCCCAAATTCACCATTTCCTTTATCTGTTATCTCCTTGAACATAGGATTAAGCTCCATTCTACTTACTGGTGCCCTTTTAATAATTGAGCCATATATTTTGTACTTTTCCTGTCTCAGTTTGCTTTTCATTAGAATGCTCTTCATACAACATAACAAAAGAACAAAGACTCTGCTGAGAATTTCTAAAACTTCCTTTGTCAGTGAAATTCATCTGAGTCTCTTCAACTTAGCCTTAGCCAGATTCTTCAGACAAGGGCAAAAAGCAGCCACATTCCTCACCAAAATTCCACAAAATCAGTCTCTTTGCCCCATATTAAAATTATTCTCTTCTGAAACCTCTAGAGCCAGGCTTCCTTAGTTCAAATCACCCCCAGAAACAGTCTTCTATAATCCTACTAGGATGGCTATTAAGCCTCACTTAAAACATTCCAAGGCTTTCCAAATCCACATACTTCCTAACAAAAGCATAGTCAGGCTTATCACATCAATACCCCACTCCTGGCATCAACTTTTAGAATTTTACTGCTCTGACAAGACACCATGACCAAGGCAAGTATTATAAAGACAGCATTTAATTGGGGCTGGCTTACAGGTTCAGAGGTTCAGTTCATTATCATTAAGGCAGGAGCACGGCAGTATCCAAGCAAGCACGGTGTAGGAGAAGCTAAGAGTTCAGCATCTTCATCTGAAGGCAGCTGGGAGAAACTGGCTTCCAGTGATCTAGGATGAAGATCTTAACACCTATGGCCACAATAACACACTTCTTCTAACAAGGCCACACCTCCTAATAGTGCCAGTCCCTGGGCCACCATATTCGGGCCACCATATTCAGACCACAATGAATGACTTGACTTGACTTGACTTTGATAACCATCTCCAACATGCTATAATCATGGTTGCCAAGGGCCCTGGTCTAGGTCACCAGCAGCATTTATGCTTCCATGGAAGTCTCTTTCATGTCTCCTCGGCTTTGTTTTAACATTGCTCACCTCAAAGTCTTTCTTCAAATATACTTTTTCTTTTGCTTCTCTAATACCACGGTACTGGTTTTACTCCAAATTTCAAGTTCACTGCTCTTCCTATGTAATACTGTCCTAGTTGGTTTGCTAACTTGGCACAAACCAGATTTATCTGAGAAGAGGAACCTCAATTGAGAAAGTGCCTCCATAAGACTAACAAGTATGTAGGGGATTCTCTTGAGTAATTACTGATATGGGAGGGCCCAGCCCAATGTGGGTGGTACTTCCCTTGGACAGGTAGTCCTGAGTTGTGTAAGAAAGCAGCAAGTCACAGAGAACAAGCCAGTAAGCAGCCTTCCTCATGGCCTCTGGTTTAGTTCCTGCCTTCAGATTCCTTCCCTGACTTCCCTCAATCACGGAGTATGAATGACATGAGATTTATAAGATAAAATAAACCATTTTTTCCCAAAGTTACTTTTAATCATGGGGTTTATCACAGCAATAGAAAAACTAACTAAAACAAAAATTGGTATCAGAGTGGGGTACCACGATGACAGATTTGACCATGTTGTTTGAGAAGACTGTTGAAATCCAGAGGACCTAGGCTGAGTTCCCAGAACCCACATAGCAGCTCACAATCTTCTGAAGCTTTAATTCCCTCTAACACCCTCTTCTGACCTCTGCATGCACATATTTACATAGACAAAACACTCATACACATAAAGATGACTAAATCTTCAAACAACAACAACAAAAACCTTTTCAATTGCTTTAAATTCATCTAAGCCTCATACAACAGCATAGAATAAAAAAAAAAAAAAAAAAAAAAAAACCACCCTGCAGTTGCACCCCTAAAGTAGGCTTCCTCACTGGTGCTTACTCTGTACCTTCAAGTTATTTCCTCAGTCTTAATAAAAACGCAGAGCACCACAGTTTTCCACTGTGGGAGCTGTCTGTGCCCTGAAGAGTATTTCCAGCACCCAGTATCTCCTTGCAACATTTCAGTACAATAAGGTACTGAAACCTTTCTCCATGCATTGCTTTAAACAAGTGATGCTCATTTATGCTTCCTGTACTTTCTGTCCCATTCCTTACACCTGAATTACTAATGAACCCCAATATTAAGGCTCCTTAGCACTGTCACCTCAGCATAACTGTTTTGACCTATCAGAGAAGCCTGTGTAATTTACCTATGGAAACTTGCACCCACTTCTAGTCTATCTTCAGTCCAGCACTTAACAGAAACAATGTAAACACCCCAAAAGACACTGTTGTAAGCCTGCATAATGTTAGTGTTTATGAGAAAACTGCTTACTGGCAGGACTGTAACATTTCACATACAAGGTAACAACAGCACAACTAGATATTATTCTGTACTGTATTTGACTGAAACATTCTAATGTACCATTAATTCTTTCCTTTGAAAATACTGATGACATTTCTGTCAGTTATAAACAATTTATATTTATTCCTTGTACTTTAACAAAAATAGCCTCAAGCTAGAACACTCTTCAGTATAGTACAACCATGTGATGATGTGTTCCAAGTGCTAAACAACCAACCCACAGCTGAAACTAGCTGTTCCAAAAGGGAATCATTACTTGTTCTATATAGTGTACCAAGGGCTCATCATTATGTCCAATCTTTAGAAGGAATACAAAAAGATCAATAATCTGAATTTTAAAAAAATAAAAGGACAGGAAAATATATGACTCTGCTTATTTCAAAAGCAAACCATTGTCATTAATGAAGCATGACCATGGAATTTGAGTAAATCAACAAGCTTCCAGTGTCTTCCTGTGAACTGGTACAATGCAGTCTGCTTAACTTTACACTTTAAACATCTGGAGAGGCATCTGCAGTCCAGCTATGTGCACACAACTCCAAGGAATCCACATTTGTTTTGTCACAAGGGCCTTTTCAGTTACAGCTGAAGTAATTTTTGGTATCTGAAATCTGTACCTTTCATAAGACTATTAATGCAGCTCATCTCTTCAAAATTAAGTCTTTGCTCTATACTAGCAGTACATGCATAGACTTATTTTTTAATAAAATCACTGATAAGTCACTGAAGTATTTATTTCCATAAAAGCTTGTAGGATAAGCATGTGAAAGTTCACAGAGTAATGTGCAGGTGAGATAGACACCAAGACATACCAGTTGTGCACCATGAGCTTCTGCACAGCCAGAAGAGCATTGTAGCGAACCTGCTGGTCTTCATGGTGCATGTGGTTCATCACCAACTGCTTTCCACCGAGCTGCTCAATAACCCTGCAGAATAGAAAAGACTTGGTGAAGATGTCATTCTTTTAATTTGATAAAGGTTACAAGTATAAAGTCCAAATACTAAAAATGCCCAAAGGATTTCTAAAACAAAAGTTACAACTAACTGAAGTAAGCTAGCATTCTATCTTACATCACTCTCAATCAATTACAGACTGTAGTAGTTGAATGAGAATAGACTACACAGGTTCATGAATCCACAGCTGATGAAAGTATTTGGGAAAGATAGGAAATGTGTCACTAGGAGCAGGATTAAGGTTTCAAGAAACTTGTGTCACTCCCACCATGCTCTCTCTCTCTGCCTCCAGTCCTGAATAGAAAGGTGAAAGTACAATACAAACACTGAGTGCCTACAATATGTCAGCCACATCACATTAAATAGGTAATTTATGGTAATTGCCAAATACAGAGAGCATGTATAAATCCATTACAGCATCATTGGTAATGATCAAATGATACACAGCCCATGCTCTTTAGTGTGGCACACCCTGCTGCTTGGCTAATAATGGTAGGGGCTGTTTCTGCTCAATCCACTCTCCACCCTGTCATCAAAGCAATCTTTGCAAAACCTTTAATATAATTTTCCCCATTTAAAGTTCAGCGAGTCTGCTCTTTAACAAACGTACCAAAATCCTTAACACTGCCTTATCACATACTTTGAGCTCCTATTCAGCTTCAGAGAAAAAGGCCTTAATACCTCTGTCCTGTGGCCTTGCTCTGCACCCTAAGCTCATAACCAACTGGAAATACTATTACTCTGGCCTGAAAGCAGCTTATCTGATACATGGATTTTCTCCAAGTGTCACAGCCTCTTAAACTTGGAAACCTACATAGCACTTTAACACCATACTCATAAGCTATTTTAAACAGCAAAATTTAAAAAAAAAAAAAGAAGAAGAAAAGAAAAAGGAGACAGAAGATGCAGGCATAGCAACAACCAGACCATGTAAACAGCACCTGTATGTAGAAGAAGGGAGAATGAATACAAGAAAGCAGAACTCAGCCTTGTTCTACCTCCGCTGGCAATGTGTCCATCAGGGACTCAATGTTTTCCATGGCTCTACCCATGTTCATGAATGACTGCAGAAGTGGCATATTTATATGAGCCTTAAAATGATGTAATTTTAACAAGTAAGCAAATTCACTAGTTTGGAATCCATGAACAATGAAAATCAGCAATATACTTCAAAGAGCTGTCATATTACAAGTATAACTATAAACATAATGAGCATAATATGAGTCATTGTGCTAACTGCCAAAGTAGAAGAAAGCACTTCATGTAGGTTTCTGTGAAAAGCTCCATGGAGCAATACTCAGAGCCTAGGTCAAAACCAACACTCAAGAGAATACCTATCCCTTAACATATTTCACTATTATTCACTAATGTTTGATAAAAAGCATAAAGGCTAATTTAATGTATATCTTATTTAATATAATAATTGTAATGTTTGACATATTGCAAATAGCAAACTTTAACAGTGTTTATTTTAAATCTAAAAATGGATTCCTAACCTATGTTAAATAACCAAAATATAAGTCAAAGATATAAGATGGTATGGTTTCTTTCTTACAAGATTAAAAAGAAACAGTAACACTTCTTGATGCTGCTGGTAGATCATGAAAATGATATTCTCACATATTAGTGGCTGGAAGCCTGAACTCATCTGCGTCATAATAATGTTTTTAAAACCTCATAAATAAATATACACTTTATCTCTTTTTGTCTATTTCAGGGGATAGCAGAAAGTAATCAAAATGTACAACAGTTCATTCTGTTTTCACAACAATGAAACATCAGCAAATGTCAGTTTAACAAAAAAAATAAATAAATAAAGTAAAAGAAAATGACAAAGCATGAGCTATGATGTGACAAATTTCCACAGAGCTAAACAAAGAATTCTCAACTGAGGAATATTGAATGGCATTCCTAAAGATATTCAATATCCTTAGTCATCAGGGAAATGCAAATCAAAACAACCCTGAGATTCCACCTCACGCCAGTAGGAATGGCTAAGATCAAAACTCAGGTGACAGCAGATGCTTGCAAGGTTGTAGAGAAAGAGGAACACTCCTCCATTGTTGGTGGGATTGCAAGCTGGTACAACCACTCTGGAAATCAGCTTGGCAATTCCTCAGAAAATTGGACATAGTACCAGCTATACCACCCAGAATATTCTCCAACATGTAATAAGGATACATGTGCCACTATGTTCATAGCAGCCTTATTTGTAATAACCAGGAGCTGGACAAAACCCAGATGTCTGTCCCTCAACAGAGGAATGAATACAGAAAATGTGGTACATTTACACAACGGAGTACTACTCAGGTATAAAAAACAAGGAACTCATGAAATTCTTAGGCAAATGGATGGAACTAGAAAATATCATCCTGAGTGAGGTAACCCAATCACAAAAGAACACACATAGTAAGTAAGCACTCACTGATAAGTGGATATTAATTAGCCCAGAAGTTTGGAATACCAAAGATAGTTTACAGATCGATGAAGCTCAAGAAGAAGGAAGATCAAAGTGTGGATACTTCGGTCCTTCTTAGAAGGAGGAACAAAATACCCATGGGAGGAGTTACAGAGACAAAGTGTGTAGCAAAGACTGAAGAAATGACTATCCAGAGACTGCCCCACCTGGGGATCCATCGCATATGCAATCACTAAACCCAGACACTTTTGTGGATGCCAACAAGTGCTTGCTGACAGAGTCTGTTATACCTGTCTCTGGAGAGGCTCCATCAGTGCCTGACAAATACAGAGGTGGATGCTCTCAGTCAACCATTGGACTGAGCACAGGGTCCCCAATGAAGGAGCTAGAGAAAGGAACCAAGGAGCTGAAGAGGTTTGCAGCCCCATAGGAGGAACAGCAATATGAACTAACCAGTACCCCCAGAGCTCCCAGGGACTAAATCACCTACCAAAGAGTACACATGGTGGGACTCATGGCTCCAGCTGCATGTGTAGCAGAGGATGGCCTAGCTGGTTATCAATGGGAGGAGAGGCTCTTGGTTCTATGGGGCCTCACCTCTATGCCCCAGTGTAGGCAAATGCCAGGGCAGGAAATGGGCCAGGAAGTGGGCATGGGTGGGTTGGTGAGCAGGGCGAGAAAGGAAAGGATAGGGGGTTTTTGGAGGGGAAATCTGGAAAGGGGACAACATTTGAAATGTAAATAAAGTAAATATCTGATAATAATAATAAAAAAAGACAGAGAGCCAATCTGAGAAGTCACTGTCTGATTATGGTGCTAAAGACCCTGCTTCTCTTCACACTCTCTACAATTAGCATCTGTAATGGTCACAACTATAATTTTTAGGTTTACTAAATAAAAAGTGTGTGCCACTATAAAAATAATTTATTTGCATGTGCTTTGCTAAGCATTGCATACTGAAGACCCATGTAATTGATGTAAAAATCTTAAGAGAGCAAGCATAAGTTCTCTAGATAACTCTCTCTAGATTGATTATGCCCTGCTGAATGGTGAATACTTTTCCTCAACAGGTAATCATTTTCAGAAGTTTACAGTCTAATTTTAAGAAACAACAGAACCAGGTCATCACTGTTATAGTTATAACAAAATATAACAAAGATTTGGACACTGATGTTTTAGTTTCAAGATAGTATATAGTGATTTATCAGCTTTTTAAAAATAATCATATATATCCATAAGTATTTCTACTCACATCTTACAGAAACCTGAGTCTGATCCAGCAGCCAAAAAAAATGACAGAAAGGCAGGAGCAGTTTCAAAGCTGGAGAGGCATCTTTGAAAGCATGTCAAGATTAAACTGCTAATTCAGACAGCCATGATACTATTGTTCTAGTGTTGTTCTAGTCTATTCATGCCCAGACCTGACCCTCAAGCCTGCTGCTTGTTTCCTTCCCTGACCCATTCCTATGGAAGACTTAAGCAGGAACATCTACCATGATGAGCTCAGGCCATGGGAGTGTGCCTAAGTTTACGGATTTGGAAAAGGGAGCACTGCCATCTTGACCAACTACAGTGAGGGTACAAAATATACGACAAATGGGACCTCATAAAGTTGCAAAGCTTCTGTAAGGCAAAAGATACTGTCAACAAGACAAAAGGGCCACCAACCGATTGGGAAAGGATCTTTACCAATCCTAAATCAGATAGGGGACTGATATCCAATATATATAAAGAACTCAAGAAGGTAGACACCAGAAAATCAAATATCCCCATTAAAAAGTGGGGCACAGAGTTAAACAAAAAATTCTCAACTGAGGAATACCGAATGGCTGAGAAGCACTTGAAAAAATGTTCAACATCCTTAATCGTCAGGGAAATGCAGATCAAAACAACCCTGAGATTCCACCTCACACCAGTAAGAATGGCTAAGATCAAAAATTCAGGTGACAACAGATGCTGGCGTGGATGTGGAGAAAGGGGAACACTCCTCCATTGTTGGTGTGAATGCAAGCTGGTTCAACCACTATGGAAATCAGTCTGGCGGTACCTCAGAAAATTGGACATAGTACTACCGTAAGATCCTGCAATACCCCTACTGGGCATATATCCAGAAGATATTCCATCTGGTAATAAGGACACATGTTCCACTATGTTCATAGCATCCTTATTCATAATAGCCAGAAACTGGAAAGAACCCAGATGTCCCTCAACAGAGGAATGGATACAAAAAATTTGGTATATTTACACAATGGAGTACTACTCAGCTATTAAAAACAATAAATATATGAAATTCCTAGGCAAATGGATGGATCTGGAGGCCATCATCCTGA
>LR753316.1:1281392-1307178 GCA_902729485.2 Mus minutoides | reverse complement strand
CGGCTGCCAGGAATCCATCCCACAATCAGCCACCAATCATAGACACTATAGCATATGCCAGCAAGATAATGCTGAAAGGGCCCAGATATAGCTGTCTCGTGGGAGACTATACCAATGCCTGGCAAACATGGAGGTGGAAGCTCACAGTCAGCTATTAGATGGAACACAGGGTTCCCAAGGAAGGAGCTAGAGAAAGTATCCAAGGAGCTGAAGGGGTCTTCAACCCTGTAGGTGGAAGAATAACATGAACTAACTAGTACCCCCTGAGCTCATGTCTCTAGCTGCATATATAGAAGAGGATGGCCTAGTTGGCCATCATTGGGAAGAGAGGCCCCTTGGTCATGCAGACTTTATATGCCCCAGTACAGGGGAATGCCAGGGCCAAGATGTGGGAGCGGGTGGGTAGGGGAGCAGGGCCGGGAGCGGGGAGGGTATAGGGAACTTTCTGGATAACACTTGAAATGTAAATGAAGAAATTATCTAATAAATGTTGGAAAAATATATACGCTTATTAAAATGATTTCTTCAATTCTAAAAAAATGAGTTTTGATACTGAATTTGTTTTAAGAAAAATAAAATTAAAAGCTTATTATGGCATTCCAGGATTTGCAGCTACACTAGCCCCTTGTAAAGAGTTTGAAAGGGTGTTCAAATTGCTGGTACACTGTTGTATTGACTGGATAATACTAATTATGCAAGATATGAGTGGAGGACTAGTTATGTCCAGCAGTTAATGCTATGTGGATGAAGGGGTTCCTAGTATTGAAACGGTCACAAGTATAAATATGGCTAATCTACTATTTGAATTTATTGAGGACATTTTGCAGTGGGTGGGTGCTATAGATTGAAATCTTATATGCTAGGCACATGCTCGGTCACTAAACCCCACAGCTCAATAACAATTATTAAATTTGTAATTTGGGAGCAATAACTGTCTATTATGTTTTCTATCTGAATACACAAAACAGGCTACTGTTTCAAAAGTGTACATTCTAACCACAAAAGCAACTATGAAAATAACATATAAAATACTAAGAATACCCAGAAAACAAGGGCCTCTAAATCAAGATGATCAGAGCTCATATAAACTCACAGAGACGAAGGTACCATGCACATGGCCTGCATGGGTCTACTCCAGGTCCTTTATGTATATATCATGGTTTCCAGTTTCATTTTTTTATAGGATTCCTAAGTGTACCAATGAGTGTGTTTCTGTTTTTGTACATTCTCTTAGCTTCTTTTTCTTTTGTTTGCTTGATTTGTCCAATTACAATGTGTTAGTTTTTGTTTTATCTTATATTTTATTATTATTCCTTAGCGGCCTGTTAGCCTTCTAATGGTAGAAAAAGGAGTGGCTATGGATGGGAGGGAAGGTGCAGAGCAACTGGGAGGAAGAGAGAGAAGAAATTATAATCAAGACATTATATGAGAAAAAAATCTATCTTCAATAAAAGGAAATAAAAACAAAACAAACAAAGATATAAAAGAGGAATAAAGAGCAATCCCCATTGGCTCCTGTTATAAACAATGAATGCCATTTGAAGCGTTGGGAGGTATGAAACTGGACCTTTCTAATCACACATGTAACGGATTCTCTCTCTCCTTCCTTTTATTTCTTCTGAATTTCATCCCTCAAAAATTCAAGGTCTTTGCTGAGATTTTTTTCACTGAACCAGGAGAGAATGTCCACTTCTTGTTTTTTATGGCTATCTAATAAATGACGCAACTACCTTTTGATAATGACTCTTAAATGATTCATGGCATTTTATGATGACATATCTTAGCAGCTGTGATTACCTTAATAAGTTAAGCCTATCATCCAAATAACATCAAATGTGAGATACCAAAGCAATTTTCTTTTTTTTCTTTTTTTGTCTTAAGTGGCTTAGCTATTTATTTATTTATTTATTTATTTATAGGGTATTTATTCTTTTTGTTCTTTTTCTTTTTAATTAGATATTTTCTTTATTGACATTTCAAATGTTATGCCCTTACTCGGTTTTCCCCGCTTCCAGGAAACCCCCTAACCCAACCCCTCCCCCTGCTTCTAAGAGGGTGTTCTTCCACCCAAACACCCACTCCCACCTCCCCACTCTCGATTCCCCTACAGTGGGGCATCTATCGAGCCTTCATAGGACCAAGGGTCTCTCCTCCCATTGATGCATGACAAGGCCATCCTCTGCTACATATGCAGCTGGAGCCATGTGTACTCCTCTGTTGGTGGCTTAGTCCCTGGGAGCTTGGGGGGGTTGGGGGGTGGGAGGGATCTGCTTGGTTGATATTGCTCTTCCTCTGGGGTTGCACACCTCTTCAGCTCCTTCAGTACTTTCTCTAACTCCTCCATTGGGGACCCCACACTCAATCCAATGGGTGGTTGTGAGCATCTACCTCTGTGTTTGTAAGGCTCTGGCAGAGTCTCTCAGGAGACAGCTATAATCGGGTTCTTTTAAGAAAGCATTTCTTAGCAATTTTCTAAGATCACAATGAAATGGATATAACATGAAAGATTATTCTACATCTTAGGAGATAATTTGTGAGGAAAAGAATGAGAACAACAAAAAGGGGGTGGGGCTGCATTTGACATAGGAAATGCTTGTGTTGCTGAATATAAACAGAAAGCTAGACAACTTTCTGCTGATGTTCTTCACCAAGGGACATTCCATGTTTCTGCCTTTGTTGACTAGTCAACTGTGTGACTAATAAAGTACCGAAAGTCTTCAGATCCTACTTTGCCAAATAAACTTATCATTGTTTGTTGTCAGTATATCTAAGTACATTTAATTATATAAATAACTACACCTCAACATTTTGAAATGTATGATTATATTACTATGCATCTACTATAACTTTTCCTTACAGACTCTGTATTTAATTCTATGGTTTGTAACTTCAGTCAATAACAACCTCTTATTCATGTCCATAACGATGAGTAGTAGGGGAAAATAGTGTTCACAAAATGGCTATGGAATTAAAGTTTGTAAACAAAGGAAACTTAATAAGAAACTTCTAATAATCTCCACTGACAATTACACAAAAGTAATAATGCAAGTGTATTTATACTTTTATAGAAGTCATTTTAACTGACTTCATTTTCTTCATTAGCTTCTCTACTGAATTACTTTGATTTGGTAAAGAACATTAGTTTGAATTGTTTCAAAAAACCAAAATAAAACATAGGTTTGTTTTTGTCTTTTACCGTTTTCCCCTGGGATAATGACGGACATATTCTCCAACATCATGAGCAGCAACAGCTAAGACTTGTGGATCATCTGATACCTCCAGAAGTTTTGTCAAGATTCTGAAATAAATTTAATTCAGACATATCAAGCTGTTCGTTTTTCTATAGAGTACGTTAACATAGGTATAATATAGACATCTTACTCAAAGCAGACGTTTCTAAGGATTTCACCATTATATCCATGTTAGTACTTTTTAAACCTTTATACATATATACAGGTTACCTCCCCTCAGCTTTATAAGCAGTTACATTTATATACAATTCTAAAAACATAACCTGAGACTAGATAGGTCATGGGTCTAGGAGAAAGCCTACTACTAGTATTCTGCTAAAGATACATGGCAATAAAATGACTCCTAATAACATACTACTATACTCAGCAATGAGAGCCACGCAATGAGAGTTGGGAACAGACACAGGGTCCTACCCCTAATCAAAAAGCTATTTGTAATTAATATCTTCTGGCAAAGGGAAAAGCTACTCCGAACATGTTTTAGGTCATGGTCTTTTATCACAGGGATATAAAACCTAACTAACTAACACACACACACACACACACACACACACACACACACACACACATACACACACACACACACACACACACACACACAAACAAACATTTTTTAAAGGTAATCTAACTTTTCTAAGATATTCAAGTATTAAGTATTACTCTCCCGTAAAAACTGCTACTTAAAGGAGGGCTCAAGAAATGACTCAATGGAAGAGGTGGTCCTCCTCTGGGAAGAATACAACAGTAGGTTGTCCAATGACCATCAGCTCTACAAACAAACTTGCAAGTAACATTATAAAGACTGAAGAGACTATATTTAGTACTATTTATCTGTATACATATGCATGCATAGCAACTTAGTAAAAACAAAGCTATGAGTTTGAAGGAGAGCAGGAAGGAGTATTGGGAAGGTTTTGGAGGAAGGAGTAGGGGAATGTAATTATATCATAATCTCAAAACCAAGTGTATGTTTTTTTAAAGAGATGGCTCAGTGGTTGAGAGCATTTACTGCTTTTGTAGAGGACTGGGGTTTAGTTCCTAGCATCCACCCACATAGTGGCTCACAACTATCTGAAACTCTAGTTTCAGGGGATCTGACACCTAATCCCCACAGGCTTCTGTATGCTACACAAACATGTAGGCACACTTAGCTCACAAAGAAATGTTTACTTGTAATAAAATACTAAGAGTTCTAAAATTTTCTGTTAATCTAAACTAGATGTAATGCTCCATCTCTATAATCCTGTCACTGGAAGGGAGAAGCTAAGACTAGGAATCTAAGAGTTCTAAGTCAGCCTGTGTCAAAAAACAAAAATAATCCCAAACATGTTCAAATCTACAAAAGCTGCTTAGTTTCTAAATCCCATTTTATCTGACATTTGCTAATACTAAAACTTAAAAGTCTACCCATAAAACTTTTGCAACCATCTCAACCTGTCATCTACCTGAAATCTGTAAGTGATACGGGTACAAATAAAGACACTGTCAATCAGAGGATCTTTTTGTTATGCACTAATTCCACACCTTCTATCTTCTGAATTAACTGATAAATCTGGATTCCCAAATTACCAAGAAGAAAAGCATGATGGTAATACATATTCATTTTCATATTGATGTGCATACATTTTTCACAAACCATTTTTGATTAAATGAAACTCAGAAGTTAATGTGTCTCAGGATATAACAAGTGTTGAAAATGAATTAAATTATCTGCTGCCTGCCTATCCATATTCTACATACAACAGCACATTGACAATAACTCCTTCGATGTAAACACATGAAAATCTAGAAGATAAAAACAAAATATACATTCAGCTTTCCAAATATTTATTTATATTTTTGAATACTCTAAACTATCCATGTTCCTCTTTAAATTATTCTATTTTATTTTCATTTTATGTGTATGGATGTTTTCCCTGAATGTATGTCTATATACCATATGCATTCAATGCCTGTGGAAGCCAGAAGAAAGAGACAGAACCCCAGAACTGGAGTTTTAGAAAGTTGTGAGCTGCTAAGGTACCCACACTCCTACAAGCAACCTCTCTTCCTATAATCTATAGAATTCTAGAGATGGGGTTAAATTAGCCCATGCTGAGTAAGCCAACAAAATGAACTCATCAGTTCACTAAGCTAGACTTTGATGGAATGGTACTCTGGACTGTCTGTCACTAGAACACTATTTGGGGTGAGTAAATATTTATTTGCATCTCACCAGGAAAAGTTAGCACAACTCTGCACCCAAAACACAGCGTGTGATAAGACTAAAGGTAACCTTAGGAGGAGCGATTGCACTGCCCTTGCTTTGGACTGCAAGCTGCAGGTAGACCCCAGGAAGGCAAGTAGCTTCTCTCTCCCTGTGTGGAATATAGTATCTTGTTGTTATGGCAGAATTACATGGGCCTTCCTATGGGGATCAAGACATATAACTAACACTAAGCCATCTGAAGTTGTAGTGTCTACTGCAGGAGGCACAGATGGTTGTCTTTCATGTAATATCTGGTAGTGTCCCTGCTTGATGAGTAGGGTCTGTTCTGTGAGTATGGGAACATGCTAACAATTGTTCAAGGTCTAGACTATATGCTACATTCTTTGGAAATAGCAAATACGGGACAAAACTGCCAACAAGCAGTAGTTACCCATGGCAGCTGCAAGCTGCTGCTATGAGTAATAAAACATACAACTGAACTTGGTATGGTACCCAGCAGAAGCTCCCTTATATAAGGAAGGAATTCCAATGGAGAAAAGACATATGGTTGTCACCCTCTACTTCAGCCACTGATTTGATGGGTAAGTTGTAAAGGAGAGGATGAGATAAAGGTAGTACTAGCTTGACATTTTCTATAGCTGAAGATTTCTGAGGGACCAAAAAGGAAAGGATACTCATCAGATCTGTGGTCAAGAACTCCCAGGTAATGATGTGGTGGTACCCACTGGAAGAACTGAATAAAGAAGGGAAGAAAGCAAAGTAGAAGTGATAGAAGGTAATCTTCAACTTTTAATACCGAAAAGGAAAAATTACATGATTCTTCGTGCAGGTGAAAACCTTAACAATGGGCACATGCAGGAAATCATGATAATTAGAGAAGATTTTTGCCTCTGAACTGCTTAATTTGGCAAAGCTTATGAAGTATGAATGGACAGAACCACTCAGAGAAAGACTAGTGAGACTGTAGGACATGGGAACAAATGATAGATTTTATCTGTGTACCATGAAAGCAGAGAAAATAAGCATTGTGACTACTCATCCTTCCCAAGACAAAGGTTCACTGACTGTAGTGAATGTATCACACTAATGCGATATAAGAAATTAACTGAGAAAGGTGGCACATACCTGTAATTCTAGTATTTGTGAGGCCAAGGGAAGAGACTCTTAAGTTCAAGGCTAGTCAGAATTATACAGCAAGACTCTGTATTAAAAGTACAAAACATGCTAGCAGAAACTGTGTGCTGAGGATGAAGAGAATATATGAGGATATTCTTTGTGCTCAATTTTTATAACTTAAAACTGTTTTAAAGTTTAAGTCAACTTTAAAAGTGTATGTATTATATGACACTGTGTGTGTGTGTGCGTGTGCGTGTGCGTGTGTGTGTGTGTGTGTGTGTGTGTGTGCGCGCGCGTGTACATTTGCACATGTGCAAAGAAGAAATAAAAAGAAAAAAAGAAATTCTTGGAAATATATTTATAACCTGCGTTTGACCATAAATCCTTTGTGATGATACCAAAAGCAGAAGGAAGCAATACAAGTCAAAGGTAAAGTCTGATTTTAAGGATTCTGTCCTTCAAAAGACACTATCAAGAAAATAAGAAGGCAGCATACAAAATTAGACAAATATTTCCAATCAAATATGATGGGTATTTTCAGCCAAAAAGTTCAGATGTCCTCCCCTCAAAAAAATTGACAAGGGTCAACTCATCATTTGAGCTTTGACTTTTAGCCTTTGTCAGGCTATCAGGCTATATGATGCTCTCCTGTAAAGTGGGGCAGACAGGGAACCACAGCTTTCTCATGATCATAAGGGTAAACAACTGACTGTCAACACTGCACTGTGTTACTAAAGCTATAATGCCTGCTGGTTAAGTGTTTAAATAAATTTTCAACATACAATGAAGTTTCTTAATATGCAACCCCATTATAAATTAAGGGGCATCTGTATAAAGAACCCTTACAACAAAATACCAAAAGGCAACCCAATTTTAAAAGAAAAAAAAAAGCCAAGATTGAAATAGGTGCTTTTCCTTAGAAGACAGACAAAAGATCAGTACGTATAAGAAAAGATACTTGAGATAATTAACCACCAGAAAATAAATCCCAGTATGTGTGGGAGGGGGTGGCAATGAAATATAACTATATACCCTAAAATACTTAAAATATAAAGCCCATATCCAAATAGTTATAAGTCTCAGTGTTCAATAGTGCAGAGCTTGCCTAGTATGAATAAAGCCCTGATTCAATCCCCAATTTTGGTTAAAGGGTACAGAAACCAGAATTTCTTTTTATTTATTCATTTATTTTTTTTAATGTATGCAAGTATACTGACTGTTGCTATCTTCAGACCCACCAGAAGAGGGCATCCTATCCCATTACAGATGATTATGAGCTGCAGTGTGGTTGCTGGGAATTGAACTCAGGGCCTCTGGAAGAGC
The DNA here is from genome assembly GCA_902729485.2 of Mus minutoides. NCBI lineage: Eukaryota > Metazoa > Chordata > Mammalia > Rodentia > Muridae > Mus > Mus minutoides. The sequence goes on along the minus strand of LR753316.1, from coordinate 1,299,279 downwards.
AGTCAGTGCTCTTAACCACTGAGCCATCTGTCTAGCCCAGAAACCAGAATCCTTATATAATGATGGTAGGAATATAAAGCTGTACAGCCACTTTGGGAACGAGTTTGTCAATTCTATGAAGAGTTAAATATAGTTACTATAATAAGACTCAGCATCCCACTACTAGGCTGGAATTCTGGATTGCATAAAAAATGGAAAAGTACAAACATTTCATCCCTCTCTGCTTTTTTTTTTTTTTTTTTAATGTATTTGGGTATTTTGTCTACATGTACACCCAATGCCTGCAGACACCAGAAGAGAGCAGTCAATCCTCTGGAACTGGAGCCATTAGGTGGATGTTAGGAATCAAATCTGGGTCCTCTGGAAGAGCAACAAGTACGCTTAACCATTCAGCCATCTCTCCAAGCTCCCAGTCTTCCTCCTATTCATTGACTGCAAATGCAATATGACTAGCTGTCTCAAGCAAAACATATGAAAATATATGTTCCCATATCAACTTGTACAGTCCGTACTACAAGTGAAATCACTATTCACAGTCAATCTAGTCACAATCACTATTCAGAATCAAGAATAACTCTACTGTCCATGAGCTTGTGCATTAAGATAATCAATGGTCTTGTATGTATACTGGTGTACTATTCATCCATATGAAGGAATAAGTACTCATAATCACTTCAACATGGATGAACCATGAATACACAGTTAAATGAAAGATACCAGTGTCAAAAAGACAAAAAGGACATGATGGGGAGAAAGGGATTTGTCCAAAGAGACAGGTGAGCTAGAGATAAGAGGGAAAAAAGACCGGATGATGGTAGGAGCAATCAGAATGCACTAAATAAGTACAAAATTTGTCAGAAATTTAATAGATTTTAAAGACAAATAGATTATTACATTTACATATAAGATTTCTGTAATAAGCAAATTCATAGAAAGATAAAACAGATGAAAGGTTAGTTAAGGCTAAACAAATGAGTGTGTGGAGAGGTAATAACTAGGGGCACTGAAATGTCTTTTTGAAGTGATAAAAATGTTTCAAAACTTTGAGTACTAGAAGTCCTACACTACTGTAAATATACTAAAAATTCACTGAGTTATATTTTTAATATATTAATTATATGGTATATAAATATTTCAATTCAAAAGAAAGGAATTTAGTCATGTTATCATGAGAGAACAGAGCTACAGAACCCAAACAGAAATACTATTTTGGTCTTTTAACTGTGTGTGCATACATGCCCAGAGACCAGAGGCAGCTATATGGGTATTTTTCTCTTATCACTCTCTGCCTTATTCCCTTAACAGTCTTTCACTGAACATAGACTTGCCAGGCTTTTGTTTGTTTTGTAGGCTACATTGTCTGCTGGTAAGTTCTGAGGATCTTCCTATCTGTCCACCCTGCCACCCCTGATCACACCACAATGGAGGTTAAAGGTGCATAGCCCACACCCAGCTTCTTATGTATGTGCTAGGGTACTAATGACTGTGCAGCAAGCACCACTCTTAGCCATTGATTCGCATCCCTAACCTAAGAAGTACAATTTTCAATTAGATAGTACATAAAGGGTAAATTTTGATTTCTACTTCACAACCATAATTCATAACCATAACTTTGGATAGATTGGAGATCAAAATATAAGGTCAAACAACCAAGATATGAATAAAATAGCATAAAAAGGTACCTTCATTGTGTAAATAGCAATTAATAGGTTGTTTCAATGTAGAAACTGTTACATACTTGAGATTTATTACTTGCCATAGCCAACCTTGGAAGTACTATTTAGTAAGGATCTTCCAAAAGGGAAAGGAAGAGAAGAACAAGCAGGCAGAGATCAGTAACACACACCTGTAATTCCAGTATGTGTGAGGCTGAGTCAGGAGGATTGTCATGAGTTCCAGGTCAGGCCTAGGCTACAGGAAAAAAGAAGACACTGAGGAAGAGGGGAAAAGGAAAAGAGAAGAAAAGAAAGAGAAAAACTTTTCAAAAAAAAAGATGGACTATAGGCTAGTGAGTAGAAAACTTACCTGGCAATGCTCTAGGTCCTATGGTTAGTCCCAGTACCACAGAAAAAAAGATCAAAATAAAAAATACAAGGATATCTCTTTGCCCTTGGTAGGCAAAATCTTAACCAAGACACAGAAAAACACTAGCCATATATAGAAATATTAGGAGATTGACTCTCTTAAAATCAATAGCTTGTGTTTTTCAAGGTCACAGTTAAATAGTAAAATGGCATGAAACGAAAGGTAAAATAGTCTCAATGAAGACATGACAAAAAAAAAATCATGCTCAGAATATCAAATTCCCATTTAAAGAAAAAAAAGTTTATCAAATTGACAGGTACTTCTCTTGGAAAAGATTAACACCTAACTGATCAAAAGCATAAAAAGTATTCAACACATTACTTAGAAAGAAAACATAAATGAAAACGACAGAGCACCTAATAACAAAGCTAAATGTTGATGAAGATCTGTATAATTATAGAGTAGAACATGGGATCCAAACTTACTTCAAGAGTTCATAGTTCTTCTCATTCAACCTCACGGCATTTTCTCTCCAAAATTTCTCAGATTTGTGTACAGGGCTCCATTCCAATCTTCCAGATTTAAGTTCTGAACTGTATTCATCAAATGAGCTATAAAATTATTTTAAAATTCCAGTTATAAGAATCTAAGGGCTACTACAAAATTAAGCAAATGAAATATGACTTAGTTACAAAGACTGAGACACTTAAAATCGCAGCACTCAAGAAGCAGAGGCAGGCAGACCTCTGATAGTTCAAGGCCAATTTGATTTATATACCCATTTCTAGGTCAGACAACGCTACATAGTTAAGACCCTGTTTAAAAAAAACCAGAATAACAACTACAATAACTCACTGCCCTCTAAATATTAACCACTACTACAAACTTGAACAGTTTAATCACCAACAAATCATAGGAACTAAGGTTCAACATTGCCAAAGCTGAATGTTTGGTGTGAATATTAAAATCATTACTTGCTACCAAAAACTTTATTCCCAGTTAATATATGAATATGTATTAGTTTATATTGGAAAAATGATAATTTCTACCCTGAGAGTCAAAGCAGTGTAATTTGTCAAGTCATTAGATATATTATTGTAAACATATGTAAAAAGATAATCTTATTATATCACAAAAAACAATATCACACATGTATTTATATAATACTAAGTATGACTATTAATGTAAACATGGTTTGTTGAAATAATCTTTCAAAACTAAAAACAAGAATTCTATATGTTAACAAACTCAATACATTGTAATTCAAAACTCAGTAACTAAACTTGTATGTAACGTGGTTGTTTTTAAGTGTGGTTTATTTACTGTGAGTTGATTTGTCAACTTGATGAGATCTAGAATACACTGAGACATATCTTTAGCCACAAGAGTGGGGCTTATTTTGATTGGATTATTTGAAGTTTCTGGTGTGAATGTTAAATGGCCCATTTAGTCTCATCTTTAACACTTGGTCCCTAGGTGGGGGTGCCATCTGAGATGACTGTGGGATCTTTAGAAGGTGGAGTCTTAGAAGAAGTAGGTTACTAAAGATGGACTTTGAGACTTTTCAGATTCAAAGTTCCTGTTCACTGTCTGCTTTCTGAATGCAGATGTAATGTGACCAACCAGACACCTGTTGCTGCCTTCCCAAGTCTTTCTCATCATTGACTTTCTTATCCCTTGACAACTGTAAGCTAACATAAATACTTTCTTCCTTCAATTGCTTTTGTCAGGGTATTTTATTACTTTATCAAAGAAACAAGAAAGCAATGAAGACAAGGCACAAAGCCTTGTGCATTTTTAAATGGCACTCCTCCCTATGCTGGTCCTGCACTGCATAAGGAGGAGAAAGTGACAGAATCACAACCACTCATCCTTTCCTATTTCCTGACTGCAGAGACAATATGATCAGCTGTCACAGCTCCTGCCACCATAACTTCTACACCAGAAAAGAAGGCACACACTCTGGAATTGAGTTAAAATAAACCTTTCTCCTTTGTCAGGAAATTTTATTAAAGGAATTGATTGACCAGCCTAACTCCAACTTAAGGATGGATGCCATTTTTGTTATAAGATTAGAGTAAGTTCATTTCTTTGTACTACGAAATTCAAGTTAACTATGCTTTAGCCTGTTGCTGGAAACTGACATGATCCCCACCCTCTGGAGTTTGATTCATACCTTGAATGTACCCAGATGATAAGATATTCTGCCAAATCATTTTGCAATGTTCAGCCAAGCTCTGGTGTAACCAAAATCCCTCTGGAAATCTCCCAACTCCTTCCCTAGCCTTGTAGTTTTTTAGACTATATAAAGCCTATTTTTCCTATGTTAGATGCTATTTTTTTTTCAAACCCTGCTTTAGGGAGTTAGCCATGTCTGACAGAAAATAAAGCTTGTTTAATTTGACCAAAGATTTTGGGTAATGGTCTTTACTCTCATTTGCTGGGATTAACACTACTGTTATTCAGTCTGAATAGCAGAATGAGAAAAATAGCTAATAGAGCCACTAAACAGACTGTATCAAGACATGCTTGGACTTACTTTCAAGTAAAGTTTTAAAAGATGGAACCATTAATGTTGACAGACAATTCAGCCTAACCAGGATAGAGAGGGTACATTGACAAGAATATCCTGTTTGACTAGTTACTTAATGCAGACAAGTATAAGTAAACTAGCATTTTTAAATAATCATATCCTAAGCCTAATAATGAAAACAGATATAAAATATACATATCACTCAACTAGTGTTCTATAAAGAAAATGATGGGAATCTCTCCAAGTAAGAATAGCCAAATGCTCTAAGCTACAGTTAAGAATGTAGAATGTTTCAGCAGAAAACAGAATATTGTAGTAAAATATGATTTTCATACTTTGTAATCAATTCAAAGTTTATTTAAAAGTTATATAACTAACCACACACACCAATAGTGACCAACCACTAAAGAGACTGAGGCAGATTCACTTTTGTCCAGGAGTTCAAGGTCAAACAAATCTCAACACATTTAGTATATGGCAATTCTAAAAAGCATGTTAATGCCAGAACAGGTGGTACACATCTTTAGCCCAGCAGAAGTGGCAGATCTCTGAGTTCCAAGTCTACACAGTGAGTTCCTGGACAGCCAGGGCAACAGAATGAGCTATCGCAAGTAATTATGTGACAATGATGAAGATGATAACACACCTAAGGTCCTGGACACTCTCACCAAGTTTTTCCAAAAGAAATTTGATGTCTTCGCTGATATCTTCATCATCATACTTCTGCTGCTCCAAATTCTCCAACTGTTTCAGTACTTTGCATTGAATCATAGCCAGAGCATACTCTTGGCGAGTTTCTCTTTCCGTTGATTTTTCTAAGAAATTCTGAGTTAAACAAAGAGACATGAAGAAAGTACATGATGTTTGCAGACATCCATACTTCTTTACACCTCTTTTGAGTTTCCCATTTAACCAGTACTTTTAAAAGGTGACAATCTATAATCATATAATCAGAAGCCTACCTCTGAATATGAAATACCTCTAGTTTAAATCTGAAATGTCCTCCAAAGGTTACTATTATAAAGTTTAGCTGCCAGCCTATAGTATTTTTGTGACATGGTAGAATTTATAGAAGATGCAATCGCCTTGAAGAAGTCAGCTCAGTCACTGTCTCCCCAGGTTCCCACGTCCTCTTCCAGGTATACCCTAGTGAGTCCCCTTACCTCCCCATACATGCCTTTCCCTCAACGAGCTAGAGATACCCAAGTCCAACAACCTGTGTGCCAGGCTAGTCTGATGTCCCCAGCCAACCTGGAGGCTTACTCCAGGACACACCCTCCTGCATCCATTTATACCACCCAACTCAGAATCCAGGTGGCTCAGTCTCATACTCAAGCCCACCTCCCTTACCTTCACAACAAAGGAGTTCTAGGCTTCAGCCAGGATCCTTTCTACCTACTCCCCAAGCCATAGAACTCTTCATATCACAGCCAACATTCCTATAGTCTACCTCTCCACATTTGAACTGTCAAACAAGGAGTACAACCTGTACATCAGACCAGTACATTCTGTCACCTGACTTCATTTCACCCAGTTCATTTCTACCCTCCAGACACAACCCGTCAGAATATCCACTCTTCTGGCCACAACCTGCTTCGTCCTTAAGAAACTCAGAACTAACAAAAGAGGTCCGTCCACATGCCTCAAGTCAATTCTACATGAAATATTTCAGAATATTGAAAGAAATAAGAAATATGAAAGAGCAACCAAATATCATCTCTCCAAAACCTACCAGTCCTGTAGAAATCAATGTTTATCAATTATAAATACCTAGGTAAACTCCAGGACACAGAATTAAAAGATTATAAACCTCCTCAAAGAATTCAGAGTTTAAATGAATTCAAGGTAATCAAGGAGAAAGAACTTGAGAATACACACCTGAGTGATGCCCAAGAAAACACAAACGTAAGTTTGAGAATTGGAAAAGACTAATCAAAGACTTGAGAACTGAATCCAATCACGATATAAAAGCACTGAAGCTAACGCTGAAATGAAGATGGAGCTGAAAACCCAACAGTGCAACCAGAAAATCCAAAGGAAAGCCTTGTAAGTAAAATGAACCAAACAGAAGACAGAGGATCAGGACTAAAAGAAAAAAGGGCTTTAGAGCAAATAAATAAGAAATATTAAAAGAAAAAACTAAAACACAGGAAAGAACAGATAGGAAATGTGAGACACCAGAAAAAAAGCAAACCTCTGAATTACAGACATAGATGAGGAAGAAAAATCCCAAGTCTAAATCTAAATCTAAATCTAAAATAAATGGATAAAATTAAACTAAAAACAAGTTAATTTAAATAGACCCATAATATATGAAGAGACTTGAATAAAAATAAAATCTTCTAGCTTTAAAAAAGTCCAAAGTTAAATAAATTTACAGCAAACTCCTATCAGACATTCAAGGAAGATCTACAATAAATCCTTCTTAAACTATTGAAAATACTAAAAACACAAGGAGCATGCCCAATCTCCTACAAAGTCAGCATCACTCTAATAACCAAACCAGGTAAAGACGCAACAACAACAAAAAAAGAAAACTACAAGCCATTGTCCCTGATGAACACAATTAAAATACTGTGAAAATGACCATTCTCCAAAAGCTATTTACAGATTTAATGCAATCCCAATCAAAATTCCCATCTCATTCTTCATAAAAATAGGAAAAAAAAAAAACCTATCCTAAAACTCATATGGAACCACAATAGCCAAAATCCTAAGCAAAAAGAATGTGCTGGAGTGATTACCATTCCAGGCCTTAGCATTTGTCCTGACATAGTTACTCATAAGGGCACTACATATATACTTGCATGTACCCACAGCAGTTAGGATGATTCCAAAAGACATCTCTTTGGAATGTTAATAGCATTATAAACATAGACAAACATGAAGGCTTCCTAGGTGAGTCACAGCTCCAGAGGCAGCCTTTACCCCATCAAAGCCAATACTGGTACTGTTTTTGCCTGAGCCCTTTACAACCATCTGCATTCAGTTCCCATCGGGACCTTGGTTGGGTATTAGGGCTCTTGGACCTCAACTATGGCCAGTCTTACATCTCTCAGTCTGTTCTATCTTGGCCCTTAAGGCTTTGACAACTCCTAGGAATTTCTTCAGTGACCATGGCCTTCAGGTTCTCTTCTTTGACTCCTTAAAAACATTTTTCAGTTGTTTCCATCCATCCTCTTCTCACAGATGCTGCCATCGCTATGTTATTTCTATGGTTTCTTTCTTGGTATTACCAATTTAACCCAAACTACTTTAAGTGGGCAAGAAAAAAAAAAATCATTCAGGTAGAACAGCCTTTAATGAACCTGGGCTACAACAGAATTACCACAGGAGTTGGAGGCCCAAACATTTTGCTTATTTAGTTCAAGAAGGAGTGCTCTAACCAATCACCAATCACAAAGATTGGTGCAATGGGCTTTGCACTAGACACAGTCACTTATTTGGACTGTCACTTGTTTGGTCCAATCACAGCCTTGCTTCCTAGCATCAATCACAGTAGTCCTTCCACCAGAACTGTTCCCACTCTAGCCAAGAGAGAAAATGGTTCATCTGGGCTGGTGAATACAGTACAAAACTGCTTCCAACAGCCCTGGCTGAGGCTGTAATCAGCTAGGCTCTTTGCCTACTTAAGACAATCATGACATATTTTGTTTAAGTGGCTGGTACTGGCATAAATAAACTGTGCCAACTGTTTTTGTCAACTTAACTCAAACCTAGACATTTCTGGGAAAAGAAAATCTTAACAGAAAATGCCCCCATGAGACTAGCCTGGAGGCAAGTCTGTAGGTCATTTTCTTGATTAATGATTGCTATGGAGGGGCCCCTGGGCAGGTAGTCCTGAATAGTATAAAAAAGCAAGCTAAAACTAGCAAGGCAACACACACCTTTAATCTCAGCACATGAGAGACAGAGGAAAGTAGATTTCTATGAGTTCTAGACCAGCCAGGGCTACAGAGGGACCCTATCTCAACTTGCACCCTAAAATAAAGAAGTTGAGCAAGCCAGTTAGCAGCACTCTTCCATGCCCCCTGCTTCAGTTTCTGCTTCCAGGTTCCTGGAAACATGTTGGCTAAGGCCCTGACTTCTTTTAGTGATAGAGTGTAACTTGACAGTTGTAAGCCGAAATAAACCCTTTTGTCCCTACATTGGTTTTGGTCATTGTGTTTACACAGTAATAGAAATCTTAACAAAGGTTAAGTCCTTCTACAAGAACAAATCACCAACAACTGCAAGAAGTTCTTTCTTCACTTAATATTTAGCAACCTCTCCTAAGTTTTGAACTTCTCAGCAATTATTCATCCTTCAAAGGTCTTCAAACCCTCCATTTTTTCTGTAACTTTCACTCTTGCATACTATTTATCACTATATGACACCAATATTTATTTACATCATCTGTCTTCAGACTATGTAACTATTAAGCCCTTCAATGGCAAACTACATTTCATCTGTATCCTCCAACAATTATCAAAGTGTCTGACACAAAGCAACTCAAAGAAAGTCATTAAGAAGAAAGTACTTAAGGATAATAGGACAATTCTTATATTTAAAAGGATATATCTTTTTGTAGCCACAATTGATCAAGAGAGCATTACAGATCTTCAGCAGGACACCACTAGGTTTCATTGTCCACCTCTCCAACAGTAAATACTACAGTGAAAGTCCCTCCCCACATGACCTCAATTTTCCTTAGACAGCTTGGAAAGGCACTGGATTTAACACAGCTAGTAAGCATGATAAGCAAAAGTTGTCCATTCATGTTAAAGAAACCAAAAGACAAAATAAAAGAGAGAAAGATGGTAAACTAGTTAAGAAGACTTTATATATTTATATCAAACCATTTTTTTAAGTAAGTAATGGGGGTTAGGGGGAGATTGACAGGTGAAAATGACTCAAAATAAAAAAAAAAAATACTATGCTTGGTATTATAGCAGTTAAGTGTATGAATCATACTGAGTTGAATCCCTGCTCTGTGCTTCCAGGATACTTTGGCAAATCAAATAACTTACAATGGAGTTCATAAATGTGTTAAAGTGATTAGGTCAGTACCTGATACAGAATAAATTCTAAAATAAAGTGTAGCTATTATTAACTCCAGACTTCTAAGAAAGGAATTCCTAAACCAAGTTTTAAATTTTTAAGACTGACAAATACTATGAATAGGTAATATAAGATAGACAGACAGACAGGCACACAGACAACGAATATTAACAGATATCCAAGCTGAGCAGTGGTGGTGCACACCTTTGATCCCAGCACTTGGGAGGCAGAGACAGGTGGCTTTCTGAGTTCAAGGCTAGCCTGGTCTACAGAGTGAGCTCCAGGACAGCCAAGGCTATACAGAGAAACCCTGTCTCGAAAAACCAAAAACAACAACAACAACAACAACAACAAAAAACAACAAACAACAACAACAACAACAAAAAAAAACAGATATCCAGCCTCTTTTCTTTCTGTACCCTCACCAACTACCTGAAGACCATGTGTCCACTAGCTGTCTTCCTGCACCCCATCTGAATCTTACCTTAAGGTAGGGAAACCAACCTTAATTTACTTAACCTTATTCATCCATGCTAGTGCCCTTGCCACCCCTGTCTCTATGCAGGGAGCCAAGCATAATTTACCCCCACCAACCCTACCCATCTCTCCCTTGCACCCCTCTCCGATTAGAAATACTAGACTTGCTTTGCAAACTCTACCTATCCTGAGGACTACTCCACTATAAAGAGGACTCTAGGCCTAGACCCTTCAAATACTATTTTGAATAGACAGGGAGAGAGTAGACAGCCTTGACTAGCCCCTGATTTTATGGGATTGTTTCCAGTTTCTCTCCATTTAGTTTGATGTTGGCTACTGGTTTGCTGTATATTGCTTTTATTATGTTTAGGTATGGGCCTTGACTTCCTGATCTTTCCTAGATTTTTAACATGAAGGGATGTTGAATTTTGTCTAATGCTTTTTCAGCATCTAATGAGATGATCATGTGTTTTTTTTCCTTTGAGTTTGTATATGTAGTGGATTACATTGATGGATTTCCATATATTGAACCATCCCTGCATCCCTGGGATGAAGCCTAATTGATCATGGTGAATGATCGTTTTGATGTGTCATTCTCCACATATAACAAGGACACATGCTCCACTGTGTTCATAGCAGCCTTATTTACAATAGCCAGAAGCTGGACAGAACCCAGATGTCCCTCAACAGAGGAATGGATACAGAAAATGCGGTACATTTACACAATGGAGTACTACTCAGCTATTAAAAACAATGATTTCATGAAACTCTTAGGGAAATGGATAGAACTAGAAAATATCCTGAGTGAAGTAACCCAATCACAAAAGAACACACATGGCATTCACTGATATTAGCCCAAATGCTCAGAATACCCAAGATACAATTCACAGACTACATGAAGCTCGAGAAGCAAAAAGACCAAAGACTAGTGCTTCCCTTAGAAAGGGGAACAAAATATTCATGCGAGAAAATACGAAGACAAAGTGTGAAGCAGTGACTGAAGAAAAGGCTATCCAAAGAATGCCCCACCTGGGGATCTATCCCATATACAGTCACCAAACCCAAACACTATTGTGGATGCCAAGAAGTGCATGCTGACAGGAGCCTGATACAGCTGTCTCCTGAAAGGCTGTGCCAAAGCGTGACAAATACAGAGGCGGATGCTTGCAGCCAACCATTGGACTGAGCACGGGGTCTCCAATGGGGTCCCCAATGGAGACATTTAAAAAAGAACTAAAGGAGCTGAAGGAGTTTGCAACCCCACAGAAAGAACAATAATATCAACCAACCAGCCCCCTAGAGCTCCCAGGAACTAAACCACCAACCAAGGAGTACACATAGAGGTACCAATGACTCCAGCTGCATATGTAGCAGAGGATGGCCTTGTTGGGAATCAATGGGAGGAGAGGCCCTTGGTCCTGTGAGGGCTTGATACCCCAGTGTAGGGGAATTCAAGTGCTGGGAGGTGGGAGTGGGGGAGTGGGGGAGGGAATACCCTCATAGAAGCAGGAGGAGGGGGGACTGGGTGGGGGAAGAATCTGAGAAAGGGGACAACATTTGAAATGTAAACAAAATATCCAATAAAAAAAAAAGACTAGAAAAAAAAGACTAAAGTTGTAGAGGCTGCAGATATAACTCAGAGGTTAAGAGCATTTGCTGCTTTTCTAGAAGACAGACCCAGGTTCAGTTCCAAACACTAACACTGGACAGGGGACAGCCTGTCTCTAGCCCCAGGGGATCCAATGTACACTTCTGACAACATACACATGTACAACCCCTCTCACATATACACATAATTAATACTTTTTAATTTAAAAAACCTGCATAGCCCATAATATGCCATCTTTATGTTTAAGCATAAGTCAAAATCATACATTTATTTATGTATTTATCCCTACATGACTATAAATGTCTAAAAAATATTAGTGACTATTATTTGACAAATCTGATAGCAATACTTCTTAAATTTTTAAAACCCAACAATACCTCAGTTTGTTTTTGACTTCTTGCTGTTTACTTCACGTAAACACAAAAACAAATGGTTCAAAGCAAAGATTCTGAAGCAAACCACCTGCATTTGCAAACTGGATACCTACTGGAAATGCCGCATCTATCTAACATTCCCATTTGCAAGGCGAAGACTAACTCAAATACCAAAATTCTCATATATGGACAATAACATTATAATAGTGCTCTGGTAACTACTAGTTAACAAATAAAATCCCCGAGAATACCTGCCACCACCGAGTAATAAACAGCACATGATACATGTTCAGCACTATCACTTGGGTAGAAATCTCTCAGAAACCCATCTAAATCCTAAGGCAACCAACAACATGACTAATGAGACACCTGACTTACAGAACATAGTGGCTTTGGAGAAACCGTACATGATATAACAAAGCTCATTTCCTGCCCTCACACTTCATCATCTTTGTCCATTTTTATAACTGACAAAATTCTAATATCCTAACAACATAACTGTAATGTTTATAATAACTGGAAGTCTCTGCTGTTGACTCAACATACTGCTAGCTAGGAGACCCAGGATCTGAAACAACTCCAAACTAAAATATGGGCCCTGAGAGAAAAACTCCAATAATATAGTCCAGTCCTATTGCAGGCTCTGTAACAAAAGGGTACTTTTTCCATCTGAATATAACCAAAGTACATTTCTTTACAAATATACACAATTCACACATTCCATTCGCTTACATCACTTCCCACCTTTTAAAGATAGTTTACAGCAAAAAATTCTACACATACACACACACACCAGCAACTACAATAACAATCTCCTTCACTGAGTACTTACACGGAATGCTGCAAGAATGATTCTTGTTACTTTCTCTTTGACAGATTCTTGAAGGATGTCTGATAGAACAGGAATGATATTATAGCGACGAAGGTGTTCACACATTTGAGGACTGAATGCCAGGAGCCATATTGAAAAAATCATTTGATATTGAAGTTGAAAACCACACTTGTTACTCAAAACGCCCATTATACTGAAAAAGAACAGAGAAAACATTTCACACAACAGCACAACAAAACACAAAATGAGAGTACATTAAAAGAGTAAGTCTCTATACTAAGGCTTCAATTTCTTTTCTACCTGCCTCTAGCACTCACATAGCACTCAGCTAACTCCTAGCTAGATTATAAGCTTCTCTTTAGAAGGCATGGAAACTTGGGAAGATGAAGGACTGCTACAGGGGAACAATAAGAAATGAGAAACACACCCAAGATTGGAAGGCAGAATGGTACAAGGAACGTAACAATTAAATCAACAGGGAATACTGACAAAAATGGGATTTTTTAAAAAAATCCTTGTGATTTTTATATCAATGTTTTGAGTTTAGACAACAAAGGGAAGAATTTTTAAATAGCTAAAAAAAAAAAAATCCAGAAAAATGAGATGTTAACTTTGGGAAAATATAGCCAGCCAAAGAATTTGGGGATCAGAAAATGTCAAAAACTTATGGAAAACTAGGAAGCTGAGAACATTCCCTTGAAATGAAAGAGGCTGTGAAGGAGAGAATATATAAAAGAAACAAACCAAAAAAACCCAAAAACATCTAAATAGCCCTGAAGAATTTCTACATTCCACAAAGAGCAGAAATCACCGGATAAGGCAAATAAAATGACCACTGGAACTAAAGAGACATAAAATCCATAGAATTTCCAGCACAGTGCCCCATATAAACTATATAGCTTTTAGCAAATACTGATTTGTCAGTTTGAAAAAGTGAATCATACTAACCCAAGATGTCAAGATGAGAAAATGGTGAGAAAGGAAAGTCATTTGTACTTTATTTTTTCTTTTAATCTAATGTTGTTCTAATAAAATTCTTGAGTTTTTAAAATCTAACAATTATTCACTTACTTGGCAGTATATATATATCTGTGACAATTCTATATTTTTGTGATTTGTATATACTTCTGAATTTATTGGACTATTCCTAAGTTTCTCATACATTATTTATTCTGCCTAGAGAAGCTCTTTTCAGTTTAGTCTGTTACATTAAAAATTGCTTATGCCAAAAGATACGGTCAATAAAATGAGACAAAAAGGCCACCAACGGATTGGGAAAGAATTTTTACCAATCCTAAATCAGATAGGAGGCTAATATCCAATATTTACAAAGAGCTCAAGAAGCTAAACTCCAGAAATTCAAATAACCCTATTAAAAAATGGGGTACAGAGCTAAACAAAGAATTCTCAACTGAAGAATGCCAAAGGACTGAGAAACACCTTTTAAAAACGTTCAAAAGCCTTAATCATCAGAGAAATGCAAATCAAAACAACCCTGAGATTCCACCTCACACCAGTCAGAATGGCTAAGATCAAAAATTCAGGTGACAGCAGATGCTGGTAAGCATGTGGAGAAAGAGGAACACTCTTTCATTGCTGGTGGGATTGCAAGCTGGTACAACCACTCTGGAAATCAGTCTGGTGGTTCCTCAGAAAACTGGACATAGTACTACCGAAAGATTCAGCAATACCTCTACTGGGCATATACCCAGAAGATATTCCAACTGATAACAAGGACACATGTTCCACTATGTTCATAGCAGCCTTATTTATAATAGCCAGAAGCTGGAAAGAACCCAGATGTCCCTCAACAGAGGAATGGATACAGAAAATGTGGTACATTTACACAATGGAGTACTATTCAGCTATTAAAAACAATGAATTTATGAAATTCTTGAGCAAATGAATGTATCTGGAGTATATCATCCTGAGTGAGGTAACCCAATCACAAAAGAAGTCACTTAATATGCACTCACTGATAAGCGGATATTAGCCCAAAAACCTAGAATACCCAAGATACAATTTCCAAAACACAAGAAAATCAAGAAAGACCAACACGTGCATACTTCATTCCTCCCTAGAATAGGGATTAAAATATACATGGAAGGAGGTGCAGAGACAAAGTTTGGAGCTAAAATGAAAGGATGGACCATCCAGAGAGTGCCCCACCCGGGTGGTCCATCACATAATCAGCCACCAAATGCAGACACTACTGCATACGCCAGCAGGATATTGCTGAAAGGACCCTGATATAGCTGTCTCCTGTGAGGCTTTCTTTGACAGTCCCTGACAAACAGAAGTGGATGCTCACAATCATCTATAGGGCAGAACACAGAGTCCACAATGTAGGAGCTAGAGAGAGTACCCAAGAGCTGTAGGGGTCTACAACCCTATAGATGGAACAATAATATGAACTAATCAGAACCCCCAGAGCTCATGTCTCTAGCTGCATATGTATTAGAAGATGGCCTAGTTGGCCATTACTGGGGAAGAAAGGTCCTTGGTCTAACAATGTTTATATGCCCCAGTACAGGGGAATGCCAGGGCCAAGTAGTGGGAGTGGGTGGGTAGGGGAGCAGGGCGGTGGGGGGAGAGGGGGATAGGGGACTTATGGGATAACACTTGAAATGTAAATGAAGAAATTATCTAATAATAAATAAATAAATTGCTTATGCTGGGCAGTGGTGGTGCACGCCTTTAATCCCAGCACTTGGGAGGCAAAGGCAGGCGGATTTCTGAGTTTGAGGCCAGCCTGGTCTACCAAGTACATCCAGGACAGCCAGGGCTATACAGAGAAACCCTGTCTCAAAATACCAAAAAACAACAACAACAACAACAACAACAAAAACCTTGCTAATATTAAATACTATCAGTATTTCAATTGCTGCAAAATTCTGTTTTTATAGTATCGACATCCTGATCACTGCCTGACACCTTTGCTCTCTTCTAGTAACTAAGTCAAGCTTCCTACACTTTGCTTTTCTGATGTCCTAGGTACCAGCTAGTTAGATTCTAGGTTCTAGGAAAGGGAGCTAGATGCTGACTATAACCACAGATAAAAGGTACTCACGGTGAGCATCACCCTAGCAAATACTTCCTTACAAGGTAGCCCATCTTTCCCATGGCAGTACCCCTTTCAGATGCAGTGTTCCAGGTCTAACAGACTAAGTCCCCTTGAACAGACTCAGAGGCACCATCACTAGCCATGTGTGCCCCTACTCAAGAGGGCTGGGTCTCTGCATAAGGTTCTTCCTCAGAAATCCAACAGACAGCATACACCAGCTAATATGAGGCCCCCAACACACATATAGTTGAGGATTTCTGGCTCTGTTATTCAGTGATGAAACACCTAACTCTCAAGAGACTGGAGGCCCCAGGGAGTTTAGAAGTCAGGTGGAGGGGGGGGGGGGAGCATCCATGTGGAGATTGGGTGGGGTGGGGAAGAGGTGTGGAATGTAGAGCAGTAGGATGGTGGATGGGGAGGGGCAGGGAATGTAATATGGAGTATAAAAAATGAATTACAAATAAAATAAAATTAAAAAAAAAATAGAAATCACAGACACCAGTATCAGAGGAGCATTACTCAGTTCTGCAAGCATGTGAGTTTCTGTGATCCTAAACCCAGACCTAGGGATGGTACTATCTTTTGCTTTAGTTTCAGAAAAGAAAAGTTAGAAAATGTATATCTAGTTTATTCTTCACATCCAATTAGCTTCTAAGAAAAATTTAATTGTCATCACTGGAGCTGTGCGGAGCACAGAGAAAGGACACAGCTGATAAAACCAAAGTACAAACGTTTCCAAGGAGCTAGGCATCAACAATTATGAATCCTTTAGGAGTTAAAGGGAGCTTAAAATTAATAGGCAAAAAAATTTTAAAAAAATCAATGCTAATCTTCAGATGGCTAGTCCAGTCATATATAACATAGTAAAAAGGATAGTTCTTATATATAAATAGTCAGAAGATACTATATCATGCATGCAATAGGTTTTTAAACAGAAAACTCAATATGCTGATTAAAATGTAGAGTAGTTTTAGTAATCAGTGACCAGTTCTTTAAACAGACAACACTTGAATTTTTTTCTCCTCACATCTTTCCTGGTTATAATTTGAAAATCATCAAAAATAAACAGAAACTTGCATTGCAAAAGAAAAATTATAACGTGTATTTCCTTTCTGAGAACAAAACACTTAATACTGTCAACTGTCCTTCAAAGTTGTTTAATACTAATAATGATGATATCAAGATTTGATCTACCTTTATATACCAAAGAGATCCAAGGCAACAACTTTTGCATTTGGGGGGGGGGGAGATAAGAAAAAAATACTAACCGTAGACAAGTTGCTAGTAACTTTAATTCATTCTTACAGGTCCCTGATTTGGGGTAAGGGTATCTTCTTTTAGCTTAGTAAAATAAAACTCACTGTATCTTGCAGAAATAATATGGGCTAACTAGACATTTTATAAACGTATAACATACTATGAAATTATAGTGACAATGTGCTATTTCATCTTAATAGATATTTCACTAATTATATTAATATCTTATTAATTATAACTCATTTGCAATTATAAAGATGAAAGCTACAGTCATATAAAATTCCTTACAAAGACGATATAATTAAATCATTATCTTTTCTAATTTTACTGCCCCAAATATTGCAGCACCTTTTAGGAATGTAAAAGATGAAATAACAGGACCGCCCCGCCGCCAGACCGCCATCACCCCTCTCTGAACGCAGGGGATAGGGCCGCCAGCCAGCGCACCTCCAAACCCCAGGACATTAGGCACACTTCGGGGTTAAAGGTGAGTGGAGCGCACCAGGGGCCTTGAAATCGCAGAGGGGCCAGTGGCCAGCTGCAGCAGCGGATGGCACAGAGGACCTCAGTCCAACCAGAGGCTGGGACCACTCCCAGCCAGCCAGGACCGCCCCGCCGCCAGACCGCCATCACCCCTCTCTGAACGCAGGGGATAGGGCCGCCAGCTAGCGCACCT
>LR753316.1:1252458-1278195 GCA_902729485.2 Mus minutoides | reverse complement strand
CTAGTTGGCCATCATTGGGAGGAGAGGCCCTTTGGTCATACAGACTCTATATGCCCCAGAACAGGGGAATGCCAGGGCCATTACGTGGGAGGGGGTGGGTAGGGGGGCAGGGCGGGGACGCGGGAGGGTAAGGGAAAATTTCTGGATAACATGGGAAATGTAAATGAAGAAAATATCTAATAAAGAGAAAAAAAATACAAAAAAAAAAAAAAAGATGAAATAACATCTTTGGTCTCTGTACAGAAAAGAGCATCATACCCGAGACTGCCAGTCTTAGATAACATAGCTCACAGTACCTTTCCAGTTTGCACAAACCATATGATTTATACTTGGCAGCTACAACTATGGTTTGATAGTCCGTGTCCCTCCCAAATTAATAAATTAAAATCATAATCCCCAAATTGACAGTATGGTGGCACAGAGCTTTGGAGAAATTAGGTCACACATGGAAAGCCTTCAGAAGCATCAAATAAACGAGCCTAAGAGACACCCTTTGCCCTTCTATTATATGAAATTACAGCTCACCAAACACCAAATCTTATAGAGCCTTGATCTTGGATTCCCAGCCTCCAGAACTATGTGAAACGAATTTCCCTTGTTCAAAGCCACTTAGCCCTCAGCATTTTGGTTTAGGTAAGGGCTTTCCAGTTAGAAGTCTGAAATGTTTCCTGTGTTGTGGCTGAACACTTTGTTCTCAGTGCCTATATGGGAAGGATTAAGAGTTGCGTGGACCTGTTGGAGGAGGTCTATCACTTGAGGCATATTTTAGGGTTTTAAAAGCTTCTTAAGATGTCCAGGGCCAGGCTGGAGCAATGGCTCAGTGGGTAAGAGCACTGACTGCTCTTACGAAGGTCCTGAGTTCAATTCCCAGCTCACAACCACCCGTAATGAGATCTGACACCCTCTTCTACTGTGTCTAAAGTCAGCTACAGTGTACTTATGTATAATAAATAAATCTTAAAAAAAAAAAAAAAAAAAGATCTCCAGGGCCTCTGCTTCCTGCTTATAGTTCCTGGTGTGTGTTGTTAACTGCTGCTACAGTACTGCCATGCTGCCTACTTTTGAAGGTGGTGGACTCATCCCTCTGAACTGTAAGCCCCAATATACTCTTTCTCCTATAAGATATCTTGATCATAGTGTCTTATCACCGCAGTAAAAATTAGGCACTAAGAAATATGCTATCAGCCCAGAGTGCCTACATAACTAACCTCTGGTGAAACCCTGAGGAGTTAGTTTGTAATAATCTTCCAGAACAGATCACAGATGTTCACTGCTGAAGAAGATGCAACCCAAGAGGACTCACGGAAGAGAGAGAACATGAGGAGGACTACACATGGACTCCTCAAAACTCAGCCATGCCTTTGTGCTTTATGGTCCAGTAGTGTATTTTTAACAATCCATATAATAAATCTTAGCTATGGGTAGCAATACCATTCTAATATATCTCCCAACACAGTACAGTATAACCATACCTGAGAATTCAAGTCTCTTTTATGTTCCATCCACAACAACAACTAACAAAGGGCACTTCAATGGTTAACAGAAGAAAAAAGCAAGGAGAGTAATACTTTTTTATTCTCTAACAATGATGGAACTGGCTTTATAAGCACACCCTTAAAGCCATGAGAATGTAGATATCATCCCAAATTCAAGAACTAATTTAACATAAGAACATTAAAATTGAACTATTCTATAATAGGTCAACAATGTCCCTAATACACACAAAAGTAAAAATCCCAGGGCAGGGATGGGCTTCTTTGTTTGGAGTTGAGAACCAGTGAAGTTCCATGGACCCTCAAACATCATAGGCTATTGCCAATATTCTTGGTAACCCTCCATAACTTGATAGTATGAGCCTATTGCTGAAGATGTCACGTACCTGAATCATATAACATAGCAATATCAAGCTGGAAGCTACATCCATACTCGCTAGCTTTCATAGTGCTAAAAGGTGTTAGGCAGGCTAACAGAGAGTCATCAATCATACCCAGCTGTGAGCTCTGCAATTAATTACAATGACTGGCCTTGCAAGATATGTCTACCAGTGCAACAGTGACATGAATGTTATGGCGGTAACCAATCACTCTGACTGGACTTACTCAAATCCCTCTCCAAAAAATAAAATCCATATCCACCACCACCATCAGACTAGACAAGACATAGTTCCTATGGGAGAAGTTACCACTATTATTCTGGGAAATGGACACAATACTAAACCACTCCTAATGACTTATCATTATACCCATACATTAATCCACCTCTCAACCCTCAGCTTAGAAGCTTGCTGCTTGCTGTATATGGAGATTAACACAGAGACCTACAATTGACCAAAGTGAAGAAAATAAGAGATCACAGAATACTCAGCCCTAAATGAAAACATACTGTACATGTGTGTATGTGTGTGTGTATCTGTACCTTTAAAAAATAAATACAAAAAAACTGAAATAATAACAAGAAGGAAACACAGTATCCTCACCCATTTGACATTCAAGATGAAAGACTTGTAGGTAATATTATTCAACAAGAACCCAGGGCCAGCAAGATAGGGCTCAACAGGTAAAAGCACTTGCCGCCAAGCCCAATCCTCTGAGTTCCATCCCCAAAGGTAAAAAACCAATTCTCATAGGTTATCCTCTGAGCTCTGTACATGTTCTTTGGAACACATGCGGAATACTCAATACATACATACACACACACAGTAAAGTTAAAATACAATGAAACTGCAAGCAATATTTTCATTAATTCCTTGAGAAATTCATACACTGTTATTTTGATCATATTCACACTCCCAGATATACTGTCGGCTAACTTACCTAACTTTGATTTTCCTTTAAAAAACAAAAAAAAACCCAAAAGCATCACCTCTAATTTGCTTTGCCCAACTATTACTGGGAGTAGGGCCTGCCCTGGAGTGTGGTCGATCTATAGGGATCATCACATCACTGAAGAAAACTGACTCTGTCTCTCCCACTAGCTATCAACTGCCAACAGTACCTCAGTTACTTGTGAGACTTTAGAGCCACATGCCCACTTCATGCTGAGATTATGTCTGTCTTGAGCAAGAACAGGAAAACACTGTTCCCTTGAAGTTATTCACTACCTCTAGTCTATTATTTACACAGAGGGTGAAATAATAATAGTAAAAAAAAATGAAATGGTATTACTGTATCTGTGGCTGGCCTTTAGAGATCTGCTATCTCTGCCTACTGAGTGCTGAGATCAGTGTATACTATCATGCAAGCTCAACAGATTAAAAATTTGTGAATTAAAACAGTAATAACTATTCTAATTTATTAAGTCAATCAATAAAGATTGAATAATTGTGAAAGTAATGCTCTAAGAAGCTGCACGCACCTGTCTGCCGAGGGGGTTTAGAGTAACAGTGTGATGAACAACATTCAATCAACTCTCATTTTAATTCCTCACCAAACTCTACTGTTGATTCTGAGCATACTATATAGATTTTACAAGAGAAACAATGCCCTTCTCCTAACTGAACAGTACCTGTTTTAAATGCACTTAGATTCTCATTAAGTATGAACTTAATTGGCTTTCAAATGCTGACATACAATGTCCATTGTTTGGTTATTTTATTTTCCTTATTGATTTCTGACTACATTTGCCACAAAAATACTTTTATAATTATCTTATAATCTCGGTGCCAGAGTTTGTTTTGTCCAGCATTAGGTTCTTAAAAGGCTAGCTTAACCTCTTATAAAAATTCACAAATTTTTAATCTGTTGAGATTGCATGGTAGCATACACTACTGGACCATAAAGCACAAAGGCATGGCTGAGTTTTGAGGAGTCCATGTGTAGTCCTCCTCATGTTCTCTCTCTTCTGTGAGTCCTCTTGGGTTGCATCTTCTTCAGCAGTGAACATCTGTGATCTGTTCTGGAAGATTATTACAAACTAGCTCCTCAGGGTTTCACCAGAGGTTAGTTATGTAGGCACTCTGGGCCAAGCAAGGGATGGGGAGAGATGTTGAGTTTGATAGATATTGATGTCTAAAAAGGCTAATATAATCCATTATTTAACAGACATGAAGATAATAAAATGCTTCTTTAAAATGATTAAATATATTAGCTTATTTGAAAAAATGTCAAGGAGAAATGTTTTGAAATGTCATCCTACAATAACAGTAAAGGACACTCACTCACCAGTTCACCCCGTCTGCTTCCACCCAGGCAAAGCGGTACTCATTGACCCGGAGCATCAGCTGCAGACAGCCAGCAACACACTGCACATACTGAGAACTCTACACAGGAAAAGTGTGCAGTGTTAGACTGAAAAGCATTCTAAGTCATGACATCAAGCACACACATTTCTGTAGGAAGAGTCTATACTATAATTTTTACTATAATTTGTTAGATTTAGAGCACCCAAAGTAGGTCAATTCTTGCATCTGTTTTTATCTTTGCCTCTTAGAAATTAAGGTGATTGCTGTTTCACAAAATAAATCTACACATACAGGATGACATAATATATTTTGAGGAATTAATTAACAAAGTAACTGTACCTCTGATATTGTTTGATAAGTACTTACTTCACCTTGCCATTTACAAATCTTGGAAATAGAATCTACAAACAGAAAATGCTGCTCTATGCAATTACACAAATATAAAAAAAATCAAAACAATAAAAAGAAGATAGACCTATACTTGAATAATTTTCAGCACATTATAAACCTTAACTGTAGACCTCAGTTTCTTCACTCCTATAAGGACACTACTATCAAGAGGACAACACCTGCAAGGACACCACCAGGGTTGAAGGCAGTAATCCATTCAGCACACAATTAGAAATAGAAAGAAACTTGGGCTTTGGATGTAATACAAAAAATATCTAATTAAAGCTGGGCATAGTGGTGCATTCAGGAAACAGAAGCCAGTCTGGTCTATAGAGCAAGTTCCAGGACAGCCAGGGCTATACAGAGAAACCCATCTTGGAAAAAAAATCTAATTAATATTGGTAAAAGACATGTATTTTTTAAGCTTAGTTCAATAGCTGTATTTCATAAAACTGTGTTTAAATCTATAACTTGAAATAAATGAAAATCTTCTAGACATCATAAGCCCTTCCATTCTACCACAGCTAGTAAGAATTGCTGGTATAACCTCTTAAATATTTAACATTAGATTTATGTCTTTAGAAAGTGGAGAGACAAAAGAAAATTTAAGCTCTAGCTTCACAATTGAACAAATAAATTTAAAAGGAATCACAGAAATGAAAATTTGTAAATCCTAAATTTGTAAATCCTAATTTGTTTGTTTGGTTGGTTGGTTGGTTTTTGTTTTTTCAAGACAGGGTTTCTCTGCATAGCCCTGGCTGTCCTGGAACTCACTTTGTAGACCAGGCTGGCCTCGAACTCAGAAATCCGCCTGCCCAAGTTCTGGGATTAAAGGTGTGCACCACCACCACCCAGCCAGTCTTACTTTTAATCCTACAAAAAGATGCTGGGTGATGATGGTGCATGCCTATAATCCCTGCATTCAGGAGGCACAGGCAGGTGGATCTCTGTGAATTCAAAGTCAGCCTGGTCTACAAAGCTAGTTCCAAGGCTACAAAAAGAAACCCTATCTCAAAAAAAAAAAAAAAAAAAAAAAAAAAATCCTACAGAAAGACAATTCAATAAATACTACTAGAAAAAAAAAATCATACAACCATAAAAACCACAAACTACTCCTTAGAGATGCACTCCACTTCAAATACCTTACCACCATCCCCAAACTGATCTACATTGTAGCCATTCTTCTCTGTCCTTTACCTAAGATAAAATCTCATAGCTTTGGCAAGATATCTGTCTGTCTCTGTCTGTCTGTGTGTCTATTTGTCTCTCCCCCCACCCCTCTCTCTCTCTCTCTCTCTCTCTCACACACACACACACACACACACACACACACACACACACACACTTTTTGCCCCATTGTGCTCCACCACTCAGTCCTTTCCTACAGGCTTACCCTCTCCTTCCTTATACTTTTGTGAAGAGCTTAAGGAAACTAAGCCTCTGCGTGTGATCATTTACTGTACCCTGGCAAAGGCCTATGCCTATCCCTTTATGGCAGCACTACAAGTAAGAGGGCAGTGTTAGACAAAGCAAGGCTGACTCCATGAAAAGTTGCAAACTGGCAGTTTGGAAGACTAGGTCAAAGTTTCTATTTCCCAGAATTGGAAAAGTCCAAAATAAGTCAATTCAAGGAAAAACCACCCCTCATGGGCAGCAAACCAGGAAGCTGCCCCACCACCTAGCCTGAGCCAACCTTATGGACACCCAATCAGGAGCTATAGAAGCTGCCCCACCACCTAACTTGAGTCAAGTATTGTCAGGAGCCATCAAGGAGAAGCTAAAAACTACCAGGTGATCTTCCTGAGATGGTTCCACCATGGACTGTTAAAATAATGATAGATTTGCTTCTCTAGCCAAGGCTAAAAAGATTTCATCTGAGGAAAAATTCCTGTTATTAATATGCTTTTCCTGTTGTTATTAAAAATATATAACAATCACTAGGTATTAGCCCACCCTTTTGAGCAAATCTCTGAATGAAGACTCACTGTCTTGTAGAGATGCTATATAGACAAACTGATGATTTAATTCTTAATGAGGATCCTATAAGAATTATTATATTAGTAATTATTAAGCTTTTTTATAACAGACTGCTATTAACCCTTTTCTGATGTCAAAATTACAATGAGAACTCTGCCAGTCGTTAGTGTCACAAGTTAATTGCTTCTGAAACAGCAAGCAGGCATCTACAACTTAGAGCACATTCCAATAGATTGTAAAACCATTAACAAAAGGTCATAAAAAGGGAACTAAGGATTTACTATAGGTGCAAGGACCAAAGATAAAATATTGACTGGGTCTGTCTATATGAAACTTCACTTAGTCACAAAAAATATGGTCTTTAACTCTCCATGAACCTGTAGAGCTAGTCACAGATGATGAATGTTTAGCCAGATAATTACTCTTAATGGATATGCATATAAGCATTCTCGGGAGGCAGAGGCAGAGGCAGAGGCAGAGGCAGAGGCAGAGGCAGAGGCAGAGGCAGAGGCAGAGGCAGAGGCAGAGGCAGAGGCAGAGGCAGAGGCAGAGGCAGAGGCAGAGGCAGAGGCAGGCGGATTTCTGAGTTCGAGGCCATCCTGGTCTACAGAGTGAGTTCCAGGACAGCCAGGGCTATACAGAGAAACCTTGTCTCGAAAAAACAAAACAAAACAAAAAAACAACAAAAAAATTCTCTCTTGTATACTTCATATTCAATTTATGATTTGAATTTATGTTTGAACTTCTAGTGAATGTTTGTAAAAAAGGGATACTTGGAAAAACAATGTGATCTCTTCTAGAAACGATACAAAAGACTAGGAAAGATTTCATTAGCAGGCATAGCATTAGGAACATAGTATATATAGTATTGGGAGTAAAGGCATTAGGAGTAAGGCACTGGGAGCAAGGGCATTGTTACATCAGAGCAGGAAGAGAGAGCAAGATTAGAGGAGGAATGCAGGGATTAACTTAGAATTGTAAGGAAACTTTAAAAATTAAGAGAGCAATATGCAAAATGCAGAGGGAAAGAGGAAAAAAAGAAGCTACTGAGAGAGGAGAAAGAGCAGGCAGGCTTCTCCTTACCACGGGACAGAACTTGTCTTTTCTTAACAGCAAGGCAGGCTTAGTCTTACTAAATAGTACAAAGCTTTTTTCTTTCAGACTTGGGTTTAATTCATTAGCAATAAAAGGGTAGAAGCTTTTTCTTTCTCTATGCAATTGGAGCTCATTTTTCATTCAGAATGAGTGAGTTCTTTCTAACTGGTGCTTGGTCTTTTGTTCCATATACAGATAAGTAAGTAGCTGGACCTAACTGGTTTGAATGGAGATGTATGACTATGTAAGCATGAATTTGTCTATGAATCGATGTGTGTTTATATTTGCTTGTGTAAGTTTTCCTTCTGCGAGTGTGACTCTCTTTATTACTCCAAACCTCTCCCCTAGCCTGACAAGTGAGAAGCATCTGGACAAGAGGGAAAAGGCTCTAGTCATTAACCCCTTACTTATATTCATTTAGCTTCTATCAGACAGAAAGTCACTAAAAAGTTACACAGAAGCCAGATGTTATGGTGTATGTTTATAATCCCACCACTTGGGAAGATGAACAAAAAGTTCTCACATTCTAGGCCAACAAAGCCTGTCACAAAACAAAATATAATAAGACGAGCAGCAACAACAACAGAGATCCAGGAGTTGTCAGCAAGAAACTAGAACAAATGGAATTCTTGTACCTTGTTGAAGAGTCATAAAGTGGCTTAGAAAACTGACTGGCAATTCATTGTCAAATGTACATAACTCCATTAAAATTCCACTTTGGACATAGCTATGAAGTGGAAACTTAAGGGTTCTTTGGAAAGCAGTCAGTCAGATGGTGTTTTGCTGGAGCTAACATGTGAAGGAACATTTCATTAAAGTAGACACAGGTGCAAAAGGCTAAAGCAGATTCATGAAGGAACATTTTGCTGAAGCAAACACAAGAGAGAGGATGTTCTGCTAAAGCAGATGAAAGGATACTTGATGAAGGAGTCTTTGCTAACAACTCAAATGTATTGGTCCACCTTACACTGCATAGTTGAGCTCCATTTGTCAGGAATAGAGAGAAATGCACCAAAAAACTTCTGGTGGTGTGCTGCAGTCTCTTGCCGCTTCTGCAGACTCAGGCTGATTGGATGCACATGGTGAGGCAAGACCCATGCTAAGGCAAGGCACATCGAGGACATGTGATGTTTGGAGGGTATAAATAGGAGTCCACCGAATGACAGAGACAGCTTAGCTTGCTGGTACAGCTAGCTGTGTAAGGCTTGTGAATCTCCCATCTTCACTACCTTTGCTTCCAAGAGAAGGCACAGCTGAGAACAGTCTCCTGGCTGGTCCCTCTTGCTGACTCGAGCAGAGGCTGAGGCCTAGCTGTCTTTGCTAGGTCAGGTCAAGGCTGACCTGGACTGAACTGGACTGCTGGTGTACCCGTATTTGCAAGTGGATCAAGCTGCTGCTGCCTGCTAACCTGTGAACTAAACTGCCAATTTCCAGACAACACAGCTGGAAGCTGCTCCAAAGAACCTTTCTAAGCAGGTCCACTTTCCTCATATTCTTTCTTCCCACTACCTCTGCTGGGTGGTGGGATACAAGGGAGATTAAAGTGTTTAAGAACCATCATTAAAAATAAGGTTTAGGGCTAGAGAGATGGCTCAGCGGTTAAGAGCACTAACTGTTCTGCCACAGGTCCTAAGTTCAATTCTCAACAACCACACAGTGGCTCACAACCATCTGAAATGGGATCCGATGCCCTCTTCAGGTGTGTCTGAAGACAGCTGCAGTGTACTCATATAAATAAATAAAAAATAAACAAATCTTTACAAAATAAGGTTTAAAAAATTAATGTTACAAAGGTATAATAGATATAATACATGTATCTAACAAAAGACATGCAAAGACAGTTCACAGCCAAATTATTCACCATAATCAGAAACTTAAAGTAACCCAATAATATAAATAATAGATACTAAGGTGATCAATCACTACACAGCAAATATAAGGCATATTGATAAATTCAACACAATACAATGCTAAGCTAATGAATTCAGATCTCTTTACATGCAGCTCAAGATCAGTCCAAACCAAATCTACACTAACAAATCTCATAGTAATCACCGTTGAAGGAGGTATGGTGATAAGCCCATACATGTATAAAGTCATCTCAGGGGAGAAATGGTGGCAATGCAGTTACAGACTACTTACTTAGCAAACATGAGACTGCTTTTATTCCCCGACACCAAGATGGGGGAGGAGGATAAATACTACAACAGGAATGAGAAGCTTTATCTTTATATCTTGAGGAAATCAATTCCTCAAAATTGTTTTATTTATCAATAAAGGAAAATATAGTGCCAGCTATATCAAAATTAAAAGTCTATTCACTATAATCAGTTTCTATAAAACATTTAATAATTTTAAGGTCCACTATTATTGTTGGTACATATTTACAGACTAAAATGCACATAGGCAAGAATTTCTTAAACTAGGGTTAATAAAAATAAATCCCTTAGTCAATGTCCAAAAAATATCAACATCAGACTTCCAGCCAGGTGGAGGTAGTGGTGCATACCTTTAATCCCAGCACTTAGGAGGCTCTATTCTACAGAGTTCTAGAACAGCCAAGGTTACACTGAGAAACTTTGTCTCAAAAAACAAAACAAAAAAAAGCAAAAAAAAAAAAAAGTGCTTCACTATTATTCACAACTTTAACACCTTCAACAATTACAAGGAAAAAGTATTATTGCTACCACTAAGAAAGCATAGTTTGCTTTATAAATCAATGTTTTACATACAATTCCAAAAGCATATTTAACACATAGTAATAGGTTACCTTATTATTGCTATTGGTGCTATACTTTCAAAGACACATTAAAAGTAGTCTTGTACTACTCAAATACCTGATTTCATTTTCTTTTATATAGCACAATATAACCCCAGGCAACCCTTCCAAAATCCTGATCAGAAAAACAAAAGTTGAGTATTATATCTGTACTTTTATACACATACACACACACATTTCAATGATCCCAATGCTTAAAAGTGTTAACTTTGTGATAATAATTTAAAAGAATGAAAAACCATTAATAATTGCCCAGGGTAAGAACAATGTTTTTTAAGCCTACACAGTAAGGTAAGTATAGTGGTCCACCATGTTCCTAGAGCCCTGACAGATCCCAAGACTAAAAAGCACTGAATCTTATGGATGTCAGTTTTATTTCCTCCTATACACAGATATCTATGATAACTTAATTTATCATCCAAGCATAAGCAATTAATACAAATGAAAGAGCAATTATAACAACACAATAAAATATTAGTTATTTAAAACTTAGGAGTTGTTTATTTCGGAATTTTTCATTTAATATTTTTAGACTACAGTCGTCTCCTAATAACTACTGACTCTAAGTTGCTCTGGGTTCCAGCCAGGGCAGCCTACAACCTAAGAGCAGGCCTGTGCTGTATGAACAACATAGGCAGCACTTTTGATGGGACCACACCATTCAATAAAAACAAAACCAAAGCAGCAAAATCAATCCCTCTAGTAAGGACATCAGAGCTACCATGGAAATCACTGAAGAAATGTGGCTGAAAAACAAGGAAACTAGACTTTCTAGGTTTATCTGTTTCTTATTCTAAAATGCTGCATGCTCAAACATGAATGAACCTTAAATATATACTACACTAGATGATGAGAGTCTGTCACACAAAAACCAAAGCACAGAGTTTTATTCACATTACAATCCACAAGAGGTGGATCCAGATCCAGAAATTAGACTAGTAGCTGTCCGGGGCTGAAAGAAGAGGAGGGACCAAGCAAACAGTTCATATGTACAATGCAGTTCTTAAGTTTCTGGATTGCTGAAAATACTGTAAATTTAGATTGTAGTAATGGTTGCACAGTTCGATAAGTATAAAACACTAAACTGCAAATGCATGAGCTTCAGAGTACACAAAATATATTTCAGGAAAGTCTCTCAATCACACTAGTCACATGTGGTGAGGGGCTTCTTCCATGGACAGGCCAGATCCATAGAAGACTTACATTACAAGAAGTCCTGTTAGAGAGAACCACGC
The DNA here is from genome assembly GCA_902729485.2 of Mus minutoides. Classification (NCBI taxonomy): domain Eukaryota; kingdom Metazoa; phylum Chordata; class Mammalia; order Rodentia; family Muridae; genus Mus; species Mus minutoides. Next base: position 1,266,539 of record LR753316.1, on the reverse strand, counting down.
CAGAGTGCTGAGAAGCAAGTCAGAACAAGCAGGAAGGAAAACCTAGCCACTCTATCCATGAAATGACATCTTAAGAACGAATGGGGATCGGTCCACAACAAAGACACCAGAGACCAAGACACATCAAACACTGATGTAAGATGTCACTTCCTCCTGCACTCAGTAAAAAGAGGACATGGAAAAAGGAAAATGAGAAGGAAGTAAACAGAAATTTCCAGTCATTCTCAGTCTTCCTGATAAAGAGATCACAGCACATGGAGAGATGACAGCACTCCTTAGTCAGGGCCTCAGCCAGAAGTTCATTTCCAAGGTAACTGCTCCTCAGAAGACATACTCTATAATTTGCATTAAAACCAGTAAAGAACAAACGAAGAGAAACATAACAGGATGCTTTCAATAGCTGAGTGAAAACAATAGCAACACATTTTAAGTGAACTTCACTTACTTATTACCAAGTGAAAATGTCTGTAACCCTTCACTTACTTATTACCAAGTGAAAATGTCTGTAACCCTTCACTTATTGATGAAGCCTCTGAAAGTAAGAGTCATGGATCTCACTTTACAGTGTCAACTGCTGCTTTATACTGCCCTCAAGAGGCAATATTGAATAATACAGCCTAACAAACTTCTTTTCACACTAACAATTTAAAAGCTATCCAAAGGCATAATACAGATATAATAAATGTCATAATATACAATGGGTTGGAGCAATGTCTAAATAGTCAATTCCAGTTCAGGTGCCTCTAGAAACAACTTTCTCAATAATCAATGTACTGCATTAGTATTTCTGACACTCACTAACTATATGATGTTCAACAAGATTATGTTTCTTGCCCAGCCTCATTGCTTTTGCATAAGATATAAGTAACAAGATCATGTGTGAAGCTGAATACAAAGGATGGACCCAATGACTGCGGCTGCCAGGGATCCATCCCACAATCAGCCACCAAACATAGACACTATAGAATATGCCAGCAAGATAGTGCTGAAAGGGCCCGGATATAGCTGTCTCGGGGGAAACTATACCAATGCCTGGCAAACATGGAGGTGGAAGCTCACAGTCAGCTATTAGATGGAACACAGGATTCCCAAGGAAGAAGGAGCTAGAGAAAGTACCCAAGGAGCTGAAGGGGTCTTCAACCCTCTTGGTGGAAGAATAACCATGAACTAACTAGTACCCCCTGAGCTCATGTCTCTAGCTGCATATATAGAAGAGGATGGCCTAGTTGGCCATCATTGGGAAGAGAGGCCCCTTGGTCATGCAGACTTTATATGCCCCAATACAGGGGAACACCAGGGCCAAGAAGTGGGAGCGGATGAGTAGGGGAGCAGGGCTGGGAGGAGGGAGGGTATAGGGAACTTTCTGGATAACACTTGAAATGTAAATGAAGAAAATATCTAATAAAAGTTGGAAGAAAAAAAAGATGTAAGTAACATTATAATCTACACCAAAAAACATATAAATCTATATAAGACAATGTAAATATAAAACTAGTAACATAGTAGTTACACAGTAAGTGCTCAATAAATACTAGCTCAGATTTGCCCTTTAAAATACAATCAAAGAACGGGCTGGTAATATTCTCAACTTGAGGTCTGCTTTTGAAATCAATACCTAAGTAAAAAAGAAAAGAACTCAAGAAAAATTAAGAGTCTGCCTAAGATTGAGGAAAATTAAAGACAAGGTATGAAATCTTACAATTACTATTTAGGGTGTGTGTCAGAATGTATGGATCTACTAGATAAACCATTTACACTAAGCCAATACCAGCTCAACCAATTCTGCCTAATTCCATGAATAAAAAAGTACAAACTGAGAATCTCACACAGCTCAGCTTACCTCTCTTTATATAGGGTTTAATGTATTACAAACACTAAAATAAGTTTATAAAACAAATTATTCTAAAAATACCTAAAATATAATACAATCAACATTTCTGAACTTCATAGTAATAGGAACTCCACAAGAATTAAAAATGCCAGTGGAGGGTGGTAAATGACTCAGGAGTTAAAAGAGTCAGAATATTGGGGAATTCCCCACACCAACATGGCAGCTAACAAGAGTCTGTAAATCGAGTCCCAGGACATCCAAATCACTCTTCTTGCCTCCACTTTGTAGATAAGGTCTATAGGAATACATGCAGACAAAGCTGCCACACACATAATAAAATTTTTATTACAAAGAAATAAAGATGCCAATTTACATATTTGTTTAAGTTAACAACTAAACCTTCAGGCAGTGGTGGCACTCACCTTTAATTCCAGCACTCAAGGCAGAGAGGCAGGTGGATTTCTAAGTTGAGGACCAGCATGTTCTACAAAGTAAGTTCTAGGACAGCCAGGACTACACAGAGAAGCACTATCATGAAAAAAACCAAACCAAACAAACAAACTGAAACAATTCTTCCTGTTCACTGCTTTCTCTCCTCACTCTGGACCCACTGTGTTCATCTGACTATATACCTTGTTCTGATTACACTTCAAACTCCTTTTTCTGGTTTCACACAATATTCATTACATCTTTCAACCCATAACCCAAAGGGAAGCTTGTCTACTAGCTTTCAATGTAGATTCTGAGACTATTTCCATTCTTGGAGTAACATGCAGGTATATTCCATTCAGATAATGTAAGTTACAATCATCAGTACAGCTATTACATGGCTTAGACAAAGCTTCATTTACATCTACATCCGTCAACATCCCATAGGTGTTTCCATCACATGTAGCTGCATCTAACTCCTGTTTGTCTCATTTGTCCTGAAGTTTTTGTCCCCTGGCTCCAACCGTTATCTGTCCTTACTTGTTTAAACTTATGATCCAGTCCCTGAGCTACTCAAATAAAGCAAAGTTAAACCATCCCCAAATGAGAAAGATGTTAGCTAAGAACCTATGGTCCATAACTAGCATTAACATTTAAGCACTTAAAAGTGGGAAGAGACTGGTTGATGAAGGGATGAGGAGGCGGCACATGCTGTCTACAAAGTCTACAAAGGCTTGAGCACAACTTTGATTTTGTGTCATCAGTTAACTGATATGTCATTTATACCCAGGTTAGACAGATACAAGACAGTTCACAAATTGTGAATTGTGATACAAATGACATGATTGTGCAGTGTACAGCAATTCTAACTCTTGCATTGATTTGGAGGTCTAAAGTAGGATGTCCTGCCAAGACAGCAACAAAGAAGGGCAGGATTTGTATCTCCCAGAAAAAAGGCAATAGAATTAACTTCACTGTGGGGAGGTGACACATCAGCTCCAAGGATTTACATTTGGGAAACTAGTAAAAATCTTCACATTTTTAAATGTCTGTGAGTCAAAACAATTTATTTTCAAGGTGTTAAGAAACCAGTCAATTGGAAGGAACATACTTACATCACTTGAAGAGATTGTTCCTGTTTCAACAGCAACACCGCTACCACGAAGTTTCTATTACAAAATAAATGACTTAGTACTTACTTTTGTTTTTTATTTTATCCTAACCTATCAGCTTACAAAATGCGTTGGATGAATTTTATCATTTTCCCTAATCCTACTTTATAAAGAACATGAAGATGATATAAATATTATTATCCTCCACCAGATAATCAACAGACTACAAGCTGAACAGTAGTGGAATAAACACAAGATAAGTTTCAAAGGTGAAGCTTCCAAATATTTCTGTTTCAGTATTTACTAAATGGATGGTGTTTTCAGATGACTGCCTACCCTACTACTCTCAAAAATTTTGATAAAACTTTTTTAAACAAATGCTTAATAATAGGAAGATAAAGTAATGCTATGGCGTAATCTCAATATTCACCATCACAAATGTTACAAAGAAATTACCAAACTGAATAGCATGTAACAAATCAAGAGAAAACTAATAATGAACTTTGAGGGAGCTGTTTTTTCTTTATCCATACCCATTAAGTATAAGGCAAAAAATTGCTATTGTAAAAATCTTTTAAATTGCAACCTAGCAACTTGGACAAAGTTTATCTTCACTAGAATCATAAAATTATAAACCTTTTATGAAAGAGAAAATACTTTTGACAAGACAAAAGACTTTTCACATACTATTAAAAACATTTGAGTAAGATAGGAAATAAAATTTCAAATAATCCTACCTTTCTTTAAACAACACATTTACAATTTAATCCTGATACAAGGCTATGGAAGAATTTTCTGCCAGTAGCAAGAAAGCCAGTATGATCAGAACCAAGCAGACGCAGTGCCCAGACTGAGAAGCAAAGCCAGGCTGAGCTTGGGACTTTCAGTAGGTGCCCTATAGCAGAAGGACTTGCAGAGGATAGGCATCAAGCCACATCAGAAAGCCAAAAGATGATGGCAGAGATAGAGCACTGGAAAGATACAGAAAGATCTTAAAGAACATTGACTCAACACTAAGAAGCCCAACTCTAAGGAAAACTGTTTTGGCCTCTGAAACACTTCATCCACTAGTGATGAGAGACTTCCCATGTTGTAGGAAACGTTTACAACTGTGCAAGCATTAAATGAGTGTTAATCATTTCAGGAGTGTCAATTAATCTCTGAGGCGCAATAGAAATGGTCCTACTCTGAACAAATGTAAAGGTAAACTGCCCACGAAGTACGCAGTAGTATGCAGTTCTTTCGTAGCATGTTTCACTTTGTAAATTCAGGTATAGCTGCATCTTACAAGAAAGCTAGCATTAAAGCAGAATGAGATTCATTTAAAAGGACACTTAATTTTTAAACCTTTTTTTTTTCATAAAGGGAGAGAGGAAGTGTTTCCTGTCTACCAAATGTAGTATTCTGATTCCAAATGACCTACATTTAGAAACTTAAATTTTTATTTTCATGCACCCAATTTTATGTTTTAAATAAATACATTTTAAGTATCTTAAAAGCTCAGTAAAACCTACAGCTGGATGACATCATAAAGAATTTCATTCAAAACATTATCTATCTACAAATTAAGTTCTTTAAGGTAGTAAGAAAAAAGTATCTAAGCAGAACATCAGGGGTCTCTCACCCCTTAAGTTAAAACCTACCAAGTAACATTTATTTTTAGGGGCTGAAGAGATGGCACAGCGGTCAAAAGCACTAACTGCTCTTCTGAAGGTCCTGAGTTCAAAACTCAGCAACCACATGGTGGCTTACAACCATCCGTAATGAGATCTGTTGCCCTCTTCTGATGTGTCTGAAGTCAGCTACAGTGTACTTAGATATAATAATAAATAAATCTTTAAAAAAAAAAAAAACATTTCTTTTTCATTTAAAGTTGACAATGCAATAACTGTCAATATTATTTCCCTGGTTTAGCTCCTCCACATCACCCACCCTTACACCGAGTTCTGGCTTTTGTTTTCCAGAATACTCTTCTCCAGGCCAACCTTTATTTCTTTTCTTTTATGAGCACCAGGCTACCGACCATCTAATAGTCACTGGAAGCCTAAAAGAAACATTTCAAAAAACCATCATAAATATCCTATTTTTGTCCCATTCTACAGATAAATGAAGATAACTGACATTTTCCCAGATATTACATCAGCAAGCAATTCTCCTTGGAGACATGGTGCTAGAGAAATCTGAAGGCAACCCAGGTGATCAGTAAGCAGGATGTTGCAATTGTACCTAAGTATTTAATCCCAAAGTTCCATATAATACTGTGGAATGAGCCACTGCGTAAGACAGAATTGTACCACAGGTGGATTTGGCAGCCTCAGACTTTCCAAAAGGTACCTGGAGCCTGGTACAAACTCTACTTGTCCAAGATAAGGAGAAGTAGATTGAGTAATGGTCTATAATGTATTACCTGCAGTTTAAAACTCCCCTGGCTGCACACAAGACCAGTTTAGTTTTTGTGTAACCACTTAAACCAGATACTCTAGTTATGCAATCAATAGGGTATAAAAGACCCCCTACAAAACCTCTAGAGTTCTCTCCCACAACCATATAAATGTTGATGATTCAAACACCTAGGCCAAGGCAGATGTTCCACCTGAAAGTCTATGATCCCAGAGCCTGTTCACATACAGTTTCCTGATGGACCGTTTGTTTTCCTACATGGAGACGCTCTGTGAACACTCACTAAATTGCTTCCTTTAGGTCCTGACAGTTGTATAAGCTGTGTAATCCTGGTAGCTGCCTAGAAGGAACCTAAGTCCCTGACTGCTCAAAAGCAAGGAGAGAAAACCACAAGTGGCAGAGAAAACAGAAGGTTTGAGTTGTAGCCAGTGAAAGAACAAACAGTTAAGATGGCCTTCACATCAGTAGTAACTGGATTTACTTAACAAATTCAAAGCAGAATTATTTTAATAATACGTCTTTTGTAATTTAGCATATTTACCATAAACAACATATTAAAACATAGATCCTAATATCACAATTCTTTTGGATAATAAAGGAAATTTCTGTTACCTGTGAACTCAGCTGAGTTTTTATCCAATTGAAATAGTAATTTAAGTCACTGCCTTCCATCAGTTCTTTCCCCCAAGCAGCTAACTTGGCAATAATTCTTGCTGCCTGAAAATGAATAAGAAATACATCTGAATACCAATCACATCCTATACCTCACATCCTATACTTTAAGAGACAGCTCTTGTAAATCACTTTGCTAAGTGGTTTTCAAAACACTCAATTCCTGGGGGGGGTGGGGGTGGGGGTAGGGGGTTGGGAGGATGGGAAGAAATGATTAGTTTCTTAAAACTATTTTAAAACATATCTGTGCCTTAAGAAATTATATAGCATTCCCTAGATTATTTTGCATTTCAGAATAAGATTTAGAGCCATAGTGGTAACATAAATCTATAATCCAGTACTTCGGCACTGGGGAATCTGAGACAAGACAATCAAGTATTTGAGACCAGAATGGGCTACATGTTGAGAAACTATTATAAAAAGAAAAAAAATAAGATTGGGAATTAATCTTAATACCAATATAAATTACCCAAAATATAGCTAAAGGCTAGCACGACATCTAAGAAGCAACGATGCTTACTTACAAGCCTTAAAATCTGAATTCAATCCCAGGATTCATGTGACAAAAGAGAAACAACTGGCAGAAGTTACCCTCTGACCTTTATTTGCACTAGGGCACATGGGCCATGAAATAAATAAATAGTCAGGCGATTTAAAAGGATTCCTATTTGGAACCCATAAGCTGAAAATATATTAACAGCATATGTACAAGCAAAAGGATATGACTAGGAATGACACTCCAGTATACTCCAGCATAAGCTGGGGGCAATCACAATAGCAAATAATCCAACAGTAGGCTGACTGACCCTCCATTTGAAAACTTAATGAAGAGCAATTTAAATTAAGAAGATTATTTAGGGACCCACAAAATATAGTTCAGTTGGAAGAGTATTTATTTGCATAGCATTCAGGAAGCCATGGGTCTAGCATCATAAAATGGGAATGGAGGCAGACTTGGGATCTGGGGAGACGGGAGCAGGATTTGCAGCTATTTAGATAGTTAGAGGCCAGCCTGGGTTACATGAGACACTATCTTTAAAGAAAAAGTTGTCTGTGGTCTGGAAATTTAGCTCAGTAGAATAGTACTTGCCAAACATGTACAGGCTCCAACAATATAATATCAAAAAGTTGACCTAGCTATGTCTTCACTTTTAATATGATGCTCTAACTAGAGCTACATCAGTTTATAACAGTATGAAGACATTTAAACTACCCCAGACAATGGAAACAAACCTCTACAACTTGAAGGTGGCGGGGAGAAAAAATATTACTGGTTTTTAAAATTTACTCCTAAAAAAATGTAGCTTTCTTGTGACTCTTTGGTTTGTTTTGAGGTTTTCTGGTTTACCTTTTTTTTTTTTGGAAGGTTTTTTTAATGTCTATAACATGTAAAGTATGAGTAGACAAACATATAAATCTAGGTGCATATACAAGAACACACATGTGGGTAGGCAAAGAACACACTTGCACAGAAATGTTTCACCAACAGTGGTCCTTGACTTTAGAATGGAAGGTATTTATTAAGGATCCTGAAACCCACTCTACAGGGGAAACAGGAGGCTTGCTTGGGCCCAAACCAATTCTCTCAGCCTTTTTTCTTATATTTTCACTGACACCATAATAGACTCTTCAGTGCTGAAGTTCTAACTGTAGTTCTTAAAACTAAGTTTAAAGCAAGAGGTTCAAGATATTAAGAATAACAGATTAAAATACTAGTTATTTCAAAACATCTAATTTCTACATAATAAAATGTGATTTTTTTTCTTGCTGTAGGCAATCTGAGCTATTTGCACATGTAAATTCACCATGTACAATGACATAATGAGTGCATTCATCTAGTAAACTTTATGACTGAATCAGACCAACACAAGCTCCCAGTCAGCCCCTCTTTACTCAGTACCATTAAGAAAGTAGTCGCTACTCTGGAACAGGCAAGCTATCAAGTCACAACCAACCTATGTTTATTTCTTATGTTTGCCAGTTTAAAAATCATAAACTCTCTTCTTACATGGTATACGTGTAGTTTGACCATGAAATGTCTCCCACAGACTCCTGTGTCGAGCACCTGGTCCCCACCTAGATGTACTGTTTTGGGAAGTTCTCAAACCTTTAGGGATGGGAGTCTCACTGGAGGAAGTCAGTCACTGAGGTAGGGTTCAAGTTTTATAACCTGACCCTGCTACCTCTTCCTGCTACCTGAGAGCCACTTACCTTGAGCACTATGATGGGTTGTAATTCCTTAGAACACTAAGATAAAATAAACCTCTTCTCTCTGATGCTGCTTCTTTTCAGTTGTCACAGTAAAAGGAAAAGAATAAAATATACAAAGGAAAAGAACGTGCTCAATTCAAAATTTACCATATGAACAGTAAAGGGATCCTGGCGATTCAACATTGGCAGAAAGTATGGCCAGGCAGTACTCTTGCTTCGTTTCGCATAGTCAAAGAAAATGCTGACACGCTGGTGATTTTCCTAAAAGAAAACCAAGCACATAATGATTATATATTGCTTCTCACTGCTTATTGTATATTCCATTAATATGTATGATTTTTTTCTACTGTACATATATAATTTGTCTCTTTAAATAACAGTGGCAAGAACTTGAAAAAATTGGTCACATATCCAGAGTCAAGAGCAAGAGAATAAATTAAAGCCTGTGTGCTAGTGTTCAACTCACTTTCTTCACTATTTAGGTATGATATACCATCCTCAGTGGGCAGGTCTTCCAGGCTCAACTTACATACCCTAGGTAATCCCTCACAAGCATGTCCACAGGCAAAAAGGATCCAGACAACCCCTCATTGAGACTACCTTCCCAGGGGATTACAGAATGTATCAAGGTAACAGTTAAAACTAACCTAAATAAATAAATAATAAAAAATTTAAAAATACAACATCACAATAACATGAAGTATACTGTGTGTATATCAAACTTCATACACAAGCAACTGCAGAACACTAACAAAGAAAGCATTAGTAAATTTCATAAAGGAACATATTTTCAAAATATGATAATTAACTGGACAGATGGCTCAGTGGGTAAGATCATGTTCCATATGGTGGATATGACTGTGCCATAAGACAGGGGTTCAATTCCCAGCACTAGCTTGGAAGTTCTTAACTCTAGTCCCAGAGAATGCAATACTCTCTTCTAGCCTCCACTGGCACCAGGCACTACATGGTACACAGACATACATGCAAGCAAAATAAAACATATAAATATTTTATGTATATATATATATGTATACATATGTATGTATGTGTGTATATATATTATATATGTGTGTGTGTATATATATATATATATACATATATATATGTATATATATGAATGTTAATTACATATATTGTTGAGGTTTGCCCCCCCCCATTTTGTTCCATGCCTGCCAGCTATTTCATATTGTTGCTGTAATATACCTGCCAGTCACTGACACAGAAAAGTAACTGGACTCAGAACAAGGTCATGCTGATCACAGGAAGAGAAGGGAGTTGGAAGTGGGGAATGATAGAGAAGTGAAGAGGAAGGGAAGAAGAAAGGAATGGGAAACATGGGGAAGAAAGGGCAAGGACAGAGACAGACAGACTAATGTTAGGCTGGCTAAGATGGCACACACTTTTCATCCCAGCATTCACCAGATTCAGGCAGGACGATCTAGAATTTGAAGCTCAATTAAACAAAAGAAAAAGTAACCACTAGACTAAGATCCAGGTATGTTTGACTCACTCCTGTAATCTCAGTACTTAGAACGCTGAGCAGAGGACTGCCAGGAATTCAAGGCTACACAGTGAAATCTCAAAACAGACAGATACAAAAGGACCCTTCTCAAAAAGCCAAAAAATAACAACAAAATTAGACATAATGCAAAAAAAAAACCATAAGCATAGACAAAATTAAAATACAAACAGATATACTTCTCGTGATGAATTCTGCAAATTTACGGAAGAAGCAAACAACTTGGGACTGGAGAGATAGCTGGCTGCTAATAATCCACAGGACAATTCCAGCTCCATTGATTCAAACACCCTGTTCTGGCCTCTGCAGTCATATAAGTGATGCACAAATATACAAGCAAAACACCCATATACATAAAATAAAATAAAATGGACCTAAACCAGACAAAAATATAAAGTAGACAAAGTCAAATAATTCAAAGGTAGTATTTAAAAAGTTCCCTTTAAAAATATCAGAAAATAATCAACTTCATGTATCTTTTCCAATAAGGAAAAATGAAACCACCTGACAATGTCCTCTGCCAGCAAGGCTGCAAAGAAACACTCTTCTCATTTGCTGCTAGTGAGAATCCGAAGTAGAACACTGGACCATCTCTTAACACAAATACAAATGCAGCTATCCTTTACCTAGCAGTGCAACTTCTGAAAATTGTACTATAAACGAGAATTTGAAAGAATATTTGTACAAGGTTACTCTTTGCCTCATTATACCTGAAAATGAAGGCTTTTTGAACAGTTGTTCCTATAAAGTATAAAAGAGCAAAGTCCCCAAAGGAACAGACTTACCTGCAGCATATCATCAACCATGGTTAGGATGTACTGTACTGTCTGCTCTTTGGAGATGTGCGTCATCAGATTTATAAACGTTTTAGCACACTGCAAAACATCAAATTAATGTTATTATCCTCTTCTGTTTTTTTAATTTTGAAACAGCATCTCACTATGTAGCCCTGGCTGTCCTCATCCTCACTATGTAGAAGAGGCTAGCCACAAGTTCAGAGATTCCCTTGTCTTTTCCTTCCAAGTACTGGGAAAAAAAAAAAAAAAAAAAAAAAAAAACACTACACCAGCACACTATTTTCATTTTTTACAATTTTAATATAAAAATTCTATAAAATGTTATTTGTTTCATAGAACAAGACAGAAATGCTATTAGATAGTCAATTATAGAAAATGTGTACTTTTTGTACACACTACAATAAGACCCAAGGACTTCACCATAACTTGTGTCAAATTTTTGACTGTTTAAAATGATAAGCTTTAAAATAGTTGCTGTTTTTAAAGATACCCACCTAGCTATTATCTCTTGATTACTCAGGATAGCATAACATCTTATAGACAATTAAAGTCTAAAAATGATTCTAAAATGTATTTATTCATTATTTTTGAAATTAACTTGGAAGCAAAACACTCAAGAGTGCTGAAGATTGTAATCAAAATTGGTCTACTATACCCCACAGCATATCAACAATATGGATCTCTCTGGAACACAGTAAAAGTTGGAACCAAAAACATGGTACCTAACAATTTTCCTAAGACCATTATAATAGTCTGAACTATACTTAGACTCTTTCACCCAAGCATAGCTCTGCATCAGAAAATGTGATAGACCGTCGAATAGCATCTTATTTGGGTACCAGGTTCTAAATTCAGCATGTAAGTCAAAGCACAATTAAAACTGTTTCATTTAAGTCTTTTAAATCATCCCAAAAAGTATGGCTTTGAATAAGTAACACAATTCAGTAACAAGTTTGGAGTCACAGTTTGAAAATCTTTGCTTACTCTAAGGCAGAACAGATTGACAAGATTCTATTCAGTACCCACTCATTCAGTAAGTCCTCCATGTAGGAAGCAACAAGAAAATGATATCTTATCAAAGTCACACTCTTCCAGAACTTACTGTATCTAATGTGTGTGTGCATGCGCGCGTGTGTATGGTGTCTGAGATACACACACACACATACATATGTACACATATATACATATATATACACATATATACATCCATACCATCTGTCTGGAATATACATATATTCCATGGACAAATAGTCCACACACTATATGGAGCAGAATTTTTAAATTACATAGCATGAAATGGAAATTTCTGGTTTCTTTGGAAACTCAATTGTGTCATATGATGTTTTTCTGGAAACTGTCTTGTGAGAGGTCTCGTGATGTTTTTCCTGGAAGCTGTCTTGTAAGAGGATGTTTTGCTGAAGCAGACACATGAGGGGGCATATCATACTTTGCTGGATCAAGTGCTTAGAAAGAATTTAACTATAACCCCACAGACAGTGAGAGAATGCTCTCGTATTGCTACGCCTTGCAACACTTTGCTGGTCTGCTAGCTTCACTGGTCTTCATTGGTGGTGCAATACTTTGCTGGTCTTCACTAGTCTTCGTTGCATAGCGAGGAATGCACCAAAGAACATCTCATGGTGTTTTGACTGATTCTTGCTACTTCCACTGTCTCAATGCGGTGAAACCTTGCAGTTTCTGCTGGATAAAACTGCTGCTACTGACATGTGTTTGGTATTTGCTATTGGACTGGACTGCCGCTACTGATTTGTGTTTGCTATTGGACTGGACTGCTGGTATCCTGACAACAAATAGTGGACTCATCCTAAAAGAACTATTTCTAAACAGGTACACAATCCCCTTTTCCTATAAGCCTTCTTTTTCCCCTACCTCTGGTCAGTAGGCTAGAAAGGAGGTTGAAGTGTTCTAGAACCCTAAGTAAAAGTAGGTTTAGAAAAATCTAAGCATACAATAGCATTTCTAAAATAACCTTACAATACTGTCAAAGTTAAAAGTAAAAATACTTAGATAATTTAGTCAAACATTAAACTGTAATCTCTTAGCAAAAAATAAATTTCACATATAATGCTCAATAAAATGTTTTTAATATATTGCCATTTGATTAACAGCAGGTGCTTATTTCACGGCATTAACATAAAATGCCCACCACACCAGATACTGGAATCCAAAAGAACTAGTTTACTCCTTTAATGAAGATCTTACACCTCATTAATCAATATATTAAGACCTTTCCCCACTCTTATAGTGATATAGTGATTCATATAGTGCTGGCAGGCATGAAAAATTGGGGTCCATCAAGAGGGAATCTTTATAATGTATATCAAAAGCCTTATAAATGTTTAAATTATGTGATCAACAATCATGTTTACAGAACTTAGTATCTGGCAATTATTAATACTGTTCACCTCAAAACTCCTTGTAACGGGAAAAAAACAGAAATTACCAAAGTATGTCAAGTATTGGTTTCAAGCATTTTATGATTCACCCACTTAATAGATAACTCTAGATTTTTGTTTGTTTTGAGACAGAACTTCTTCCAAGGAGAAGACTGAGCTTCTCATCGGAACTTCTTTTCCTTTCAAACCTTTAAATAAATTCACAGTCTTCAGCAGAGCTACGTAGCTCTAGCTGTCCTGGAACTCAGTATGTATGAGATCTCATAGAGATCTGCCTAATTCTGCCTCCTGAATGGGGCAATTAAAGGCACGTGCCACTGTGCCCAGCTCAGAATTACTTTTAAGAGCCATTATTTGCTTTAGCAAGAGTGTAGGCTGAAACAGTGTCTAGAGGCTGAAGTGAAGGCACTGAGTGATACCACAGAAAAACTATCAGGTTCAATAATACTTTCTATAGTTGTTTAATAATATACATTACAAAAGCATGTCAACTACATAAATAAGTTATCATACATGAAAAGCTCGAAAACAATTTAAAAAGAAACAATGAATAGAAACCCATCTTTGATATAAATATGGCAAATTATCAATGGATGTATCTATATAGAGAAGGTATGAGGCAGAACAAGAACTTAGCATACATGATGTCCTAGGCTCAATGGCACCACCACCTCTTTAAGAAGGAAAAAA